>CM019176.2:34545129-34853530 GCA_009739505.2 Apolygus lucorum
CATAAGGTGTGGCTGGGCATGCTGCCACCAATGTACCTATTATCTGGCCCAAACGTCGTATCGAACACCTTTTAGTAGTTCTTTGAACGCACACAACTAGTATTTTGCGTGATCGCTTTTCCGAAGGAAGAGCGATTGTCCATATTCGACTGTGTGAACATGAAACCCAGAAGGTAAAACTTTGAGATGGGTGTTAATACGGATTTCTCCTCATTCACTATGACCCCCAAAATTTTAGGTAGCTGTAGTAGCTGGTCTACATTATGTTCGCATTCCTGTTGTGATTTTCCCAGTATTCCAAAATCATCAAGATACTTTACCAGCTTGACCCCTCTAGAACGTAAATATTGCACTATTGGGCGCATAAGCTTGTTAAATACCCATGGGGATGACGACATTCCCATTGGAAGGGACTTAAATTGAAAAAGCTGGTCCTGTATTATGAAACGGAGGTAAATTCTAGAGTTCTCCGCCACTGGACATGTATAATAAGCATCTTTAAGATCTACTGTCGCTCCAAAACAATTGGGAGTGATGAGATCACGCATCGTGCGATGGTCCTCTAATTTGAAGTGAGGTGCATCGATGAACTTATTCAGATGTTTTAAATTTAAAATGAAACGTTTTTCTCCTGAAGGTTTATCGACCAAAAATATGGGTGAGACCACTTGACTTGGATGAGGCACACATGGCTCTATAATCCCTTGGCTCAATAATTTTTCCACTGAAAACTTCAGACTCTCCACGTCTCGAGCCACCGATGGTGTATGAGAAAGTGGAGTGGGGGGTAGATATGAAGGAAATTTCATAGCCCCGCAACCAGGATAAAATTACACACCATTATCTGTAATATATTTCCAATTTGACCAAAATTCACATAACCTACCTCCGATTGGAGGTGGAATTACCTGTGAAGGAGTTGAAGGAGGTGCGACTGCAATCCTCACTGGCGATATCCTCTGGTCTGACGACGTGAACCTCCCTGGTTCGTCCTGAATGGATGAGGGTTGTTCCACTGTGATGACCCCTGGTCCTGGTATTGTGGTTGGAATGCTTGGGGTTTGGGCCTTGCTGTGAGTCTGCCCCCCCCGAGCAGCTCGGCCTCTCCCGTTTCCCGAACCCCTGGTCTGCAGGCTTACTTGCCTCTGCGGCTTGTGGTTTTTTTCGGAGGGTTCGGGGGCGGCTTCTTCAAGGACACTAGTCCCTTGCAACTTGATTCCAACCCCAGTCGGGCCCGAAAACGGGATCCCAACTCATCACCGAACAACCACTTCCGAAGGAGGGACGTCTCGGGAAATCGTTGTCAGAGTATTCGTACAACAATTCTGGATAATCCTACGGCGGGTACGACTAATATCAAAAAACAACGCCGTCATGGCTCGGCCTGCGTCACACAAGTTTTGATAACTTGGTTGCATTATCGCTGTGGCTTCGCCTCCTTGCTCAATTATTTTTGTTAAATCCCATGCCCAACGCCGCAATGGCAGTGGAGCATTGTTTCTGTAGTGAAACATATTGTGCATCCACGGATTTTTGAGTTGATCCAACAGGAGGCCACGATCTCCGGGTTCAGCTTTGGAGGAGACAGTAATTGTAAGTTGGCCGGAAACCGGGTAGGTTTCCTTTATAGATGTGAAAACATCCGCCGGCAAACCATGCAAAAAGATGGTGTTTCCCCTGTCCGCCACACTCTCGTGCAATGCAGGGGCGGGGGGTGGAGGAACCAGAGGGTTCTCCCCCAACGCCTTCAACAACCCCGGGTCTATCCCGAATCGAAGTTTTTGGAAACTTCGTCGGTCCCCCGGCATGGAGAAACCCGCGAAATCGGGTGAATCCGCCATATCTGGGGCCTTGCGTTCAGACGCACCATTGCCCGAACTCTGGGTTCGGGTCACGGTAGCCGATGGCATAACATCGCCCAAACTCTGAGTTTGGGTCGATGTTCCGGGTTGTTGGGTCCTCAAATTCGAGTGTTCAAATTCGTCGAGATAATCGTCGGCAGCGTACGAACGTGAAGACTCGGAGTCTTCATCGTCCGAACTGTGATACCGACCGCGCTCGGGGCTCGGTTCGGTCACCCGCCGACGACGCCACGATCGATCTCGATGCAGCGGAGACCGCGATCGATGACGTGATCGTTGAAAATTTGATTCGTAATCAATTTCGTGCGAAGGTATCGCGAATTTTCGTTTGATCGTTCCATACCCGCGTCGGAAGAACCCCATCTGGGCTTCCCGGTTTCGGGAAGGGTATCTCCTGAACATCTCAAGTATAAGAAAAGCCACTTAACCGGTATTTCCGTGGAAAAACTCGTTTCTTAAAAAAAAAACAAAATCAAAATTAAACCAGTTAGGACCAATTTTTGCTAAAATTGAAGAAAATTTGATGAGAGAAAAAATCTTCGTGCGAGAAGGACGCCGTCTCGAAAAACAAGTGAGCAGTGTTGCCAGCGCGGGAGGGAAGCGGGAGTTGATCAGGGTGGCTACCCTGACCCCTCTCAGAGGTGCTGGAAGCTGTTATCCTTTCTCTTTTCGAATGGAAGCGCGATTTCGCGCGCTTTTTCGAAAATAGGTGGTTACCTACCTACCTAATCTTCCAAATTTCGAGAAAATACGCCTTATCCTAAAACTACTACATGTTAATGTCCCAAAGTGCCAAGAGGGATATAATCTGTATCAATTACAACTGATCAGAGTTATTGTTGAATAAATGGTCTCGACAATAGGTATTATCAAAACGAAAAACACCCTGGTCTCAGAAGCAAGTAATGGACAAAACTACGAGTATATAATACATTCTCTGAAATTAGAGTAGAGAAGATTATGAAGAAAATCTCTTAATAAAGCTGGAGTAAACTAACTACAAGAGACAAGGGAGTCGATGTTGTTAGATCTAGTTCATGGATTGCAGGGTCATTCGTTGAAGCTTGGTGTTCTTACCTACAAATGACGACTTTACCATACAATTCAATCAATTATCAGCTCATACTTTTGTAGAAATCTACCACTTTTATGAGATTATTATTCAAATCTTTACCTCAATGAAGTACTTTGCAGAATTTCTCCTTCCATCCCACTGTGAGCGAATGACTTGCCAGTCGAGCGTTGATGGGAATTCCATTTCGGGCACATAGATATCGCTGGCTGGAAGAGCTCTCTCCAAGGAAGAACTCCAAACCTCTTATGGGCCTCCCAATAGCCCATCAACTCTCCTGGAACTGCGATTGCTGTTCCTCCTAAGAATATAGAAGATAAAGTAGAATACTTAGTAGGTTAGTTCAACCGTCTGCACTCCAGGATTTCACAGAACGATTTATAACTTGCCTGTCAAACCAGCCTGTATTTTAAAAGATGATGGTATTTGTGTTTCCTCAGTTTGATCACTCTCACTCATTGGTAGGCTGTGAGGAAGTATCATGCTGAACCCCCTGCTCCTTCTGGGTGAAAGATGTCTTACATCACACATATCCACTTACTAGGTACAAAACAAACTGTTTTGCTGTGCTATCATGTACCTGAAGAAGACATGGCAGGATCTCCCATGAACATGTCTCTATAGCGTTTAGCGGGCGCAGCTTCTCGTGCATCAAATAAAGAATGCTTGCCTCCTGTCTCTCTTGTAGATAGTCATGAATAAACATCCACCAAGTCCCATATTCTGCATCGCTGTAAGTCCCATCGCACAGGAGACATGCTATCATGGCATCGACGGCTGACCCACCTCTTGCCAAGATATTTCTGCGTCATAGAAATTGTGAGTGCCTATAGTGAAGGTGATGGGAAAAAACCAAGTCTAGAAACTTCCTCTCTAACACCACTCTTTGGGGTGGTCGTGTGATGCCAACCTCATTGCAACCCCCCCCCCCCCCCTTCAGCCCTCCTCAGTTTCGCAAATTAATCCAGTCAAGTGGAAAATTACTTTTAAAAATTAAGTCATCTGCACCTAGGGTTGATCTACCGAGCTTCTATCTCAAGAACTTCAATCCACGACTTCCATTTCCTTACTATGTCGATTCCAAGCTGAAATTGCTTCTGATCCCAGTTAGTTGTATTCAACCCATACATTTTTTTCTGTTCGTTAGTTTCACGTATAAACTTACTTACTCAAGATTTGAACAGCAATAAATCTGGCTTTCCTCTGTCTCCCAACCACAACGCTCGAAATAATATGTACAAAAACTGATTCCCTCGGCTGAATCGAAGGTTTGCTGGCAAGAAATGCCATTGCCCAACCAAGAAATGGTTTATTGGATTCTTTTTTTCAATTAATCAAAATGAGTCCACCTCGAGAAAAAATTAATAGGGCGTCTCCTCCCGCACTCCAACCCTGGTTAAGCACCCCATACGATTTGTCTGCAGGCCGTCGCGTCAACAGGCAAATGTCAACCCAAATCGCAGAGCAACATACACTATCAGTCAACCGCCTGCAGGCGGACGTACGATGAAGTCCTCGCTTGCACACACACTGTACTAGTGGACTGCAGGCGGCCCAAGGCCAATAGTAGAGGTTGGATGGCAGGCCAACAACTGATGATGTGTGGTGGGGAGCCCTCTTGAGATCGTGGACTGACAGTCCCATGCCTGTCCCCGATCTCACGTCCGATCCTCGCCTGCCCTGCGGCCAGACACCTTCAGTTTTCACAGACTGCAGTCCATGGCCTTCAGATTTAGCTGATAATGTGTAGGTAACCACAATCTAGGCCTCATGCCAGCCTGCAGACAAATCGTATACTGTATACTTTAGAAATACTCCATCTTGAGAAAGGAGGATGTTTGGACCTTCCAGCCCATAAGAATGGGCGGTTGGGCCAGAGAGAAAGTAGTCCCTTCACTGATAAAGTAGTTCTCTCCAGTTCCGGCTTCCACTGCTAGGGGATCGAGCTAAGAAAGAACCAAACTAGATCTTTCCGTACAATCAATGGGTTTTTGCATTCAGAACTAATAGACCAGTATTAGATCTACAAGAATTAATAAACTAATAGAGCAAGGACGAACAACATAGAACATGAATACACAGGGCAGATCAAGACGGCTGCAGCGAAGAAACCCCTCCGCAGTCCTGATGCCTCTGCACTCACTCCAACGTACTACTACCAATTTTTAACACTACGCTCATAATTTCTCGTTCAAATCATTTATTAGTTCTGTTTAATACAAACGTTTTAGTTCTCAACCAGTGTGGTTTATTTAGTTCTCATTCCTGAGGTAAACAGAGGATATTGCTCCGGGATTTTCAAACAGAGAATAAAAGTCGTATGAATAAAGTAGAAGAGAAAGAGGTGTTTACACTGGTAAACAAAAGAAAGGAGGTAAAATAGGGTGCTCGGGAAGACTAGTTGATAGAAGCCTCTGGGCATGCGCAAAAGGTAAAATCCTTGCAACAGCCATAAGTTCTACATTTCTTATCCAACATTGACGAAATTTCAGGAATTGTTCGAAATGGCGAGTAGATGGTTCCCAATGAAAATCATGGCCCCCAAATTGACAGTAGCCATTGCGCATGCGCAAAACGTGAATCTCTAGTAGGAAGTACAAATGTGTTGACACTGGTTCTAAATTCGCGTTCAATGGCAGAGGCCTGGTGTAAATCCTGAAATAATCCGAACTCGCAGTCCTCGTCCACAATCACAGAGCACTTACAACATGACTGACAATTTTGCTTACAGCCTTTTTTCGAAGTTCCAATTTTTAAATGTCTCAGAGCATATTAAAGAAGGCAAACATTTTTTATTCTACGCCATAAATAAAAATAAAAAAAATAACTTGAGAAAAAAATTCATAATAATTGCCCATTGATTCATTTCAAAACTGAGGAGGGTGGTTGGTGAGTGTTATATGACTGTAGGTTTGTCCCTGGTGTTATTAGAGAGTTTTTGCTGCCAAAATTAGACAGGCCCTGTTAGGAGGAGACTAGCGCGAGCAACACGATGCTACCCAGTTGAAGGAGAAGGCCTGGGTAACTATGGACTGAGGGGGGGGGGGGGAGGCGCTCATGGCAAGGGGGCCTGTAGAAACGGGAACTGACTGGGGAACCCTTTTATCGGAGGCAAATTCAAGGGCCCCCGTGAGCTTTGTGAAGAGGTTCCACAGGCCCTGGTAGTGGTGTGCAAAAACTCTCTCCCCATAACAACTCACTGGTCAGGGTCGAAAAAAATATTTCATTACATAGACATTATAAGCCAGCCTATAGTTGATTGGTTCAATATTTTTAAAACTGAAAAAGTTAAGATGCAGTTACATACCTACCAACAACGGAAACTGGCTGAGTGTTTGAGACGACTGCGGCCACCTTGTAGTTGCCCTCCGGAGCATCGGACATTGGAAAGGGGTCGTCTTCACCTGGGAAGTCAGACATGCGCCAACGAAAATTTGAGGTGGATCGCGATAGAAAGAAAATCACGGAGCTCACCACCACCACGCTGTGGCATCTGTACGATGGCACGAACATTGCTTCGTTCGAAAAGCTAACATTATAGTGGAATACTGAGGGCTAATCTGGGGGAACTGTGGACATCACGATTGCCAAGTCCTAGTGATTTTGTTTCTAACGTGTTTGTCGTCGAGCAAACTTAATTTTCATGGTACATAGAAACTATGGTTGCCGTCATTTCATTGGAGTAGGTCAACATTTCCTAACACGATGAACTGAGGAGTTTTCAGACAAAAGCCTCTTACGGATCACCAGAGGGCAACTTCCGCGATCATTTATGTTATAACTCATTTAACCCAAAACGCTAACGAAGAACTACCTGCTCATCATGAGTGCGGATACCGTCATATCAACAAGTTGGGTCTTACTGCTCTTCATGACGAGTCACGGCATAAGTATGCGCTTTATTCACTTTTTTAAATAATTTTTGAAGTAAGTATGAATTTCCCCTAAGCACTCGGTAAAATCGTCACAATAATAATTCCCAATTTTTCTTCTTAAACCTTAACATTAAATAGTGAATTTCTCAAAAAGAGGAGAAATGAGGAATTAGAGCATTTGATGAATGTTTTCTAGCACTATCCCTTGACTCAACCCGTTGGAATTTGCCGCGACTTTTTTTTCTATGAAATTTTCAATCCTAATAGAAAGCTTTTTGAAAAATTAAAGTCGCAGGTAAGTGTGGAGAGGAAAAAAAAAACGCATCCTCGCATTTTTCATATCAACAGAATAGAACAGAAAAGATTATGAAGTCATCAACCTGTATCTGATTAGGGACAACTTCATTGACGTGACCACCTGTACCAAGCACATCTAACGCTTTGGAACTGAGTTGTGGGAGCGCTCTCTCCAGAATCTGCAGCACTAATGACAGTGACGATTTAGATTCATCAATCAGTGTAATGCACTTCTAAAGACATCTAATTATTACCTACTAGCTGAAAAGCCTACTAAAAGTAGGCGAAAAAGATTCCTCCGACTCTCTCCTCCACCCACTCCCTCCGACTCCTCCCACCCCCCCAACTCCTCCTCCTCCCGTCTCAGATTCCGCCGACTCTCCCCACTCCCACAACCCCTCCAACCCGTCCCGATCGGCGGCGGGCATACGTACATATGTACGGTTGGCGTTTTATGTATATAGATGTTTCGGTACCTAAACTTTTGTAAAATTGGTGAAAAGTTACTTTTGTTTTGAATTTAAAATTTAAGTATTTTCACAAACTTCTTCTAATATTATTTATTGTGCAATTTTCTTTCCTTGAAATATGAAGTAGTATGAAATCCATGATCAGAGCAACCTTCCCTAACAGAACTCTCCACAAATTGATTTTTGATCACTCGACCCATAAAATCACAGTACTGTGCTCCCCGAAAATTCTCATTCCAACTGGCAGCTGGTAAGAACGTTCTCTCCCGCGCATGACTGCTTCAGGCCCAATGAGGAATTTCACCATGTCGGAATTTCCTATTTTTGACCCCAAAATCGGATTCAGCACCTCGAAAACCTTACGGCAAACTTTCTGCCCGAACTTCCTAATTTACGAATAAACAAAACAGTGTAGAAAATACGAATGTTTGATAAAACCGGGAAAATGACGTCATCCTGGAATAGTTCATTTATGGCCGCTTGAAGCGCTGAGATCGAGAAATCTATAGTCCCCAGATGAGAAATTTCACCGAAACAGTAAAGTTCGAAATCGAAAAAACTGAAGAAAAAAATAGAAAAAGCAAGATGGGGAAAATTAGGTTTCCCCTGTTCTTGTTTGATAACTTTTCTCTTAGAAAACACGATTTCGTCGTCCCAATGGGCAACACTGGGAGGAGACAGCGATCCGAACAGCCCAATCAGCGAGTGTTCCCGCTTCACGTCTGTTTTCCCGGTTAGTTTTGAAATCAAAAATTTTGATTGTCTCCCAAAAATAACAGGAGACTCATTTTCCGAAATCAGCCCGATTTTCATCTATCCCACACCATTAACTATTCGGGAAAAATGCAAACAGAATTCGGTGAAATTCCTCATTCCTAGATAAGGTGGTTGGAAAATACCTAATCACTCTAGTTCTGCTCTACTTCAGAACTAAGATAGAACTTACAGCTATAAAGGAATTTAAAAAAATGACTTCTGTAAACCGCAAAGATTTATAAAAATTTGATACTTTTTATTCAATAAGAAAATCAGCTTCAGATAAATAGATCAAGCCATCCAATATGAAGGAGGCAAGTGAATAATTTCTCAATGACATGATGTGTTTCAAGACGTTATGATTAGGTTGGTTATTAATAATGCATCAACATGAGCATAAATTATATCAACACATACACTTACGTCAAAAACGCTCGAATGAAACAGAATCTCATGAGATCCTACCACTGCTGGAGTAACTATTAGTATTGGGCAGGTAAGAGAAAATATCCACTTTGCTTGTATAAAACTGCAAGCGGGGAAATAAGGCTGTAATGCCTCATCGACGGGGCATCACTCTAGATAGAGTGATGTATATAGAGCTCTTTTATTAAATAAAACCTTCGACGAAAGGGATTCTTCTTCAGATATCTTTCAAAAGCGATGAGATACCAGTTTGTTTTAATGGGGGGTGCGCCTGATTTTTTTTTTAATCGAAAGTATACCTCATCCTAAGAATTTTGACACCAGCCGTTCTCTTTTCTGATGAGTAGATCTTTTTCTATGATTTTTCAAATTTTCGAATGTTTATGACGTCACGCGCCCCTCCCACCTGGGCGGGACCCCCAGCCAACTGTGACGTCATAAACATTCGAAACTTTCAAAACCCATAGAAAAAGGTCTTCTCACGCTAGAAGGTCGCGTTTGGTGTCAAAATTCTCAGAATGAGGTCTAGTTTATATTAAACATAACAATAAACAGTTTTTCCGACCCCTGCGCACCCCCAAACTGTTGCAGGGCAGCCAACCTCGCAAGAAAATTTTACTCATTCACAAACATATTTTGGACACATATTAAGGACACAAACATATGTTCAGGACAGTGTTCGTTAAGGCGCGCTGCACACCACAAATACATATGAGGGATCTAAAGGCTGCAGTTGTGTTTTGTGTGTTTTCATTGCCAGAAAACACCGCTTTGAATACAAAAATTTCTGCTTCATTTTCGAGATCAACAAGTTAAGACAATAATCAATCCAGGAAATAAATTCAGGTAGATAAGGAATCCTAAGGTATTTCTACGGAATCTACGGTCATAAACACAAAACACATTTTGAGAGCAACTGAAAAATGTTTTTTTATGGGTACAGTTTTGAGAAAAGCCGACGATTCGAGATGAAACGGAGGTCAAGAGGAGTCCTGAGGGGGAGGTTCCGAGAGGCACTTATTATTTAATGTATTTTTCCATGAACTTTCGGTGGAAGTCGGATCGCAGGGCGTCGTTGATGAAAGCTCCCTTGTCTTTGGGTTCCTCGCGGGCGCAGTTTTTGAATACAACGTCGTCGTCCCATCTCCTTCGAATCTGCAACGTCAGAATTCGGATTAGAGTTTCTTTTATAGATTTGGTGGCACAGGAAGCACAACAGAGCAGTGCTCAGACAATATAGAGTTTTCGCCATGTCTTTTGTTTGTGTGTAATATCCATGCAAACCGTCTGAAAATGATGACTGCGCATGTGTGACGACTTGGATGGCGAGCTTGGTCGTCTTGAGAGAGTTTTCGCCACGTCAGGCGCGACGACTTGAGATTGTGACGACTAGAGACAGATGGGGCCAGCAGACGCAGATGCTAACTTTTTTTGGTGGATTTCGAGTCGTCACAAAATAAGGTGCGGACTCTGGAAGTGACGCTAAACAGCTAACGACCTGTGAAGTCACTTGAAAATGGCCGATGACGAACAGCTGATTCAGACTCCGGGGGGTCTCGAAACGAGTTTTTCAGATCAAAAATTAGAATATTTGCCGTATTGAAAAAGCAATAAATTTATTACTACTTGGATAGGTACCTATTCACATCCCTTTCTGACCCTATATTGCGATATAAAAACCTACCTACTGATGATTTTAATCGTTTTCACCTTTAGAAAGTAGTGAACAACTCGAGCTTTCCAGATCTCTTACTGCATTGTTTTGGGTCTATGATACCTTAGTAAGTACCGATTTTGCAGTAGCTACCTTTCTACTGGTTCCTTGTTTGTCTAACAACACGTCCCTAATATATCTATAGATAATTTAGAGTAGGTAGGTACTTCGTTTCTACCTACCAGGAAGTGCAGACTATTCCAAAAACGGAAGTATAGATTTATCATACTAGGATAGATGTACGAACTATGGACGTAACACCTAAATGCAGACATTCATAATTAATCAAATACCTACTATTGTGTGAAAAGAAGGTATTTTTTCAAAGGTAATGAAATTGATAACTGTTGTAAGAGCATTTTTTTCCAATTTGACATGCAACTTACAAGTACGATGATCACAGCAAACGGAACTATCAGTTGAAATCTTAAATAATACCTACTTACGTGAACTGACTCTCGTCGCCTGTTTATTGTAGATCTGTAGTTAGGTATGTTGGTAGATGAATAAATAATGTGCAACATTAAATGAAAAACAAGGGTGCATTTATTCGGAAATTTCATTGGCATTTCAACAATGTAAAATTCGCACAGAGTCAACAATAGTATACGTTGGATTCACTTGATCTTGACGCGAAGATAACAGAATGAGGAATTTCACCATGTCGGAATTTCCTATTTTTGACCCCAAAATCGGATTCAGCATCTCCAAAAACCCCCTAAGGCAAACTGTCAGCCCGAACTTCCTAATTTACGAATAAACAAAACAGTGTAGAAAATACGAATGTTTAAAAAAACCGGGAAAATGACGTCATGCTGGAATAGTTCATTTATGGCCGCTTGAAGCGCTGAGATCGAGGAATCTATAGTCCCCAGATGCAAAATTTCACGAACAGTAAAGTTCGAAATCGAAAAACTGAAGAAAAAAATAGAAAAAGCGAGATGGGGAAAATTAGGTTTCCTCTGTTTTTGTTTGATAACTTTTCTCTTAGAAAACACGATTTCGTCGTCCCAATGGGCAACACTGGGAGGAGATGGCGATCCGAACAGCCCAATCAGCGAGCGTTCCCGCTGCACGTCTGTTTTCCCGGTTAGTTTTGAAATTAAAAATTTTGATTGTCTCCCAAAAATGACAGGAGACTTATTTTCCGAAATCAGCCCGATTTTCATCTATCCCACACCATTACTATTCAGGAAAAATGCAAACAGAAATCGGTGAAATTCCTCATTCTGGTGACGAGTAGTTTGTTTCAAGAGATGAAAAACTTGATAATTCCCGGGAAGAAGAAAATTGTTCTACAAATAAAAGCTAAAATCGAGAACCAAAACACGGGAGTCGAATGTTGAACACAACACAAAATCCTGCTTCATCCGATCTAAATTGAAACTGGTTATAAAAGTGTGAGGTTATGAAGGGCACAGTCGTCAAAAAAGCCGTCGTTCTCGACGCCGCAAAAAGCCGGCATTTGGCGGTGTCCAAGACGACCGAACTCGCTGTCCGAATCGTCACGCATGCGCAGTCACCATTTTCAGACGGTTGCATGGATATTACACGCGGACGGTCGTCACAAAAGACGTGGCGAAAACTCTCTATGGACGCCGCCAAATGCCGGCTTTTGGCGGCGTCGAGGACGACAGCTGTACCCTTCATAACCTCACACTTTTATAACCAGCTTGAATTTGTAAATTCGGTAAACATCGGATGTAGCAGGATTTTGTGTTGTTTTCGACGTTCGACTCCTGTGTTTTGGTTCTCGATTTTAGCTTTTATTTGTAGAACAGTTTTCTTCTTCCCGGGAATTATCAAGTTTTTCATCTCTCAAAACAAACTACTCGTCACCAGAATTCTGTTATCTTCACATCAAGATCAAGTGAATCCAACGTATACTGTTGTTGACTCTGTGCGAATTTTACATTGTTTGAATGTCAATGAAATTTCTGAATAAATAAACCTTTGTTTTTCATTTAATGTTGCATATTATTTACTCATCTACCAACATACTACAGATCTACAATAAACAGGCGACGAGAGTCAGTTCACGTAAGTAGGTACCATTTAAGATTTCAACTGATAGTTCCGTTTGCTGTGATCATCGTACTTGTAAGTTGCATGTCAAATTGGAAAAATCTAGATGATAAATCTATACTTCCGTTTTTGTAATAGTCTGCACTTCCTGGTAGGTAGAAACGAAGTACCTACCTACTCTAAATTATCTATAGATATATTACGGACGTGTTGTTAGACAAACAAGGAACCAGTAGAAAGGTAGCTACTGCAAAATCGGTACTTACTAAGGTATCATAGACCCAAAACAATGCAGTAAGAGATGAGGAAAAGCTAGTGTTGTTCACTACTTTCTAAAGGTGAAAACGATTAAAATCATCAGTAGGTAGGTTTTTATATCGCAATATAGGGTCAGAAAGGGATGTGAATAGTACCTATCCAAGTAGTAATAAATTTATTGCTTTTTCAATACGGCAAATATTCTAATTTTCGATCTGAAAAACTCGTTTCGAGACCCCCCGGAGTCTGAATCAGCTGTTCGTCATCGGCCATTTTCAAGTGACTTCACAGGTCGGTAGCTGTTTAGCGTCACTTCCAGAGTCCGCACCTTATTTTGTGACGACTCGAAATCCACCAAAAAAAGTTAGCATCTGCATCTGCTGGCCCCATCTGTCTCTAGTCGTCACAATCTCAAGTCGTCGCGCCTGATGTGGTGAAAACTCTCTAATGAAAGAGTAAAGGATGTTTTCTGACTCCAAGAATTTATGTTATTATGACAAAGACAGATTGACACTACTCCTACAATGTAATTTTTGAGCTATATCGTGAATTTAGTTATTAAGGACGAAGGGAAAAATCTATAAAACAGCAGTTAGACCAGCTTTAATGTACGGGTGTGAAGTATGGCCAACAACTAAGGCCCACGAGCAAAAACTGCACACAACAGAAATGCGTATGCTACGGTGGTTGGGCGGAGTTACTCTAAAAGACAAAGTACGCAATGAACATGTGAGGGGAAGTTTTAAAGTCGCTCCCATTACCCACAAAATCTCCGAGGCTAGGCTAAGATGGTACGGTCACGTGATGAGAAGACCAGACGACCATATAGTGAAAATGTGGCCTTCCATCGCTACTAAAAGGAGGGGCAGAGGAAGGCCTTTAACTTCTTGGATGACAAATGTCCAAAGGGACATGAAGGTGTTAGGACTCCATGAGCAAGACGTTCAAGATCGAACCAAATGGCGTCGCATGATTGGAAAAGCCGACCCCGCGTAACGGGATAAGGCGAAGCAGAAGAAGAAGATCGTGAATTTAGTTATTAAGTTTTATGTCCTAAATTAAGTACGGACTGTCACGTGGCGTCTCCTTGGTAACTTGAAGGCTCGTTCATACTCAGTGGCGTCTCCTCCAGGCAAACATAGCAAACACTGTTTGCCTTACTTACTACAAATATGCAGAATTAATTAATTAATTTTTGTTAAAATTCTCCTATATTTCCATTTTTTGCAGGTAAATTTAGCCGATTTAGGAAAACTTGTATAATATTTAGGGACTATTTCATTATTATCAAGGAAGTTAGATTAGATAGGAGAATGGAATAATAAATTGATTACGTATTTGTCTTGGATACTAGCCCGCAACACACCCAAGAGTTGAAAAGGTCGGTAACTACGACGGATTGCGGATGATACGCGAACTAGCCCGGGGCCCGGCGATTTAGAAATTGGATTACTGGTTGCTAAGGAAACAAAAAACCGAGTACAACCCAAAGAAACGATCGGCGATCGCATTTTGGTTAGCTAAAACTTTGAAAGAAAAAAGCTCCTTAAGCGATAGTGGTTAGCTCCTCTTACTAGAGATGGGCAAAACGGTTCACCAAGAAGAACGGCTCTGAGCGGTCCGCTCATTCAAAAGATCCGGATCTTTTCGACGGATCAGTGGCTCTTTTTGGCTCTTTTGAGCTCGTATTTATTGTAGAGATGAAAATACGATGAAAAACGCTACAAATTGTTACACAACGGTTTATTTTAGTTCTGCCTGAAAATGTTTATTCGATTATTGGATTCTACACTACCTTGAATCCTAAACCACGAAATTTTGAGGGCGAGAGGGAATAATTCTCTGTTGCTCGATTCCAATGGTTCATTATTGAAAATAATAACCCCAAAAAGCGCTGTTGTTCAATAAAGATGCTCAACAAATCCTTCAAAAAATCAACGAAAAACAATAAATGAACACGATTAAAGCAATGAATAAGTAAAACTTAAAAAATACAGTTTTTTGGTAAAAATATTTATTTAGGTATATGAAATCTGCATTTTTTTATGCCTCTAATGACAAACCACAATTTAAAAAAAAATCTTAGTAGGTATAACATTTTTCATAATATAACATTTTGATGTTATATCATGTTATTCAACAAAGAACATTAAGGTAACCAAGTTGAAATTGAATAAACGAACCAATAAGTACGTAAGCTTCAATATTGATAATAATGGTAAGATAAGGATGTGCTTTTGCTTGCCTTTTGAACTTGTATCAGAAAGCTCCTCACAAAAAATCATGATGTAAAAATCAAACAGGGGGAAAAAACAACGGAAAGAATCAGAAAGGGTGGGTAACAGAAAACACTGGAAAAATACGGTAAAGTTTACGACCAAAAATACAATAATGCATGTGGTGGTACGATACAATTCCGCAAAATTGTATTGTCTGATCGACATATCGTATTTTCCCTCGGAATTATCGTACGGGTTGGCAACAGTGGCTGACGAAAAGGAGGTCCTAATTTTCCCCGAACACTGCCAATCACAAAAGAAGAACGAAGAGCCGCCGTTCTCAAAAAAACCGAAGATCGAAGAGCCGCCATTCATTTATTTTACTGGATCTCAAGAGATCCGAAGATCGAAGAACCGCGATTCATTTGTCATTTTTACTGATCCGCAGTTCACTCGCTCTTTTGAAGAACCGATCATCACCGAACACTACCAGCACTGAGCTCAAAAGATCCGAAGAGCCGCGGTTCTTTTTTACTGACCCGTGGTTCACTCGCTCTTCTGAAAGAGCCGGCTCAAGAGCCGGATCTTTAATGAGCGACCCATCTCTACCTCTTACTATCTAACCTGAAGGCCAAGCCTCTCCTAGACTGGGAACGAGCTCGGCATTCAGTCACTTTCCTGGTTGTGTGATCTCTTCACACATTTTAATATTTTGCGGTTTCCCTTCATATCCAAAATCCATTCTCATTTCATTTCGGACCTCATATACGATTAAAGAGTCAATCGATATAAACCACACTACTCCGTTTTGTTATTGAACCCAATTCATATCTATATGGGTAAATTTTCCCAGAAAGGGCGAATCGTTGTCCAGAGAAGATTCCGAATGCACATTATGATTGGGTGTCAAAAAAATTCTCCATAAACTATCAACTTTGTTCTACGTCGGGCAATCAATAAATTATGCACTTATTCACGCTAAAATATAGAAATTAAAGTTTAAAAACTGCTGAATGTCCAGTAATCTGCAATGTCCGGACCCCTTGGTAGTCAACTTTGCTTGAACTCTGTGACTCACCTATGAAAGCAGCGGCCTGAATTTGTAGTGATTCTTTATTGCATATACCTAGACATGAAAAAAAATAGATTTGCAGATTTTTTCAGAAGCAAATAAAGCGAGCAGGAGGATAAATGTGCTTGTCCGGAGGTTTTTGTCTTAATAATCTGCCTTTTTGTGTTTCGTATTTTGGCAGCTTTTTAATTCGTTTCCCGCGGTTTTACTACCACTTTTAAGAGGTGAGGTTAGTCGTTAGGTTATCAAAGAAAGCGGCGGGAACGTATTCCTTCTGTGTGGAAGCGTGCGCAGTGGAGTCAGTTGCGAATTGTGGTGTCACAGTCACTGTCTGTCTTTCATCCTGCCCTCTGTAAGAACGCAAGAATCGAAATTATTTTTTCTTTTGGTCTCTAGTTCTTGTTTCTACCTGGTTCCAGCGATATGGTTACACTTCAGCAGAAACGCACCAGAACCCGGGAAAAGCTGAAAAACCTAAGTGCCACCCAGGAATTTTGTGTCTCATCATGCCGGTGATGGTGGCTTTTGGAGAGATGAAAGACTTTTTTCAAGTTGTTAACAATTTATTTGAATTTTCCGTTTGCAATTTAAAAACTTTACATTTTTTCGACCTCAAAACTGTATTCAGCAACCGTAAAAAATCCCCTGGTGTACCAAGTTTTGGCTCGAAAAACCGATAAATTGAGATTACTTGGTTACTTTAGGACGTTTCTAGGTTGCTATCAGAAAAACCGTGTTCCGCGTTGGTTAACCCATTGCCGGCCAATGATGCGTTTTCGCATCGTCATATTTATGAATTTTTTAGGAATTGAAAATATTGGGAAAATCGTTGTAGATTAATTTTTTCTCGTTTATAAACGAGAAAAATTAATCTACAACGATTTTCCATATTTTCAATTCCTAAAAAATAATAGACAGTATAAATACTGTTCCTAAACTGCTCAAAAAATGCTGCTTCAACGTTCAGGAACTCATTGCGAATTTGGAGAATTTTTTGAAAAATAGGCATTTTTGATGGTTTGGAGGAGCTTTGACCATGGGAATTTTTCGTTACTTTGGAGAAGGAACAATAGGAGGAACAAAGGAAGGAAGGAACCAATACTTCTCTTCTCCTGATCCTGAATGCTTGGAATGGTGTAGAAGCCAAATACATTAAAAACAAAAAATAAATAAATAATGGTAAGTATGGTTGTACAACGACGAAAATCGACGAATGCGAAAACGCACCTTTGGTCGAAAGCACTTTTGTTTCGAAATTTATTGAAACATTTTGAGCTTCATTCATGTTCATACCTTCTTAAATGTAATGTTTTTACATAAAAATTTCAACTTTTAAATTTATTTCTACCCGTGGCCGGAAATGGGTTAACCCTTTTCTACACCTGCGTCCCGCCCTGGTTCAATTTTTGGAATAACTCCCAGTTCTCGCTACTCATGGAGATGGGGTCCGAGTATTTCCTTTACGCGGAAACCACGCCAATAGGTTTCTTTCGATAGGTTTTCTTCTTTAATTTTTAATTAATAATTAAGCGTTCCCACTGTGTGTTCTTTCGTCGAAATTCAATCAGTATGGTGTGAGGTTAATCCCTGATTTTGGCAGAACTTGAGTCGAACTTAAAGTTTTCTGAAATCTTAGGAAACCGATGTACCTTTCCAGGAAAATGACCCATATATAATTATTTAATTAATAAAATAAATAATATTTTTTGAACCCATTGGGTAGAAATACGACCTGGTTATTCTATCAGAATATTTCCAACTGTATTTCACTCTGCACCAGCGATGTTCTCAAGATTGAGGAGACATAGCGAGCTCTTTCGGTAACTGGTTGGATAGTGAGTGATAGTGGTGGATAGTGAGTGATAGAGTTGGGGATAGTGTAACATCAGAAGTGAGCTCAAATACTGGCCACGGTACGTCTACTTCCCAAGAAAAATAAACCCTTCAAGTTGCTATTAGTATTTCCTCAAACTCACCTTTAAATCGGCTTTGGGCGCCTGGGCTGAATAATTCAACAGTGGATTACCGCTGAGGATGTTCTCCATTCTATCCTTTCTTCTTCTTGTCTTTTTTTCTTGATCCTGAAAATTCCCGTAGCGACATAATTACCATCAGCTCTCGATAATATCAAATTCAGCGAGGACCTAGAAAAAACTTCTGAAACATACTTGAATACGAGTCTACAAACTATTAAGAAATTTTATGTCTTTACTAGAGACATAAAATGTCAACAACAAGATTATATGTATATAAACTCGTAATTTATTATATTAAAAAACCATAAATACATGGAACATGTTTTTAGCCAAATTTAGTGCAGAACCTTTAATCGTAAGTAGGTATAATACAGAAGTTATATCCCTAGCAACACCATCTAAAATGCATTGAGAAGCTCGGGGCTTTGGCCCTAGAAAACAGGAGTGTTGAAAAGGCACCGACATGCAGAGTGTTCAAACTGTGTGTCTGTCCAGTGTCCCCCTTCCACGTGACACTGCCACGTTCCCCTAGAACAACCCCCCTTCCCCCCCCCTAGCACCTCCACCACGTGCACTGGGCTGAAAGCTGAAGCTGGGAGCCCGAGATGTGTTCTGATTGGTGGAGCTCCAGGACGTAGTTCTAGATGAGTGCAAATATCGCGTTCATGATTGCTTGTCCCCAACCTCATCACAACAAGTCATCTTGTTTATCACTTATTTTTCTCCTTGGGGCGTCACCGGCAGCATCTAAGTAATTAATTTGGTAACATTTAGTTATAGTCGCGATATGTACGAAAAAATCAAGCTATTTTCTATAATACGCTGGGTTTCAAACGTTTCTATGGGTGGCAGTTGTCGATTGAACATTTGAACTAGTGGCAATAGGGACAACAATTGTAAGGGTAACTTGAAAAATACCTTTCGCCTCGATTGGATTTTCCAAGTAATTCTTGCAAATCTAAATGATGATGAAACGAAAAGTTACCAATTTCTGGTCATTCGAAAGGATTTGAAAAGAAGCGGTATGAAGAGAGTGTGGCCTCCCCCACCACTTCAGTTTCTGTGGTAGTTCTTTTAGATGAAAGTAGATGGCGCACAGAGTAATGGAGACAAGTTAACAGAGAAGAAAGCCAACGTTAAAATGGGGTGCAAGCATTTCTGAGGCTGCCTCAGTTGCGCTATCTACTTTCAGCTAGGATTGAGGAACTACTACGGAAGTGGTGGGGATGGGGAGGCCACGCTCTTCATACCGCTTCTTTTGAAATCCTTTCGAATGACCAGAAATTGATAACTTTTCGTTTCATCATCATTTAGATTTGCAAAAATTACTTGGAAAAACCAATCGAGGCGAAAGGTATTTTCAGAGTTCCTCATGCAATTGTTGTTGTCCCTATTGCCAGTAGTTCAAATATTCAATTGACAACTGCCACCCAAAGAAACGTTTGAAACCCAGTGTATTATTGAAAATCGCTCGATTTTTTCGTACATATCGCGAATATAACTGAATGTTGTCAAATTAATTACTTAGATGCAGCCGGTAACGCACCAAGGAGAAAAATATGTGATAAACAAGTGACTTGTTGTGATGAGGTTGGGAACAAGTGATCATGAACGCGATCTGTTGCACTCATCTAGAACTACGTCCTGGAGCTCCACCAATCAGAACACTTCTAGGGCTCCCAGCTTCAGCTTTCAGCCCAGTGAGATGGCGCAACTGAGGAAGCCTCAAAATGCTTGCACGCCATTTTAACATTAGCTTTCTCCTCCGTTAACTTGTCTTCAGTACTCTGTGACCACGTGACACTCCCCCATCCCAGGGTGTCTTAAGGGTGTTACCAGGGTGTCTAGTGACCTGGAAAACCGGGAGAACTCAGGGAATTTTACTCTACTGAAAAACTCAGGGAATTTTACTCGACTGAAAACTCAAGGAATTTTTTTTTCTCGAAAAAACCCTGGAAAAAGACCTAGCTCCAAACTTTTTACTGAGGAGTTCCGGCAGTCTGAAGGGCAAAAGTGTTAGCACAGAAAAATACTCACACTTGAAAGTTTGACTAAGTAGGAAGTAATTTTATTCCATGGAACTAGCCAAAACAGGTTGGATGTGTCCTCCTAAAACTCTAGGCAGTTTCCAGAACCAGGGAAGAGCCTGATATTCATTGTCGACCTTTTCGAACAATCGAAGGTGAAAACAAGCCTTTGGTGGTCGTTTCTCTCGAGTAAAACAAAGAAATCCGATAGTAATGTTTGAATTCTCGCCTTTACCCAAGAATCGAATTCTTTGTTGTGTCTGTCATGAATTCTTGGTAACGGGCAAAACTATTCGATGTTATTCTTCGATTTCGGTTAAATATTCGGGAATTGAGTGAATTGGGTTGCAGATGGTCCCCTATGAAAATAATCACCCTCTGACTGATAGCCACTTCTACTTCTGTCATCCAATTGCGATGAAATTTTCAGGGATTATGCGGATTTGAGTGAAATTGAAAATCATCGCCACGGATTGAGAGGTACTTACAGATTAATGTTTTGAGATAAGCTATTTCTTATGCTTTTTCTTTTCTAAATGTCTTCAAAAACTTTAATTTTGAGAATTTATGATCACAATTGTTTATATTTTAATTCATTTGGAACTCTGGAAAAAGTCGAAAATTGACACAGGAAAACTCTTTTTTCGGGGAATCACTGGACACCCTGGTTACCCTATGGCTAATTATGTTCCATGTTAAAATTTTGATTTCACAGCCTGGAATCGCACCCGGGTTTCCCAGACTAATGGTTCAAACGGTCTAGTTAACGAATTTGTTGGTTGGTCTCGCGTAACGCTTTTCGATTCTACATGCCAAAGTAAAGACATAAAATGTCAAAAAAACGTTAATAGCCTCGTTTAATGAGTCTGAAATCCGGTGCTTTCTGTCGCCTCGCCACCAGGGTTACATCACTTCTCAGCAACTTGATGATTAGAAAAATCCATCAAAATCTAGATTAATCTTTGTTTATTGTTTTTCTTAACGAATGATGGACTCGAATCGTTTCTAAAACTTAAGAACTGTCCTATATTGTTGAAAAAAGTCAGTATATAATCATTTAATAATTAAATAATGAATTATCCTCATAGTAAGCAAACGGTTGGTTTTACAGGGCTCTCAAAAAATTCTTCAAAACCCCAACTATTTTTAATAAATGGAAAAACAGCAGCTTTATATCGAAAGAGTTCGAGCTAGGGGTTTTCTGAAAATGTTTTTTCCCACTAACCAAAAGCTTCGGGGCACTAGACCCCCAACAGAGCCGATATCTCCAAACGGGTACCAAATCTCATCAGGTAACTACTGTCCCCCGATGAAAAGAATGAACGCGAGGCCCGACAGGGAGTTGGGTATCCACAACGTAGAACTACACCCTTTTCCACAAACATACGTTTACAGGTAGTAACTGACCTGGTCCAATACCTCTGACCCTGCCGTGAGTCATACGTTCTTCCTTTCCCCTTGTTAACCCCTTCTTATATTGGAGTCATGCCTCCCTCTTGTCCAGTGATATCTGGACAAGAAAAATACATTACGAACTCGCGATCGAGAAAGAATAGTGACCTGCCGTAATTACGTAATAAAATAACTCATATCGAGGTTTGTCAGGAGGGACTACTCCGTTTTTTGGCAAAATTTTTATTCGATTTTCGGATTTTACAAAGGTACCTTGAAACATAAATCTACAAATTTTGAGAGGTTTTGCTTTTTTAATTTTTTTTTGGTCGATTCATTGTTGAAAATTGAGAATTGGTAGTTTCAACGGTCAAGTGCCAATTTGAACAATTTAGGTTTATTATTTTCTGTAAATTATTATTTTTATAAGCACTGCCGTAACAAGGTCCGCACAGGAGGAGCTTGCTCCAAAGAATTCACCACAACGGCAGGAGTCCGTCAAGGAGATATTCTCTCACCGTACCTTTTTATCATTCTAATGGACGACGTCATTAAAGAATGCTAAGGACACACCAAGAAGTTTACCGTTGGAAACTGGCGAATGAGCCAAGTGAACATCTCCGAATTGGCTTTTGCTGACGATGTGGCACTAGTGGCAAAGACTCCAGCTAGCCTTCAGTGGAATCTTGACATTTGGAACCATGAAATGACCAAAAGGAATATGGTGATCAGCATATCAAAAACCAAAACAATGGTAATCTCTCGAAGGCCGAAGAAGCACTCTGTCACTCTGAGAGGGGAATCCTTGGAGCAGGTGGAGTGTTTTAAATACTTGGGAGCTATGATCAGCCAGGATGGGACGCAAGACCAGGAGATCAACACCAGAATTGCAGCGACATCTCGCCTATACCATGCGATGGGCAGGGGATTCATAGGCAAGAGAGAGGTGTCAAAGAGAACAAAAGTTGCTGTATATAAGTCAGTCTACGTCCCCACCCTCATCCACAGCTCCGAGTCGTGGACAATGACCTCCAGGCACACCAGCAGGATCCAGGCTTCCTAAATGAGATATCTTCGAAGGGTGGAAGGCAAGTCCAGAAGAGACAGGGTCCGTAACCAGACAATTCGGAGCAACCTGCGTGTGGATCCCTTGAATCGGCGTGTGGAGGAGGCGCAGCTCAGGTGGTTCGGCCATGTGGTTCGAATGCTGGATCATAGGCAACCACGCATGGCCTGGGAAGCCCGTTTCCCGGGCAGAAGATCAATAGGCAGACCACGGCGCAGATGGGAGGAAAACGTCCAGGATAGTCTGCAAGCCAGGGGAGTTCAATGGGGCCGAGCCAGGGCTCTGGCGGAAGACAGGAAAGGATGGTCTGCTCTTTGCAAAAACCTCGACACCGCAAGGTAGAAGAGGATCGACGAAGTAAGTAAGTAAGTAAGTATTTTCTGTAATATCCTGTGGTACTACGGATATTTCTGTTGTGAGGTTGCATCACTGCACCTCCTACCTAATCCTGTAATCTTAATCTCAGAAAATAAACCATTCACGTCGGAAGCCCCGTGTTCGCCTTTTCTCTGTCTTCATTGTTCCCCAGGTAAAACTAATTATTATTCAAGTTATTACATTTTCAATAATGAACCTCTGGAATCGACAAAAAAAATTTAAAGATTCTCAAAATTTGTTGGTTTACGGGAAAAGGCACGTAGAATCCGAAAATCTAATAAAAACTCAGCAAATTATTTCACAAAGGTTTATTATTTTCCTGTATAGATACTTTAAGTTTTTGAAGGCGTTCAAGTGATAAATCACCACCTGAATTCCTTTCCCTTGTGAATCTTCATTTTCGCCCAAGCCTACCTAGTGGAAAGTCAGGTAAGGGATTTGAGAGGAAGTGACCGAAAATGAGATTTCCTTGGACGAGTGACAAGCTCGGAGGAGGTTGAATGTTGTTTTCAGTTTAGGAATAGGTCGGTCCTCACGTTCATTCTTTTGATCGGGGGACAGTAAGGAGAGAGCCGAGTAAGTCGTGAGAAAGGACAAATGTTATTCGAATTATGGATTCTACGAAAGTATTATGAAACATCGACCATCACATTTTGAGGAGGTTTTAATTATTTTCAATAATGAACCAAAATACTCCAACGCAGCTATTTTGCCAGACAAGAATATTAAGAACAACCTGATGAAATAGTTAGAGAAGTGTTATACCGTACTTTTCGAATTTGATCAGCCGCCCTCTCTTTCCTGATCCTGGTGAGCTCTGCCAGGAGAGCGGCGGTGTCATCGTCGCTGTCTCCGTCGTCTGAATCTTCGTCATCGAGGGGGTCGTCAGCATCGAGGCTGGCAGCAGGTACTTGGTCCAACTTCGGTCTCTTAGGAGGAGCACTGAAAACATTTGAGGAATGTAAAAGAAACATCTGGTGATGCTGTACATTACTTTCTTAGCACAGAAAGCAGCTTTCTTAGCATGCTGAGAAATTGATGGATATCCAATTCTTGTTATACAAAAATTGATCAAACTCGGCGCTTCGTGTCTCACCAGGGGGGCAAGCCCCCCTGGACCCTCCAGATGCTATTTACTTAACGCCTGTTAGGCTATAGGTAACAGGGTGACTTGTTTTGCATCCAAGACACCTAACGGGACCAAGCTAATCCCTGATAAGGCGGCTGCACGGCACATATCTCTCGATTCATTATCTCTCGGTCCAGGGTGCATTTCCCAGAATATCCTTCTGTTTCAGCGGGTCCCCTTCCCCTCCCCTCATGGCCTGGTCGTCCCATTTCTTTAGGTAGGATCCTCAGTCTGTTATTACTGGTGTGAACCTGCAGGACAGGGCCTTTTTCCACAGTTAAAGCTTTATTACTGCGTTGCAGGAGATTTTTGTTAATAATAGCTTGTGAATACCAGTCAGTTTTAAAGTACAGTGAGTACAGTGTGCCTGCTGTTTGCAGAAATTGTATTTCTCTGAGTGCTGTATTTACCTTTGATTTTCTGGCTACAATCACTTCAGGTATTTATACCATCATTCTTGTATGATACCTATTTTTCAAGCATATTGCACATACATATCTTTTGCATTCTACTTATCTGAGTGTCATGTTCTATTACATGAATACATGTTAGTTATCTATGTATTTATTGAGCCCACATCTGGTTTTTTTTAAATGTTTCATCTATTTCTATAAAGGTATAAGGTCCCTTTATTATCTTCATCTTTGTTAACTTTCAAGTTCCTGCCAGTAGATCAGGTACCTACTGTTTTCCTCACTTTTTATCTTGGAGACTAAAGTCTCTTTCTTTCTCCTACCAATTTATTAACCTATCTAGTCTTATGTTTCACTTCTTTGATTATTTTTTTGGACTAGTCTTGCAAGTGTAGTGTTTGACTCCCACACTATGGGTAAGCTTAGCTCATCCTTCATAGGTACCTACAGATCTAGTTCTACCCTATGTTTTGGCTCTTTCCTACAGGTGTTACTTGTTACCTTTGGCTGTTTAGTCATACTGAGACGGAATTGTGTGGAGTCCTAAACTTTATGAAGAACCCATGAATGGTGAGGGAGTCACTACATTGTATTTCATGGAAACCATAATACCTACCTACCTAACCATATCTGCACCTATGAAGTGAGTCTGTTCCTTATAAATGTTTTCTTTATTCTTAAAGTATCAGTACCTTTCGTTCTAGGGTTCTTTTGGGGCCTTCTTTGTTTTTCTTGTGGCCTTCTTTTCTTTGGCATTGGACCTTTCTGCTACTTCAAATTTCAACCTGGTGCTTCTCTCCTACCTACACCACTTCAGCCACGTATTTTCTAAGCCTAGATATTGAATAAGCTATAGGTATAAAACTAGAGACTTATTTATAAGTGGACAATTATAATAGGGTATTGTTTAGGCCATAATATAGGGACACCAGGACCAGGTATAAATATTGGTATTTTTCGTATAATAAATCAATTTTTTTTTGAAAAACCATCTATCCGGGGTTGTAATTCTAACTCCTTCAATAACCCTACACACCTCCTCTTGCTAGGGGTTTCAAAGTATAACCAGAGGAGTGGCGCCCAACAAACTATTAAATTCTAGAACATAGGTAGGTAACCAATAGGTCGATGGCCCCACTCCACTGAGCTAGCTGTGGTCGCCGAGAAAAGGGCGTATAATAGGTAATACGCCTACGGCGTAAATGATGAAAACATGGGACATGTTTCAGCCAAATTCAGTGCAGAACCTTTAGTCGTAGGTACGTATAATACAAAAGTTATATTATCCGTAGCAACATATCTAAAATGCATTAAAAACTCGGCGCTTCATTTCTCGAAAAGCCCGCTTGACACACCTGCGTTATCATCCCGCGTCACCCTCCCAGCGTAACATATTTTGGGTAGTCACTCTACGGCAATAACATGTTCCACGTTAAAACATATGTATGGAAGAAATTATATTTTTTGAAAATTCCTGGCAATTGTAAGACTAGACGTTAGGTGTCGGACTGGCGCTAGTTCTCCCTGGCTCCACGGGGAGCGCAGGATAATTGGGATGACCGATGTTACCGATAATTGGAGCGCAAAAACCTGTCAACCGCCAGTTTATCGTTATTAGATAAAATTGCATTAATCTGTAAATTATATATAACCAAGACGACTAAGCGCCAGCCCTTTGTATCATTTTACACATTGTACAGTGGTATCTAATGATTGTTTTATTACATAACTCTTTTACAACTTCATCTTCATACTTCATAGCTCATGCCCATACACTGCGAATTCATTAATTTAGCTGTTTCAACGAAAGAGATAGCTATGCAATTACATAATACGAAACAGTAAAATGAGGCACTCGCAGTTGCTCCAGGGAAATATATACATAAATCCAAACTAGTCACCAATATTCATGTGTCGTTCGTTAGGTAACTTTTTCATGGTGTGTCGTATGGAATTGTGAAATTCAAAATGCCTTTTTTAGTCGCTTAGTAAGTACCTATATGAGGAAATAGTTCGATTTTCTAACAAAAGGAGGGCGCAAGTACCCAAAGAAATCGATTCTACTTAGCGAGATGAATCCTTTTGTATTGTAGGTACGACAGGTATTTTGTCACTAATTTTGAGGTATTTTCGCTTAATGCGGTCCAATTGATGTTAAAGCGTGATTAACAAGACTTTGATAGTTAAATAGGTTTGAGATCAAGATAAGAAAAATGTCTATAATTTGCCTCTGCTGCTCTCTCGGGGCTGTCTTGTCAATCACTCATTAACACCAAATTTATCGGTAACATCGGTCATTCCAATTATCCTGCGCTCCCCGTGGGGCCATGGAGAACTAGCGCCAGTCCGACACCTAACGTCTAGTAATTGTAAGAGAGACTCTTTTTCACGTACTCATCACAAACATGTTGATGAAAAACTAACGACAGTAGGTAGGAACTACGGGCAGTTTTACGTCATTACTGCGAACTTCTTGTTCGTACGAGAAATGTCGAATCAAGGGGAATTCACACCTCCCAAATCGACACTTTCGAGATTTTGAGGGTATTTAGGAGTAGGTTCCAACATTATGAATGTTGGGGCGATCCGATCTGCTGAAGCCACATTCTCAATCATGTTGTTCCTTACTTCGTGTTCACTTAGAAAGGTAACTGCTCTGATCAATTCAATAATGTTCTAACCAAAAAATTAATTCCATAATTATTTGCATGGGTTATTCGAGAGGTGCTGTACTCCCCGTCTAACTCGACAGACGGGTTTTTCATAACTTCAAACGTCATTTCAACGTTTACCCGTCCATTTACGGTGTCATCTATACCAACTCTTTACCTGTGTGAATAATGAACTTGGGGAATTTGCCTCACATTTTTTTTTTTTTTTGAAAGAAGGTTCATTGATATGGAAGAAAACCATAGTGTGCTTCTCGAAGAAGCATCCAAAAAATTTAGAGAATTTAAGGAAGGTGGAAATTTTAAAAGAAGCGGCAATCTGTTCATGGGGTTGCAACGTAATGGATTTTCCGACCAATCTGACTTCATAGGAGCTGTGTCCCTCTGAGGTAGCGCTACCTCTGGAAGTGCAAATGAAACTGTAGCTTACGTGATCGAACACAGAAGAGCGCATACTGGGGGAAGAGAAAAACTCCGAACGTGCAAGTGACCAAAAGAAGCAATTTCACTCACTCTTTTGGTTTATTATTTCTAATAATAAGCCTATGTGATCGTATCGCAAAAAATTTTTATAACCCCCTTCAAACTTTGTCACTTTACGTTTCAAGGTGCGTAGAATCCAAATCTGCAATGTCCGTCCGCCGTTCGGGCCATAAAAGGCCTTAGAATCGGTCTAAAAAACCCATTCTTTCGCACATAGACTCCATTTGGGGTCTAGTTGGTCCTAACGTCGAACTTTTCCGATTGCTTCATTCGTATAGAAGTTATGGGCAAATAACCGGCCAAAAAATAGGTTTTTGCTTAAATATGCGTGGGGTGACATTTTCCAAGTATTTTTTGACTCAGAATCGACTGGGATAGAGTTCAGATCCGCAGAAATTTAGCCCTAGCAACTAATCGCCCTACACGTTTGGGTGATGAGCCAAACAATGGGACCCATTGAATGGGTGAAAATGGTGTTTTCGAGGTTTTTCGATTTGTATTCAGTTTCGCTTTCTGAGCAACCAGTAATCAAATTTCCATATGAAGCTCTCTATTTTTCGAATCGAGTGTGAAGCGTTTAGTTCTTTCTAATAAACTTGATTGTGAAGGTTTGAAGGCAGTATGGTGTGGTAGGTAGTACCTACCAATGGTTGGTAGGTAAAAAAAAGTTGGTAGGTAAAAAAATGCCGCAAATCCCCCTTCTGTATAGATCCCTCCCTACCAACCATAGGTACTTACTGCCTACTAGGGCATTTTTGAAAATGTCAACCCTTCATTTCCATTTGGTTGAAATTTTCAAAAATTCTCTAGTAGGTAGGGGAGTGGGGGGTACATTTGACACTTTTTCGCATTTTCCATCCTACAAGGTTGAAAGAACGAGAAGTCTTGAATTTCTTTCTTCTATCGTTAACTACGGTATTTTTGCTACCCACATACTTCTCGTTCCTTTTTCAATCTGCTTGCCAAGTATTTTTTTTTGTAAATTTTCAAAATGCTTAGGAAGTGACAATTGTGCCCACCGGTGGGGCACAATTGGCATGAGAAAGGGGCACTTTTGACAGTCCACAGAAAGTACCATAATTCTAAACTAATCTTACCAAAAAACCATGGAACGTCCGGCAAATCATTATCTGGCAATAATGTTGAGTCAGACAGAACAACTATAGACCCTGCAGCCTGTAACAATCAACACTACCAACACAATTTCAATTAGATGAGTACCCACTCTTCTTTCTCAAAGGAACACCAAGTTTTATGGATGTAGGAATTGAAGTAACAAAAAATAATGATCAAAACAAAGATGTTTATTGAAAAACGTCAGGTCGAGTAGGTATTCAAAATCCTATATCAAAATAGCATTGACAAACTTCATAGTATATAAAACTATATGTCAAAATATATGTCAAATGTTCCCCTAGCAAAACTGTCAAAACTACCCCGAGGGTAGCCATTACAGTAAAACCCAAGCCAACCTCGAATGATGAATTGTTATGAAGAATCCAAGGAAAACACTTGCATGGAGACATATACGACTGACAAACTGGATGAGCTACTTTTGAAAAAAAACTGAATCCACTCGGTAATCAACGAAAAACAAAATGAAAAAAAACTTACTTTTGAGGGGTCCAAACACTCAAACCGCCATGATCCGACTAGATGATTTGTAACCTGCACGGTTTTCACCTGGAATGGTTGTTCTTCTTCTTCTTCTTCACAATACAAAAACACGAAATCGCGGTAAAATTCAAATCTTGTGTGACAAACAGCCATTGTCAAATGTGCCCCTATGTCAAATGTGCCCCTATGTCAAATGTGCCCCCCACTCCCTAGTCGGTACCTATGGTTGGTAGGGAGGGATCTATACAGAAGGGTGATCTATTCGGAAAATAATGAACCTTTGGGCAATAATTTGCAGCGTTTTATACTCCGATTCTACTTATTAGTTTATCAAGCATTATTAGTATTCATCCTCTCTTATTTAGTTTCTATATTAAGTTAGTTTCGTTATATGATCACATTATTTGAGTGATCATTTGACTGGATCGTTTCGTGTTGTCGCGCTTAGAACTTAGAAAGGCGTTTAGAACTCTACCTGTTGTTGATCTGCGGTACTATCTGGAGTTCTACGGCAGAGCGCTCAGCACGTGAATCTGGTCACTTTTCACGAAGTTTTTTTTCATGCGACGTGAACGATATTCCTCGATTTTCGCGGTGCTTTTTGACAGAGGCTTCGCTTGTTAGGCATTATCTTCTATGATAATTCTTTTTCCTTGGGCACTCCTGGTGTTAAACGTTGTTCTAGGGCCCTATTATAGAATTTGACTTGAAATTCCAGAATCTAAAATTGAGGCAAATTCCCCATTTAAAGATTTATTCTACAATACACGTAAGTTACTGCAAGAAACTCACTGGACTTCGGATCGCTGGCGCTGACTCTTCTCCCTCTCACGTTCTTCCAATTCACGACGGAAATCGCGTCCGCGGAGTTCATCTGTCGTTCCTTGTCCGTGCTCTCTAAAAAATACAAACGAAATCAAGTTTTTGTTATATTAGGTATATTTGAATCCAAGTCGAAAAATTTCTAACTATAAAAAGGTCAAACAATTGGTGCAGGTCTGTTATGCGACCTACCGACATTTTTCTATTTCGGTGTGCGACGTATCTCTGGATCTGCGATCTACCTCAAGAAAACCCAATGGAATACTGAATGAGGACTGCTTTACCAGGTCATGAGGGTAAACATCAAGTTAAAACTGAACCACCAACAGAACTTTCTCAGCCCTTCATCCGGTGCTCTCCGTGTAAATTGAACACACCTGGTTTGATGACAAAACTCATTAAAAAATTAATTAATAACTTATTCTGCTGCAAGTACGCTAAAAAGGGACAAACTCGTTCTTGACATTTTTAACAGAAAAGGGAGTTGCCTACCGTTGACCGCCAGTCTGTGACCTGCAAGCGTACATTCAAGCGCCATGATATTTGAGTTTACGTGCTTGAGAACTATAGTAGGTAAATGTGTCGCTACAATGGGGGGGTGCCCCTGATTTTTTTTTAATAGAAAGTAGACCTTATCCTGAGAATTTTGACACTAGCCATTAGGTTTGTTCCAGTGCCTCTCAGTTCATGAACTTTCTTACAACCAACCTGCGCACAACCCACGCGCATGTTGAGTTCATGAACTGATGCGTTCCAGCGGCGCCGAGTTCGAGAACTCGCAAACATAAACCGCGTTCCAGCGCTTCCAGTTCATGAACTTTCTGCACTCATCGAAGGCAGAGTTGTGAACTCGAACTGAAGGGTAACCTGTGCCGTTCACGTGAAACCTACTAATTTTTCATTTGTTGACCAGTTTTCACGCTAATCACTTGGCTCCATTCTCAAACTTTCTTTTCCTTGTGCTGAGCCCCTCTTTCTCGAAGAGCGAGTTGTCTTTAGGAATGAAGTGTTTTTCGAATGAAGTGTAAATTTTTGGAAATTACTTACTTATGTTCAAACAGAAGCCATTTTCGATCGACTCTTTCTTTTTTCACAAATACACGGTTATTCCATTATCACTACAGTGAGCTTTGTCTATTTATTCGGAGTGTTTCAAGGAAGTTCACATCATCCCTCTCTTCTGCAAACTATTTACCGTAAAATGCGGTGATTGATTACTCATGTGACATGGGCAAAAGTTGATTTGTTGACTACAATATTGGGTTGCTGCGTTTGAATTGAAAGCTTTTTCGAGAAAATTGAAGCTTTTTACAAGAAAATTGAATGTTTTACACAGAGTCCGGTCACCAGTCGATCTCAAGATGACTTCACGATTTTGGTATCATTTCTTCAGTAATTTTTCACGCTGAATTTGATGGCGATATTTTCGAATAATTCCGACTGCTAGAAAGTGAATTTTTGAAGAAATAGTGGAAGCTGATCAATGAAATGAACTTCCGAACTCCAGGTATGAACTCTGCAATGTTTTTTCTACTGAAACACTGTTGTTTGAGTCCCTTAAGATGGAATTTTAACGTAACACAAATAAGATGATGTTATTGAGTAGAAAGGTGTTACTTTATGCTCAGTACCTTATCTACTAATAATGCGTATTTTTTGAACGAAAAATGAAGGATTTCATCGAAATAACCACTATTTTGCAGTCAAGAAGTATCACTATTGGATTCAGCATGAAATTACCTGTGATTCCTATGCATAGGAAATTAATGATACCAAAAACTTGTCAATTCATCTTGAGATCGAGGGTGACCATGATAAACTACGTATAACAATCGATTTTTTTAAAAAGTAAAACACACGTTTTTTTGGCACTAAAACTTGATTTAGGTACCTACTCTTCCAATATGAATTTTGAAAAGAAAAATTGATAGACCATTGGAAAACTGACAATTTGAGCATGTTTTTTCGAAGAGCGCCCATCTAAATAGGCAGGGATTCAGAGTAAAAACTTTGAAATTTGCTTTTTGACTTGATTTTTTTTAAACATGTTTTATTGCTAAAAGTTTTTGGTTTCACACTTGTTAGCTTGGAAATTTAGCGCTCTTTTTAACAATATCCTCAAATTTGAGTTTACTTGGTAAATATCAGGAGTTACAACAGTTTTAATGACGTAAGTCAGTAAACACGAAAAAAATCTTTAAATTGAGAAAACTTGGGGTTGAAACAAAATGAAAACAAGGGGTTGAAACAAAATAGCTAGGAGACATTGTTTGTTAAAAATTGTGAAGAATCGTTCAATCTTAAACTTGAAAAATCCCGCTAAAGATTGAGATGAGAGGAGGTTATTCAAGGTTTGTTGAAAGCCGAGTTCCGCGCTCCCTGCCGAATTTCATGTTAACTACTAAAAACGTTCCAGCGCACAGGTTCCTGAACCTAAAAAGTTCATAAACTCTTCAACTTTTTCGGGTTCTCACACCAAGCGCGTTCATAAACTTGAGTTCATGAACTTTTTGCGCTGGAACATTCTCTCTGGAATTCTCTTTTCGGATGAGTAGATCTTTTTCTATGATTTTTCAAATTTTCGAATGTTTATGAAGTCACGCGCCCCCCCGCCTGGGCGAGACCTCCAGCCCACTGTGACGTCATAAACATTCGAAACTTTGAAAAATCATGGAAAAAGGTCTTCTCACACTAGAAGGTCGCGGTTGGTGACAAAGTTCTCAGAATGAGGTCTAGTTTAGATTAAAAATAACAATAAACAGTTTTTCCGACCCCTGCGCACACCTCATTGAACGACGGGATGCTGCAGCACAGACAATTTCGACAGGTGAGTAATTTTAACGCATTCTTTAATGTAGATCGCAGAACACAACAAATATCAAACGGGTAGAATGGTAGACGTCGGTAAGTCGCACTCCAATCCAGCACCAAACAAGTTATGTCTTACACCATATTGAAAGTTGTATAATGTACCAATCACATGAGATGAAAAAACGTTTAGGGACCACCAACAATATTTGGTAGACCATATACAGGATGTCCCAGAAGTTATGGTCCACCCTCCGGCATTTCCGTATTTAATTACGTAATAAAATGGGCCCAACGCCATTTTTCATATTTTTTTTTGTAAAAAATTCAGGAAAAATACTTTTGCGCAAAAAAAATTGCGCGCAATTGACACTAACTTTATTTTTTTAAATGGGAACCCCCATTTTTTATTGCAGATTCAGATTCTACGTCGAATTTCACGAGAAATTCATACCCGAATCGATGTTTTTCATTGCTTGCAACTGGTACTTTTCGCGCGCAAAGTGACCAGGGTGCGCAAAAGTGAAATTTTTTCAAGCCCAAGTGTGGCACATTTTTTTTCATTATTTTTGACGCAGAATCACGTGGTGAGGTCCTTTCTTCGATTTCATCGTTATTTTTTCAAATTTAGAAGGAAAAATAATGTTTTTGGACTTTATTTTCCCTCCCCCTTCCAGAACACGGGCTGGGGACCGGCTATGGCAGGATTAAAAATAAATTCCTCTCTTCTAAATTTAAAAAAATGTTGGTAAGTAGGTAGGTACTACTTAACTACTTTAATGTAAAAAAAAATCAAAAAGCTTCTCATTTCAAAATTTTCAAAAAAAAAATTAAAAGTTACTTGTGTGCAGGCAAAAGGAGGTAATTTCGAGCAGTTGCTGTGATTTTTTAATTTCATTATTATTATCTTATTTTTTATTACTATTTTTTTCGGAGATTTTGTAACTTTTAATTTTTTTTTTGAAAATTTTGAAATGAGAAGCTTTTAGATTTTTTTCTTTACATTAAAGTAGTTAAGTACCTACCTACTTTCCAATATATTTTTTTTTAATTTAGAAGTGAAGAATTTATTTTTAATCCTGCCATAGCCGGTTCCCAGCCCGTGTTCTGGAAGGGGGAGGGAAAATAAAGTCCAAAAACATTATTTTTCCTTCTAAATTTGGAAAAATAACGATGAAATCGAAGAAAGTACCTCACCACGTGATTCTGCGTCAAAAATAATGAAAAAAAATGTGCCACACTTGGGCTTAAAAAAATTTCACTTATGCGCACCCTGGTCACTTTGCGCGCGAAAAGTACCAGTTGCAAGCAATGAAAAACATCGATTCGGGTATACATTTCTCATGAAATTCGACGTAGAATCTGAATCTGCAATAAAAAATGGGGGTTCCCATTTGAAAAAACAAAGTTAGTGTCAATTGCGCACAATTACGCGCAATTTTTTTGCGCAAAAGTATTTTTCCTGAATTCTTTACAAAAAAATATGAAAAATGGCGTTGGTTCCATTTTATTACGTAATTAAATACGGAAATGCCGGAGGGTGGACCATAACTTCTGGGACACCCTGTGGGAGTCGAAAGAGTATTAATTTGCTAGTCGCCTGTCATACTGCGCGGTATTGTGGGAAACACAGGCCATGCTGAGGAAACCTGCTGCAAAAAAGAGCCATCCCTACCTTACTCAAACTTGGGTAAAATGAGAACTGCCGAGGACATTTCAGGGCCTTGGGATCCTCCCGCTTCCAGGGATCTTCATCCTCAATTGTTTATTACAAGTGAAAACTAATTTGGAAATTTTTTCTCCGGGTCAATATATCTGTACATGACCACTTCACCAGAAATCGCCACAACATTCGACCTCCACAAGCCAGACGTTCCTCCATCATTTCCAACCCATACCAAATCGGTTCCTGTATGTTCAACAGTTTTCCTTGAGCCAATTAGAAAAAAAAAGTTGAGCGGAAAGTACCTAATTCAGCAAGAAATTTATCATGAATTTTATACAATATTTTTCAAGAAATTAATAATACATTTCCTAATACATTTCCAAATGAATTCGTCCATTTTGAGTTGATCTTGTGTTTTTCCCCCTTTTATTGTGTCCATATTTTTGTAGTTTTTATTACTATTTTTGTTTGGTAGTTGTTTGTTGAGTTGAGCGACGTTTGCATTGCCTGTAAAGGCGCTTAACAAATGAATTTTATTTGAGTAATTTATTTATAATGTCTAAACATAGTAACTTATGATGATTATTATTGCTGGAAATTTTCTAATTTCCTTTCAAAGTTGAAGCTCACTCAGAAACTTAGGTCATAGGTTTTTCTAATACTCAAAATTGGACCGTAACCGATTGGGAAATTAAAGACAGCAGATTTTACAACTGGGAGTCGATCCATTTCAAAAATTACACAACTAGGGACAAGCTAGGTAAGCTGGGATTGACGGAGGCCACAACACAACCAAGAGTGGAGAGAGCAGCCTAGTAAACAGTTATTGTGTACTTCTGGGGAAGCTACATTCATAACAGGACGAGCGCAGGTATAACAAGAAAACTTGAATTGCTTACCTGAACTTGAGTTTTGTGTGGCCTGGAAGATCTCTACTAGAATATTGTTTGGAAATAGCACTCAGATCTTTTTCTCCACGACCTTGTCCTCCTCGAGCAGGCTCGAACGTAGGTCTCGCAGCTGTAGTCATATCGAACGATTATCCTCTGAATGTTATGAAACACTGCAATAAACCCGAAAGTATATTTTGTCCGTATAGATGTATTATTTACGAAACAGCATAAGCAGCACCGTTAATATGAAAAAACCAATTCGAAAAATGGAAACTAATGAGGGGGTGACACTAAAACAGGGACCAGAGTAACTGGGGAACTGAGGAACCAGACTTCTTCTTCGACTTCACGCGACATTTGTGGATATTATGTCTCGCCCAGAGCCCTTTCTACGCCCTTTTTATGCCCTTCTATAAACCATCTGCTATTCGGTTGAAATAAACCAACTGCTCATAGGTTTAATAAGGGACCAGCTTGAATAACAATATTACCTCGCTTTCTGCGGCATTTAACCTTTTCAGATGATGTAATAAAAATTTACAATGCTAATTAGAAGGTAAAATACCAAATATAAACTACTATAGGCTTTGAAACAGCCAGTCCCTCATTTCCACAATTTAAGGACTGCAGGTGCTGCACTCTAGCTGAAGGGAACCACATAGAAAAATACTTCATTAGCTCGGTTTCTGCAACATTTTACTCCTTGATAATTTATACAAAGCTAATCAGAAGGTGGAATACCTGATATAAAAGACAATAGGCTTTAAAAGGTCAGTCATTCATTTCCAAATAGCTGATTGTCTTATCTCTTATCAAAAAGAGGACCAGACTGACCCGCATTCTGGTGGCAAGGGACCACACTAACCTGTCTTATCTCTTATCAAAAAGAGGACCAGACTGACCCGCATTCTGGTGGCAAGGGACCACACTAACCTGTCTTATCTCTTATCAAAAAGAGGACCAGACTGACCCGCATTCTGGTGGCAAGGAACCACACTAACCTGTCATTCTAGCAGCAGGGAACCACATAAAAAAATACTTCATTAGCTCAGTTTCTGCGTGTTTTACTCCTTGATAATTTATATAATGCTAATTAGAAGGTGAAATACCAAATATAAATTACTATGGGCTTAAAATCAGCTGGTCCCTTGTTTCCAACTTGGATGACTATTGGTGCTGCTGTCTGGCGGCTTCTTTCAAAAGTAGATGAATCAGAGGACCAGGGAAGAAACAATGATTCCTCAGTTCCTGAGACATTTTCACTTTCCAAAGGATGTAACTAAAATTTACAATGCTAATTAGAAGGTGAAATACCAAATATAAACTACTATAGGCTTTGAAACAGCCAGTCCCTCTTTTCCACAATTTGAGGACTGCAGGTGCAAGTATAAACCATCTGCTATTCGGTTGAAATAAACCAACTGCTCATAGGTGTGTGAGCCCCAGCTCACGGATTAAATCCAGAATTAAAGGGGGTGAGCAACCACCATCCAAGCTCCCCTTCCTCCACCACCGAAAGTCAACAGGTCGGAGCGGGCATTGTACCGTCCCCGCTCCAGGGCGCCACCACCACCTTCAGACGCCCACCACCAGAAGCGCTCATGTCACCTTGACGTCACCGTCCGCCAATCACGGGCCGCCGCGGGGCCCTGCGCAGTACTTGCCGTTGGAGGGTGGGGACCTCCACAAAGAAATCAACTGGTGACCGCGTGGAGCGGCCATAACCTCCCCAGTCTTTGATGCGAACATCCACGCTCTCTTGCCCCGCTAGATACACGTTTATCGAACCCCCTGTGCAAGTCAGTCGCTGGATCCCCTCAGTAATATTCCGGTGAGAGCCCTGCCGCCCGCGAGTTTATTACTTGAGCCAACCCCCCTGTTCAACCTGGTAAGACTTCGTGACATCCAGCTTGAACACCCATCCCCCAAGAACATCTCAACGCACTACCGACGGATTTCCTACGGGCCCCGACGCTGTGAGTGTAATAAACCAAATATCTATACATTGGCCAATGATAGTTGTGTTCGAATGGTGTAGATGTAAATTCAGTCATAGTAAAGTAAAGAACATTCTAGTAGTAAAGTCAGTCAGTCAAGACAAGAGTCAGATATTGTTGAAATTGATTAAAGTCAGTCGTAAAGTTGTATTAAGAGAAAGAGAGAAGGAGAAATCAAACGCACATATTTCATGTAAACCATTTATTTGTCTAATTTGTACTTGCTTGCAACAGAACTTAACGTAGAGTCAAATTACATTTATTTTCATTAAAACGTTCCTATTAGATTGTACAATTTCGCATTTCTCATTTCATTCACCTTATTCCGTAACAGACAGGTTTACGTGTGAACGCACTCTTTTCGTGCGATCACACCATTTTAGTGCAAATCACATTATTTCCGTGCGACGCATTGTTTTCGTGCGTGCGCCAATTTCGCCGTGCACTCGTATCATTTTTCGTGCACTCTTAGTTCCCTTCAGGAATCGAACTTCCGTCCTTCAGACATAACAATAATATTTCGAAACAATCAGTAATCAACCCTTCAGGTGTTACCTTGATATTGAGAGCCTTCAGCTACCTCCGAGCCGCTACAGCTGTCTACCAGGTAATTATCATTAAATTCACTAAATTTAGATTACCTTTTATTTATGTCAATATAGCCTCTCAACCTATATTTGGATCGGTTTTAAAACGGGCTTACTCGAGAATCTTAAATTCAACGGTGAAGCCCAAAGCTTACAGGTGTAATAAGGGACCAGCTTGAATAACAATATTTCCTCGCTTTCTGCGGCATTTAACCTTTTCAGATGATGTAATAAAAATTTACAATGCTAATTAGAAGGTAAAATACCAAATATAAACTACTATAGGCTTTGAAACAGCCAGTCCCTCATTTCCACAATTTAAGGACTGCAGGTGCTGCACTCTAGCTGCAGGGAACCACATAGAAAAATACTTCATTAGCTCGGTTTCTGCAACATTTTACACCTTGATAATTTATATAAAGCTAATCAGAAGGTGGAATACCTGATATAAAAGACAATAGGCTTTAAAAGGTCAGTCCTTCATTCCCAAATAGCTGATTGTCTTATCTCCTATCAAAAAGAGGACCAGAGTGACCCGCATTCTGGCGGAAAGGGACCACACTAACCTGCCTTATCTCTTATCAAAAAGGGGACCAGACTGACCCGCATTCTGGTGGCAAGGAACCACACTAACCTGTCATTCTTGCAGCAGGGAACCACATAAAAAAATACTTCATTAGCTCAGTTTCTGCGACATTTTACTCCTTGATAATTTATATGAAGCTGAAATACCAAATATAAATTACTATGGGCTTAAAATCAGCTGGTCCCTTGTTTCCAACTTGGAGGTGCTGCTGTCTGGCGGCTTCTTTCAAAAGTAGATGAATCAGAGGACCAGGGAAAAAACAACGTTTCCTCAGTTTCTGAGCAGGGGCGTTGGGTGACCCCTGAAAGTGGTGGGGCACTAAACTAGAAAATGAACGAACTTGACCCTAAGAAGTCACACATAGGTACTTTTGAGTCACATGGTATTGGATGTTCCTTTGAATACGGTTGAACTATCCAAATGTTCTTTCAAAATTGAGTCTAAATTGGCAGTCATATCAACCAATCCTAGAAAAACCCCTCTGTTAAGGGACTCCTGTTTTTCACAGTGCCCTCTGAGTCCCAATTTATGCAAACCACAAAATTTTGTGCAATCTATGAGCCTGGAAAGCACATGCCGGATCCGGTCAACTTCCTTATTGTGACGCCTCAACATGAGTTGATGTGCGGAATCCAACTGAGTAGCAATGTTAACCCTACCTAGTAGAGCGAAATCTGTGCTATTTTTTAAATGAAGTTTACTCATTTCGTGACCTTTTATTTTCTCAGACAAATGTTTCAAGTCTGTGATGCCTTTAAACGTCCATGAATACTCCCCACCCATAAGCAAGCAACGAAAACAGAACAATGCATTCTTAATGGGACATCCTGTGAGCTACTCAGCTTTGTTATTTATAACAAAGCTGAGTAGCTCACAGGATGTCCCATTAAGATGTTTATAAACATCAATACGGAATTTTCTGGTGCCAACAATATTCTTCCCTTTATTTACTGATTGGGCAATGTTGAGTACAGGTTTATCCCTTCCTAAAATTTTAATCAACATCCTATCATCGTAGGAAAAAGTCGAAAATTTCGACTGGATACTGACCACAGTATTCATTGGAGTACCTACCCTAACAGTAAAACGTCAATGAAATGTAAAAACTAAATGTTAAAACGTAACAAAAACAAAAAGGAAATCAGAAAATTAGGGTGGTAGAAAGTAGAAAAGTAAAACTTATCTGTTAGCTGTTGCAGAAGGATGAACTGTAGCTGTGGCGCGAACGCAAAAAGGAAAAACAGTTTCAAATGAACTGAGTTTGAACTTCGACTTTGTGAAGCAAGATAAGAAACTGATAAGGAGAGGAGTTGAATGTTTGACATGGACCCAGTATCCCATGGGATACTCCACGATGTTTGAGCATCCATCCATCTGAATTGAATCGAAATGTGTCTCGATCAGAGAGAATAGTAAATCGATTTTGTCTTACCCGGCAGGGGCCGAGAAAGGGGTGGGGGGCCTGTATATTCACACTATAGCGCATGCGCAGACGAGGCAAAACTGAAAATAAAAAACAATCACTATGGCAACACTGGGGTCTCGCCCTAGATCATGGACAGATCTTGGAAATTCGGGAATTGGCAATCGATTTACCTATCGATTCCATCCTCTTCTTCGATTCCTATCGAACCTATCGATTCCTACTTCTTCTTCTCCTCTCTAGTCACTGGCCGTCATGGACTCAAGTGGATTCTATTTCCATGAAGACTAGTTCCATGGCCTCGGGTGACTACTTCCATTCTGCTACATCTTTCAATTTCTAACAGGGAAGTTTGACATAAATACATGTCAGTTATGAAAGATCCATTTATACACTTATAAAAGATCCATGCTTCCATGAAGTATCAGCGAGTTTTGAGGGAAAAAAACTGTCTACTGGGGAATTTTTTCTACTCTGGGGGGAACACTTTTTCAAGGGAGTTTTTTCAACTTTGAGGCACAGATGTAGCTTACAGAGAGAGAAATTATGACGGGGCTAGACCCTGAGTGGCCTTATGGACGCCACGCCCCTGTTTCTGAGACATTTTCACTTTCCAAAGGATTAGAGTTGTGTCGGTCAGGAGTGAACGTATTGAAAAGACCTTATCTTCAAAACGACCTTGTCTGAACTAAACGGGTTGCCAAAATTAACACGGTCATTCGTTCATCAACCCACCAATCGAGATTTCTGAAAAAATTCCGAAAACAACGGCAGAAGGCCAACAAAACAAATTAATTGCCCGCAACATGGATGTATAATGTATTTGTATATATCCATGTTTATACATGGATCAAAAATGTGTGAAAATTACTTGGGAGTACATCATGGATACTAGGTCCATGGAGTACATCAACAGAAAGGAGTGGTTTTCTATGGAAGTATCAACAACATTTTTACATGGAAGTATCAACGGAAAGGAGAAGTTTTCTTCCTTCATCCAACTTCCATCATCCAAGTGCAGTATTACGTCCGAATGAACTATGGACTAAAAAGAGAGTTGAATGAATCAAATGAGCTAAAAGACAAAAACGAACGAATGATTCATTCGAATCGATGACCTGAAAGACAAAAAAGACTCAAAGACTGACTCATACGATTCGAATCAATCTTCCGTTCGTTTTTGTCTTTTAGCTCATTTGATTCATTCAAATCGCCTCCTCACTTACTCGGACTCGTTCGGTTTTTCGACTCAGCATTTTTTCGAGTCACGACCTGAATCTTAATTTGGATCCTTATGGATGTTGTTTGTTTGATTCCAACTGGTTCGGTTTACCGACTCACTCCTTTCAATTTCACTGACATCGAATATGTTTTGTTTTAGCATCTTTGATCGATGTCTTGTTCCTCTTCCTATATCGATTACACAAGATAACAAAATTTAGGGGTGGTCTGGCTGCCTCGTTCTTTCACCGCTTTTCTTATGGTATTTGGTGCGCTGAATCCGAATCTGACGTCAGTGTTTTTTGTTTACGTCAGATTTTCAAGATATAGCTAGTTTTACTATTTTTCTAGTTCTCACTTTTCTTCATTTTTTAGTGAGCAGCAAACTCGCTCGTTTTTTGTGTGACTTCTGACCGGCTGGTTGTTAGTCTTGTGTTTGTGTTCTGATCGCTTCCTTTTAAATTCCAAATCTGAATTATTTGTTGGTTTCTGGACTCTTCGGTTAACCACTTTGGTAAGTGATCGTAATGTAAGAACTCTTTATTATTTTGCAATAAAAAAAACCTTATTTATGAATTACTGTATTTTGGTAATTAGCGCATTTTCTTATTTTTCTATGAGGAAAAAAAGCGCTAGGGTTGGGTATTGTTACAAAAGTATCGATACTGTATCGTATTCGAGTTGATATCCCATGCACCGTTTGGCTTGAGTGTCGATACCTTAGTGTCTCAAAATAACAACTTAACTGATTTATCAGGCAAAATACTTTTTTTAATTCATTTCTTGCCATCAAGAGCCCAAGCTAAGTATATTATTGAACATTATTTCTCCATAATATTAATTAGTTTTATCAAAGACCCAACTGCCTCTCTACAAAGGTTCATTTCACTGAGTTGGTATGTGAACGTAATGAACGGGTGAACGGATTCAAAAGACCTGGTCTCTGTAATGAGTGACCGTTTGGGATTCGAATCCGCCAAATGACCGTGTCTTACACACCCCTACAAAGGATGTAACTAAAATTTACAATGCTAATTAGAAGGTGAAATACCAAAAATAAATAACTATGGGCTTAAAATCAGCTGGTCCCTCATTTCCAACTTGGAGGTGCTGCTGTCTGGCGGCTTCTTTCAAAAGTAGATGAATCAGAGGACCAGGGAAAAAACAACGTTTCCTCAGTTTCTGAGACATTTTCACTTTCCAAACGATGTAATAAAAATTTACAATGCTAATTAGAAGGTGAAATACCAAAAATAAATAACTATGGGCTTAAAATCAGCTGGTCCCTCATTTCCAACTTGGAGGTGCTGCTGTCTGGTGGCTTCTTTCAAAAGTAGATGAATCAGAGGACCAGGGAAAAAACAACGTTTCCTCAGTTTCTGAGACATTTTCACTTTCCAAACGATGTAATAAAAATTTACAATGCTAATTAGAAGGTAAAATACCAAAAATAAATAACTATGGGCTTAAAATCAGCTGGTCCCTCATCTCCAACTTGGAGGTGCTGCTGTCTGGCGGCTTCTTTCAAAAGTAGATGAATCAGGGGACCAGGGAAAAAACAACGTTTCCTCAGTTTCTGAGACATTTTCACTTTCCAAACGATGTAATAAAAATTTACAATGCTAATTAGAAGGTGAAATACCAAAAATAAATTACTATGGGCTTAAAATCAGCTGGTCCCTCATTTCCAACTTGGAGGTGCTGCTGTCTGGCGGCTTCTTTCAAAAGTAGATGAATCAGAGGACCAGGGGAAAAACAACGTTTCCTCAGTTTCTGAGTCATTTTCACTTTCCAAAGGATGCAATGAAAATTTACAATGGTAATTAGAAGTTGAAATACCAATAAAAGTCATTTTTCAGCTGCTAAGCGTGTCCTTCGCTATTTCAAAGCTACAATTGATTATGGAATAGAATTTTCTAAAAGTGATAAACCTCTAAAGTGTACCTCTAAAGTGGATGCTGATTGGGGCAATGATTTAACTGATAGAAAATCTTATTCAGGTTTTGTTTTTACAATGAGTGGGGGTGCAATTCATTGGGAAAGTAAAAAACAAAAGATTGTATCACTATCTTCCACAGAGGCAGAATATATTTCTCTGAGCAATGGTTCAAGAGAGGCCATCTATTTATACAATTTTATTCAAAATTTGATTGGAAAATTGAACGTTTATGCTTCGTTGATTCCTGAAAATGGTTTAGTTATGTTCTGTGATAATCAGAGTGCACTTACTCTTGCTAATAGGTACCTATGTTTCAAATAAAAGAAGTAAGCATATCCATATTAGATACTATTATGTTTGGGAACAAGTTCAGAACAATATGATTCAAATTGAACATCTCTCAACCAAGGAAATGTTAGCTGATTTTCTTACTAAGAGTGTTCCAAAAGAAAAACACATGTTTTGTTGTAACGGTATAGGTTTAAAATTGCCTAACTCTTTATTAATTTTTGTAAATTGGTTAACATCATGTTATTAAGCTGTTGTAAATGTTCGTGTTTTTTTTTTTATGCTTTTCGAATCAAGGGAGAGTGTTGGAGGAGATTATGCTTCGCAAAGCTTTACTTCCATGAACTCCATGTTCCATATTTTTCTCTCCTCATTCTGTGGAGGTCAATAGGTTTGTTCCAGCAGGGCCAACCGCGGTCGACCGCGGTTAGCCCAAAAACCACAGCCTTATAGATCGCGGTTGTGTGACAATCACCGTGGTTCAACCACTGCTGGAACACTCAACAGCTAGTTGGTCGAAAATCGCGTTACTTCTGAGTATGTGTGACTTCAGGTTTCCATACCTGCTTATCATCGCATAGGATGCATAATGAATAAAATACCTTTTCTCATTGCTGTAATAATTTAAAATTCCTAAAAACTGTTTCTTTGATGATGATGGAAAAAAATATTGTACAGATCCAAAGCAAGCAAAGTCGGAGAGTTAGGTACACTTTTCTACTCAATAAAGACATCAAATTTCTAGCTGATTGATGTTTTTGACGTGATAACGTCTTATAAATTGGTTTACCGGGAGACACTTCAAGAAACTGCGTTACGCTCCGCTCACGGAGGGGGTGTAGCTCGGCGCTCCCTAAAGGCGGGCGGCGACTATAACCTCGAAGCTGGTCTGGGAATGCCTGAAGACCCTCAAAACTGTGGCCCAGGACAACCAGGTCACCCTACTCTGGATTCCTGGACATGAGGGTCATGAGGGTAATGAAACTGCTGATCGTCTTGCGAAAAGAGGCTCAGAGTCCCTGCCAATTGGGCCGGAACCATTCCTGGGAACCACCAAAAGCTGCTTACAGAATGTGGTTAACAACTGGGAAAGAAATGAGCGAGTAGAATACTGGCAGAACCTCCCAGGCCTGAGACAGGCAAAACTATTTGTGACGTTCTCTAAGAAACGGGCTAAAGAACTCATAGCTATGCCTAAGAAGGACGTCAGAATTCTTGTGGGTCTGCTAACAGGTCACTGCCCACTTCGCTATCACCTAAAGAAGATAGGCAAACTAACAACGGACATTTGCCGCTTCTGCGACATGGAAACGGAAGATGTCGAACACATCTTGTGCCACTGTGAAGCACTGGGTCGAGCTAGATACACAATCCTCGGAAGTGATGTCTTAGCTCCTGACACCATCTCTAAGGTGGCATACACCGATCTTCTCTGCTTTGCCAAAAAGTGGGGAGAAGGGGTTTTCAGTAAACCCTTCTTAGTAGGCTAATACAGCCTGGAGGCACTCCACAATAGATCTTGTTGGTCGCAGTGGAAGGAGTTTGTATATCAACTCAATTAAGACCTCCTACTCTTATAAAAAAAAAAAAAAGGCGGGCGGCCCCTCCCCTTCCCCGGCGCTCACAAAAGCGGGAGCGCCCCGCCCCCCTTCCCTGGCACTCACTCCCCCCCCCCCCCCACCCATGGGAAATACCTACTACCTACGGGAAATACCTACTCTGTGCAACTTGACAAAGAATTTTATTTTATCCTTCTTCCTACTATACGAATGAATATTAACATTAAAATTATTTTACCACTCAAAGTCGTTGTCACGTAAAACTTTCGCCCGTATACCGACTTTACAGGCAACAACACAGGGTTTTTTTATTGAATAGAAAGGTTTTACTTCATCCTCACTACCATACCTACGAATAATGCGTTGGTATTTTATGTAGGAAAAACGAAGGTTTTCTTCGAAAAATCCACTTTCTAGCACTCAGAATTATTCGGAAGTATCACCATTGGATTCAGCGTGAAAAATTACATAGGAAATGATACTAAACTCGTCAAGTCATCTTGAGATCGAAAGTGACCATACACCGCGATTTTTTGTAAAACACGTTTTCTTGCATTCAAACTTGATTTACTCTTCCAATTTGAATTTAAAACTAACTTTTAAAACTTGATGTACCGTTGGAAAGCTGACAATCTAAGCATATTTTTCTGAAGAGCGCCCATCGAAATGGGCAGGCGTTCAAAGTGAAAACTTCAATTCAAAAAGAATCATATTTCGAAAAAAATTGAAGTTTGCTTTTTGACTTGATTTTTTAGAAATGGTTTAGTTCCAAAGTATTTTGGTTTTACATTAAGCAGCTTGGAAATTAAACGCTCTTCCCAACGATATCCTTAAATTTGAATTTATTTGGTAAATAACAGGAATTATGGCAATTTTAATGACGTAAAGTCGAAAACGCGAAAAAAACTTCGAAGTGAAAAAAAGACATTTGAGTGAGTTAAGAAAAAATTGCCGGGAGACATTTTTGTAGCAAATTACTTGTACAATCGATCCTTGAAGTTTGGTCCATCCAAATGGTAGACACCCTATAAAGGTATGATGTTATAGAAAAGTCACAATTTTAATGAAAATTTATCTTCACGAGGGCGTAAAGAGATTTCAAGGTTTCCTTTGTGAGAGCGAGAAATTTGAGGACATTGGGTTGAAGCTTTGCACGTTTCTGAAAAAAGTTCTTCCAACAGGAGGGTGAAAAAATCCACATCTACTGTCTACTGTACCTATTTCTGATGACTATAAACTCTCAACCAAAACACCTGGGGAGGTCCTTCCACTGCGGAGCTCGTTTTGAAATGAGAAGGTTAAGGTAGAGGTTTCTTTAGTGTGAGGTTTCCAATCTTGACCGCTTGCGACCGCACTCCTCAGAGCGGTCGGGTTTGGGTCGACCGTGGTCGACCGCGGTCGAGTTGCTGGAACAGTGGTTCAACTGCGAAGTTGGGCAGATTGTCGTGCTGGAACAGTGGTTAGTGGTAATGCGCATGCGCCGGTCGACTGCGGTCGACCACGGTCGCCTTGCTGGAACAAACCTAATATTTCCCTAATGTTTATGTTCGTCTCTCTCGCTCCGACGTTCTCGATCTCTTTATTTTCTAATGTTCTTTTTTATGACGAATAAAGTATTTATCCGTGATTTATCTGCTAATACAAATCTCTCGTCCGGGACTACAGTGGTCCTCTCCGAACGGCCAGAAGTGGGCGTGGTCAACCCTGGACTGCCTCACCGAACAAACCCACCTGATCAGTCCTTGAAAAGTGAAAACAAAGCTTCCGCTACCTTGGTAGACTCAGAAGCAAAACGTGTGTCAAGAAGAGCACATAGATAATTATTTATCTCTTCTTTATATTCATATTGTTTTAATTACTACTAAATGAGTGACACTTAACATATAATACTCATGTGGTGCATGTTGATTTTTCTGAAATTACAAAAAATTTCCAATTCTCAGGAGGTAATCAAAATTTCAATTTCCAACTACCTATCACAACCCTCCAAATTTTAGGTCAGTTGATGACATTCATAGGGAACCATCTGAAGTCCCTATCACAAAAGCCCTGAAAACTCAATCAAAATCAATTGGGATAGAAAAAGTGAAAGTTACGCTTGTTACAGGAGTTTGACGTTTCCGCATCCGTCGAGGATACTATCAGCGATTATATGAGTGAACATTCTGCTTCTGGGCTGAAGAAAAGCTTTTAAATTAGCCTGAATATGAAGTTTTGTTGAGAACTTAATTAATGAAGTAAATTTTAATTTTGTTTCAGGATGCAGGGGATAAGAAAATTAAATTTATAAATATATAATAAATAAACAAATAAGTGTCAACGATATAAGTTTTGTGTTTCTATTTTATTCCTTATAGACTCCCGTAAATGAATACAGTTGCATTTTGTGTTTTTTACTATACAAATTGTATACCTATTAATTGATGAATTTTGTAGAGGTTTGTCGGTCGAAATCGACTCAGGGTCCTCTTCTTAAGGGTCCCGGATAAGGCAAAATGTTAGTTTTAGTATTATACTTATACTCGGATTGTCAGGTTATCAAGGAACCTCCTGCTATTATAAAAACTAAAAAAAATTATCGGTTTTTTTTTAATTTTTTTTTTTTTACATTTATTGAAAACAAAGTATTGTTATTGTGTTTATGCTATGTCAGGCCTGCAAGTTACACTCAAATACATGAGACAGCATAATACAGCCATGCTTTTGGTATTTTACCTTCTAATTAGCATAGTAAATTTTTATTACATCCTTTGGAAAGTGAAAATGACTCAGAAACTGAGGAAACGTTGTTTTTCCCCTGGTCCCCTGATTCATCTACTTTTGAAAGAAGCCGCCAGACAGCAGCACCTCCAAGTTGGAAATGAGGGACCAGCTGATTTTAAGCCCATAGTAATTTATTTTTGGTATTTCACCTTCTAATTAGCATTGTAAATTTTTATTACATCGTTTGGAAAGTGAAAATGTCTCAGAAACTGAGGAAACGTTGTTTTTTCCCTGGTCCTCTGATTCATCTACTTTTGAAAGAAGCCGCCAGACAGCAGCACCTCCAAGTTGGAAACAATGGACCAGCTGATTTTAAGCCCATAGTTATTTATTTTTGGTATTTCACCTTCTAATTAGCATTGTAAATTTTTATTACATCGTTTGGAAAGTGAAAATGTCTCAGAAACTGAGGAAACGTTGTTTTTTCCCTGGTCCTCTGATTCATCTACTTTTGAAAGAAGCCGCCAGACAGCAGCACCTCCAAGTTGGAAATGAGGGACTGGCTGTTTCAAAGCCTATATTAGTTTATATTTGGTATTTCACCTTCTAATTAGCATAGTAAATTTTTATTACATCGTTTGGAAAGTGAAAATGTCTCAGAAACTGAGGAAACGTTGTTTTTCCCCTGGTCCTCTGATTCATCTACTTTTGAAAGAAGCCGCCAGACAGCAGCACCTCCAAGTTGGAAATGAGGGACTGGCTGTTTCGAAGCCTATATTAGTTTATATTTGGTATTTCACCTTCTAATTAGCATAGTAAATTTTTATTACATCGTTTGGAAAGTGAAAATGTCTCAGAAACTGAGGAAACGTTGTTTTTTCCCTGGTCCTCTGATTCATCTACTTTTGAAAGAAGCCGCCAGACAGCAGCACCTCCAAGTTGGAAATGAGGGACCAGCTGATTTTAAGCCCATAGTTATTTATTTTTGGTATTTTACCTTCTAATTAGCATTGTAAATTTTTATTACATCGTTTGGAAAGTGAAAATGTCTCAGAAACTGAGGAAACGTTGTTTTTTCCCTGGTCCTCTGATTCATCTACTTTTGAAAGAAGCCGCCAGACAGCAGCACCTCCAAGTTGGAAATGAGGGACCAGCTGATTTTAAGCCCATAGTTATTTATTTTTGGTATTTCACCTTCTAATTAGCATTGTAAATTTTTATTACATCGTTTGGAAAGTGAAAATGTCTCAGAAACTGAGGAAACGTTGTTTTTTCCCTGGTCCTCTGATTCATCTACTTTTGAAAGAAGCCGCCAGACAGCAGCACCTCCAAGTTGGAAACAAGGGACCAGCTGATTTTAAGCCCATAGTAATTTATATTTGGTATTTCACCTTCTAATTAGCTTCATATAAATTATCAAGGAGTAAAATGTCGCAGAAACTGAGCTAATGAAGTATTTTTTTATGTGGTTCCCTGCTGCAAGAATGACAGGTTAGTGTGGTTCCTTGCCACCAGAATGCGGGTCAGTCTGGTCCCCTTTTTGATAAGAGATAAGGCAGGTTAGTGTGGTCCGGGTTGCTATCGATGTACCCCGCGCCGATGTACCCCCCGGGCATAGTGCCCCCCGTCATGAATGAAAACCTCCGCGGTCATGAATGACGGGGGACAATACAGGGGACACTATGCCCGGGGGGTACATCGGCGCGGGGTACATCGACGCACACCCGTGTGGTCCCTTTCCGCCAGAATGCGGGTCACTCTGGTCCTCTTTTTGATAGGAGATAAGACAATCAGCTATTTGGAAATGAAGGACCAACCTTTTAAAGCCTATTGTCTTTTATATCAGGTATTCCACCTTCTGATTAGCATTATATAAATTATCAAGGAGTAAAATGTTGCAGAAACCTAAGAAATTAAGTTTTTTTCTACATGGTTCCCTGCTGCTAGAGTGCAGCACCTGCAGTCCTTAAATTGTGGAAATGAGGGACTGGCTGTTTCTAAGCCTATAGTAGTTGATATTTGGTATTTTACCTTCTAATTAGTATTGTAAATTTTTATTACATCATCTGAAAAGGTTAAATGCCGCAGAAAGCGAGGTAATATTGTTATTCAAGCTGGTCCCTTGTTTCACCTATGAGCAGTTGGTTTATTTCAACCGAATAGCAGATGGTTTATAGAAGGGCATAAAAAGGGCCTAGAAAGGGCTCTGGGCGAGACATAATATCCACAAATGTCGCGTGAAGTCGAAGAAGAAGTCTGGTTCCTCAGTTCCCCAGTTACTCTGGTCCCTCTTTTAGTGTCACCCCTAATGAGGAATGATCATGGACCTAGTATCCCTAGGGATACTAGGTCCATCATGTATCCCTAGGGATACTAGGTATCATGGGATACTAGGTCCATGGGAATGATCATGAATAGATAACCAGAGAACAAGAAACAGAAACTGCACCTAACGAAGCATCCATATACTAGGTCCATGGAAGAAGTATATTCTTCCATGCTAGGTCCATGGACAACAGGATGGATTATCACACACCCATGCAAAGCCTGATTGTTCTCAAGAAGGAACAAAGACCATGGAACCATGGATCATCCACGAGTTACACAAACTTAGATCCCTAGCTCCATGGTCAAGGCAAAGTAAGTACATGGCGGATATTGATGTTCAGTTTGCTTCCTCCATGGAAGTAGTCTTGGAGAAATAAAAGAGAATAAGAAGTTCATGCCTGGATATTATACAGAAATAATAACCTCGATCTACTTTTCTGTTTCATTGACGTTTGCAATAAGTACCTTAATATTTTAATTTTATTTATACGAGTTGGTAGTCTTTTTAGACCCTACACAGTTGGGTCGATATCGAGAAACGTTTATTGAGTTCTCCTATTCCGTCATGAACCTCAAAGTTGTGCTAAAACAGATGTCAGGTTCCTCTCGGGTTGTCCGTTGAAGTCTGAAGAGTACGAGTACGTTCCTGGTTTCATTTATTCCGTGTTATTCCATTTAGAGGACATCTTCGACGATATGGCAGCTCTCCAGTCACTTACGGAGATCTATACAGATTCCGAGGGCGAAGACTTGGGAGGCCGAAGCGATCGTAGAGACACCGATTCAGAGGAGAATGGCACGGGCACGGACAACACTTCTATGAGTAAGTTCAACATTTTATATTCATCCTAACTAGAATTTTAGTACGCCTACCTTTTTAACATTATACTTACCTAGAAGGTGAACATCATCAAGAGTAGTAGTGGAGTACTGCGATGCTTCAATAGTCCAAAATCCTGGAATTTGAAAAGTTTTTGCGTGCAGGATCCAAGACGATTGACTTTGAATTTTGTGGCATTCAGAAGAGTGGGAGCCAAACAGCGAATAATAGTTATGAATAACTGTCGAGAGTTACCGTGATAATTACTGCAGCGAAAAGATAAACTCAACAATTAATTAATACTGTCACAACTTCCAGTCTAATCAAAATCAAAAATGTTTTTATTTGTAAATGGCCTTATCAGGCAATACAAAAGTCGAAAACATACATATAAAACAATAACAAATTATCAAATAATTACATAAATTTAAGTCTGACGGTTCTTGAAGAGCATTGTAAAAAACTCTGCAGGGTCATAGAGTTCCAGTTGAACGAGTATTCTTCTGACCTTGAACGATTTATAGGGTAGTTTCTTTGTTATATCATCCAAGGAATTGAAGAAACGGCAACCCATTTGATGAGGGTTGGAGGTCATAGACGAGTTCAACCTGGCCTTAGGGGGACACAAGTTATGACGGGACCTCGTAAAGTGGTCGTGCGTTGTGAACCCAGTGGAGAAGGCGTCCAGTTCGCTCTTCACAAGCAGCAGGCAGTCGAGGACATACATACTAGGCAGAGTTAGAATGCCTTGAGCTTTGAAGTGTCCTCGACAGCTTTCACTCAAACCCACCTTTAATATGGTGCGGAGAGCCCTTTTTTGCAGTCTGAAAGCCGCCTTAGCATGGCTGGAGTTACCCCACAGTGCGACGCAGTACGAGAGACGGCTGGCGAAACAAGCGTGATACACCATGAGAAGTACTTCGGGGGACACAGCATAAGCTAGTCTACGTAGAAGGAAATTGCAAGAGGACAGCTTCGAAGAGAGCCTCTCTATGTGGCTGAGCCAAGATAATCTATTGTCCACTGAGACACCCAGGACATCAACCGCATTCTCAAGTCGACCGTTGAGTTTAAAAATCAACTCTTGGGTTTTGCTATCATTCAAAATTAAAGCGTTCGCAGCACACCACTTCTTTATCCACCACTTCTGTGTCTTCGGAGTTTGAAACATTGCTGCTCAGGGATTTAGTATCAGGTGCTGCATATATTACTGTTGTATCATCTGCATAAAGGATCAGCTGCCCTGACTCCATAGGCTGGTATGACAGATCGTTCATATATAATAAGAAAAGGCACGGTCCCAGGACAGAACCCTGTTTTATCCCACAAGGGATCGGAACCTTCTCAGAATTCTCTCCATTGAAGGAAACAACCTGAGACCACCCTCGAAGATAACTCCCAAGGAAATCGATAGCCACACAACCAAAACCGTAGTAGGCCAACTTTCGTTGGAGGAGATCATGCGGAACCAAATCGAATGCTTTGGAAAGATCATAGAGTCTAAGTCGAAGGTCTTCTCTTGAGCCCTGATAATCCTGAATGGACCTTCCTAAAAGCGTTGAAATCACATTCTCGGCCGCAGCTAAGTCAATTTCGGGCGTTTAGATCCTTATTTGTATCTAATCAATCCATCATCTAATCAATCCTCCTCAGATATTAGTGAAAGGAGAATCCTATTGGTTCAGAGAAGTGAAGGGACCAGGGAGGATCAACAAATGCCAATCTAGGCAAAGTGGAAGGGGGCTCAAAATGTGTGAGGGTAACATCGCGAAGGGGGGGGGGGACCATGCTATTGCAGGAATGAACCCATCAACGGTGAAACATGTTTCAACATGTCATGTTGATTCAGACATTTACCACTTATACAGGGTGTCCCAAAAACTTTTTTCGTGCTTTTGACCTTAAGCCATAAAAATGACCATAACTCGCTTAATTTACGAGCAATTCAAAATCTAATTACACCGTTGGATAGGGCGTTCAATTTACCATTTAACGGTGGCTATACAAAAAGTTTTGTAAGGTCGTGAGGGGTGAAAAATCACCTCGTAAAGTCATTTTTGTAAAATTGTCAAAATTTCGTACTTTTTCTTTTGATTGTTAAGGTTTTACTTCCAAATGATTCAGTCAATATCGTTCTTCGATGAAGATAAAGTTTACTTTTGTTCATAAATATTGTAAGCCTTACGGCCCCACGCTTGATGGCAGCTGAATTTACTTTAGCCAACAAGCGGTTAAGGGAGAGAGAGAGAGAGAGAGAGAAAATTTATTCATTAAAACAAAACAAAGAGAAAAATTTACATTATAAGAAAAAAAAAATATTCTGAATAAAAGTAGCCCGTCTGTAGGCAGTGCCTGTGTTGACGAGCTAGAGCCGTTGACCTATCGTACACAATATAAAAATTAATTTTTAAATTGTCTCTCATTGTATTAATAGTCAATACACTTTACGTTATAATTATTACAAAATATAAACTCAAAAAAATCAAAAAACAATAATAATTAATTAACTACTGAAAGTAGTTCACAGTTGCTCAGGTAAGCTTAAATTTAAATTGACCGGCACTACTCGAAATTCATTCATAATATCTACTTGTAAGTATACATTCAGCATTAAATGCACCCAACCAAATCAAACAGGTATATATAAGTCTCTTAAAGGCACAACGGGATATATTTTCTGGGTTTTTGAGGTAGTTGGGTAGGGAATTGAAAACAGTATACAGTAAATATTGGGGGCTTCTAGTAGTAAGAGTTAAATTAATTCTAGGGTTAACAATATTCTGAAGAAGCTGGAAACGGGTGGAATGATGATGACTATATGGCTTTTGGATGATATGGGGGTTTTTATGAAAGAAAAGCACAAGTCCCTTAAGAAATAACTGCCTAATGGTAAATACCTTAGCCTCCTGATATACGAGTTCGGAAGAATATCTTCTAGGCTTACCGAGCATCACCTTCAGAATTGCTTTCTGCAAAATAACCATTTTCTGTAAATGGCTCGCACAGGCTCCACCCCAAACAACCAAACCATACTGGAGTACCGACTGTACAAGAGACAAGTAAACGAGTTTCAGCCGTTCAGGAGACAATATTGATCTTACATGATAAAATACGTAAATGAATTTACGCAGTCGGGAGTATAGATACGTGACGTGCCGATCCCAAGTGAGCGATGCGTCGACCTTAACACCAAGGTACTTGTAGGAGAGAACCTTTCAACATTTTTACAACCACAAAAACCCCCGCGACCCCCGCGTTTGGGGGTCGTGTTCGTTGGTAAAAACCAGCGAACACAAGCACCAAACTTTTGCACACGAGTTCGGGGGGTTTGATTTGAAATTTAGCTAGCTGAAAACAAAATATCGAAACACACTTTAAATTTAGAATGATAGCGAATTGTAATTACCTGTGGCGACTAGCGTGGCGACGTCGGCGACTTCGTGGCGATCGTCGTACTGAAAAGTTGAAAGCCTGAAGGGCGAAGAAGGTATCAAGAGGTACACAGGTGTGTCCTTGCCTGAGGGGCTTACTATTGTCCTGAAGGGACCTAATAACCAGTTTGAGGTGTGGAGATGCACTTTTCCTCTTGTTCCTACTGAAACCAGGTATACTCGAAGGAAAACTACAGAGATACAACTAGCAGGTAGGTTTATTCAAATAGGAACAACTTTTAGGAAAAATCCCACGAAGTGTGGCGATGAAGCGGATGGCTTTGAGGGTAAATACTTTTATAATACAACTGGTGGAGGAGCCCTCTCTTCATAATTCAAATCCTGCGCCAGTATCACTGCTGAAAAATACATCGTGCGCGCCCTATAGAGGAAATGGAAGAACTAGCCAGTTCACCCCTTCGCCACTACTGTGATGCCCAGCCTCACACACGTCTTCACTACTACTTCTATCGCAAATCTCGAATGTACCCCCCTCACGAATGTACTGTGCTGAATTTACCTTTTTGAGTTGTTTTATTACAAGTATTTGCTCCAAGTCGCTCTTCAATCATTTTTCATACAGTCCACACCAGTCCTAGGCCTTAACATTTGGTCCTTCGTATACCGGATAACGTCGAACTTCGCTGAAAATCGCTTCGCCTTGGAAGACGGATCCCGGAACATCGCCATCATTGCATCACCCAACCAACCCTTTCGTCCCTCAAGGTAATCCTTTCGTATTCGTTCCAATTTATCATCATTTCGTATACCTTGAGTTCAATTTCGTTTAGTACCATCGTACCTACATCGTACGCATAAGTTTTGAGTCAGCACAGTAAAAATATCCATATTCATTTCGCCATTGTCCCTGTTTGTAGTGCCAAATAACTTCGATTTTGGATCGATTATTTGCAATTTTTCGTTTATTGCCCTCATTTTTACGTTCGATCTTGATTTCTACTACTTGAAATAAATGTTCGTTTTATTTTGTGTACGTTACACTGCGTATTTTCGAGTATTTTGACTTTTCTTGTATATTTTTTCGCATTTGATCTTTTGTAATCGATTATTTCAAATCGATAATCATGGGCAAACCTAAGAAATCGATTCTTTCTACCCTCTACAAGCGTAGAACTGTTATTACGTCCCGATTGGACAAATTTGAATTGTTTTTAGATGAGTTAGATCCTCAAAATATTCCGATTGGTGAATTTCAAGTTAGATTAAGTAGAATTAAGGAAACTTGGAAGGATTTTGAGATGGTGCAAGCCGAAATCGAAGAACAAATCGATGATCCCGATTCGATTATTGTTGAGGATGAGTTGCGGGATGAGTTCGAATCGAAGTATTACGCCATTGTCGGTAGGGGGGATGATCTTCTCGTCGCTTCTCCACGTCTCCCGCCCGTCTCGGACGCTTCTTCGCCTCTTTCCCCACCTCAATCGTACTCTTTCGCGCCTTCGGACGTTCGCTTGCCGCCCATCAGTCTCCCGACGTTTTCTGGTCAGTTTGATCAGTGGACATCCTTCTTTTCGATGTTTAAAGAACTCGTACATGAAAATCGACTTTATCAAGACCCAATAAAATTGAAATATCTCAAGAATTCGTTGCGTGGTGAAGCTTATTCGATTGTCGAATCATTGGAATTGACTGCAAATAATTACGCCGTTGCAATCCAACTTTTGAAAGATCGATATGAAAATCCAACTCGAGCTGTTTTGAAGCACGTTCGCGAATTATTTGACATTCCAAAAATTGATAAGCAGTCAGCCACTAGTATTCGATCGCTTCTTGATACATCGCAAAAACACATTCGTTCTTTGAAAGCCCTTGGTCAACCTACTGACACTTGGGATACTCTTTTAATACATTTGATTACTTGCAAACTTGATCCCGTTACCTACAAGGAATGGCAAAAAGAAATTCCACCCAAGGAATTACCGAACTTGAAATTAATGTTTGATTTTTTGGAACACCAATGTCAAATTTTGGATGCAATAAACTCTCACTTGAATGGTACCTCTCGTTTTAAAATGCATGATACTTCGAATTCAAACGACAACAAAGCTGATCGAATCAACAATCCTTCTCGTTGTTTTGTAGTTGAAAGTACGACATCAAAACCTTGTATTCTTTGCCATGAATCCCATCTTTTACACAAATGCCCTACGTTTGAGAAGATGACTGTGTTTGAGAGATTCTCATACGTAAAATCCAACCAATTATGCATCAATTGCTTGAAAACATCGCATCGAGTTTCGGATTGCAAATCTTCGTATCGCTGCAATGCTTGTAAATCAAATCATCATTCGTTATTGCACCGAACTCAATCAGATAATCAGTCGTCTGATGCACAAGTTGATACTGCAGCACACTCTGTATCACAGTCGTCATCGAGTGTCGATCAACAGCATCCTAGTTCGAGTCATCATTCGTTGAATCCAGTTACCTACACCTCTATCGTCAGTCAACCTTCTGTTGTTTTGCTTTCCACGGCTAACGTTCTGGTGCATGGTTCAAATGGAAAAAACATCACTTGTCGTGCCCTTCTCGACTGCGGATCACAATCCAGCTTCATGACTTTTGCTGTTTGCGATCGCCTTGCATTGAAAAGAAAGCCTATCAACATGTCAGTCAATGGTTTCGTGAATTCTTCTCACTCAATTTGTAGTCACTCCGAAGCAAAGTTTTCGTCGAAAGTTTCAAATTTTTCTCGTACTGTGGATTTTTTAATTGTTCCCAAAATTACTGATTACATTCCACAAATCAATTTTGATATCAAAAACTTGTTCTTGCCGTCTAACATCGTTCTTGCTGATTCAAATTTCCAGAATCAAAGTGAAATTGAGCTACTTATTGGTGCTGATGTATTTTGGGAATTAATTGGTCGTAGTGAATTCCAATTACCTCATTTCTCGTTGTCACTCCGGGAAACTAAGCTCGGATGGATATTTGCAGGAAAGTCAACTGTCTCGTTGACTACTCATTGTCATATTCTCTCGAACGCCACTCTGGAATCCCTCGATAAATCGATTCGTGAATTCCCCGAAATTGAACAAGTTGAATCCTCCGTTGATTCGTCCAAGTTCGCTCCAGAGGAGCAAGAATGGGAGGATCAATACAAATCGTCAGTCGCTCGTAATCCAGAGGAAGGATATATTGTTCAGACTCCGCTGAAAAATCACCCAAAATTGTTGGGCGATAGCAAAGAAATAGCTGTCCACCGATTTCATGGCTTGGAGAAAAGATTTCCTCAGATTCCCGAACTGAAACTGCAGCATCAGACATTCATTGATGAATATGTTGAGCTTGATCACACGACAGAAATCGATGATTCTGAATTTCGTGAATCTTCCAACGTCTATTTCGTTCCTCATCATCCTGTATTCAAGGAAACATCCACCACAACTAAGACTTGTGTCGTTTTTGATTTTTCTTACATAACTGCATCCAGTAACTCGTCGAACAATATCTCATCTGACACATCTTCAAATCAATCGTCGTTATACTCTCATCTCAGATCAAAAACGTACCCTACCCTGATTGGTTTTGACATCAATAAGATGCACTCGCAGTTTTTTGTTGACCCTAACCGGACCCCACTCCAGTCCATTGTTTTGGGAAATTCGCAAACTAAATCCATCTCATCCAAGATTATAGAAGAGTATTCTCGTTTGGAAGCCGACGCTTTAACCGTCGCACATGGCCCTTGCGCGTACCTTCAATCTTTTCACCACAATCGATATACTTCAACTCGATTGGCAACCTCAAAATCTCGTGTTGCGTTTCTGAAGAATCAGACACTCTTGGAACTGCTTCTCATCGACCTCGTGGAACAGATGATTCCATTGCCTACTAACTTTAAGATTGATCGAACATCGTTTTTGATAGATTATCGTGCCGTCCTGTCATGGATAAAGGTTGGTCTCAGCAAATTGGCTATTTTTGTCAATGCCATGTTCATTGATACTGTGAATAATTTTTTAAATTACAACTTTTATAGGAAAGAATTCGAATATTTAGAGAATTATTTGTGTTTAATAGACTCAATTAAGCACTTTTTTGTTAATTTCTTCAATGTTGATTGTATTCATTTGAAGTTTGCTCCCCTTAGGTCACCACAGTTTATTGGATTTTGTGAATATAGTGTAAGGCCTATTTACTTCGTTTGTACTGTGTTGACTCAAATCAAGTTTTGTTTAAATTCGCGCCCATTATTTCCCTTGTCTTCTGATCCAAACGATCTCGCCTCCCTTACCCCTGCTCACTTCTTGATCGGCAGCAGCCTTACTGCTCCTCCTGAACCTTCATTGTTGGAAGAGCCAATGAATCGTCTCTCACGTTGGCAGCTCGTACAACAGACTGTTCAACACTTCTGGAATTGCTGGTCTGCTGAATACTTGCAAGAGCTGCAGCGCCGAAGCAAATGGAAAACAACTTCGTCCAACATCGCTTGTGGGACTCTGGCACTCATCAAAAATGACCAGGCACCACCTTCTTCATGGACTCTTGGCCGCGTTGTTGCTTTAAATCCTGGACCTGATGGGGTGGTTAGAGTTGTGACCCTTAAAACCACTTTTGGACTGTTTAAACGTAATGTTCGTTTGCTGTGCCCTCTTCCAGTCGTGGAGGACACTAGCCCTATTTCATCTTTGAAGATCCCTCTTCAAGGCGGGGAGGATATGGAGGAGCCCTCTCTTCATAATTCAAATCCTGCGCCAGTATCACTGCTGAAAAATACATCGTGCGCGCCCTATAGAGGAAATGGAAGAACTAGCCAGTTCACCCCTTCGCCACTACTGTGATGCCCAGCCTCACACACGTCTTCACTACTACTTCTATCGCAAATCTCGAATGTACCCCCCTCACGAATGTACTGTGCTGAATTTACCTTTTTGAGTTGTTTTATTACAAGTATTTGCTCCAAGTCGCTCTTCAATCATTTTTCATACAGTCCACACCAGTCCTAGGCCTTAACAACTGGTAAATGTCTCTTTTGTCAATACATAAGCGTAATCCAGATTCAATAATCAATGTTCAAGCAAGGTTCAGTTTCCAATGGTTCAGGTAAGTTTAATAGATATAGGTTTGACTCTAATATTCTCAAATGTTCAATGGTGTGGTTATTACTCTCTCAATGTTCGAAATGTTTATACTCTCTAGCAATGTTCGTTAACTCTCTTACTCTAAGCACAGTGTTCATAAATCATTGGCCAATAAATTTATGTAGTATGTTTTTAGCACTCACGGTTCGGGCCCAAAGGTAACCTCAATGTGAAGTGTGGCGGCGAGATGAAGTCGTGGCGATCCGATGTCCAGTGGGTCTTACGGTCGTGGCGACTGAGGGGGGGATACGGGAGGAATATTCACCAGTGATGGGGCGGACTCACTGTCTACTGGTTTTGAGCGCAGTTGGAAGGGAAGTGACGTATCCTCCGTTGGCGTGGAGCTCAGGTGGGTGCTCCCCCCTCCACCCCGCCTGATGGTGTTGGTGGGGACGGCTGGTAGAGTGGGGGAGAGACCATTGGGTTCCTCCCAGCCGAGGGGGGAGGGACGCGCGGGGTGGCGTTTGGCGTCGGCTGTTGTTTTCTCCACCTGAGCTCTGACGTCACCTACGAGACTGGCCGAAGGGGGCTAGAGGTACCCAACCCCGTTTCACTGGGAAGTTGGCCCAGAGAGCGGGAGCTCACAACATCATTTTTACTTTCTCTAAAAATTGTATTATTTATCTTTATTTTTTATTCCACATCTACACGCTATTCTTTATGAGATATATCTTTTTTCATACAATTGCGAAAGTTGCGAGAATTGAACATTCAATTCGTGATTAAATACCAGGTAAATTAAAAAAAAAAGATTCGGGCCTTCCGAAATTCAATAGTGAGCATTCACATACCAACGGTGATGGAATCAGTGTAATAGCGTTGAAAATGGCGTAGAATTCCACCCCTAATCCGTCAAACCTGCCAGAGGCCCAACGAACCAGAAACCGTGATTTCCATAAGCGCAACCACGTTTTTTAGCATTCAAACGTATTTTTCACTCCTAATTAGCGAAGTAAAATTAAAACAAATTATACCATTAGAAAGCTGAGATCTTTGCGCAGTTTTTGATGTAGAAGTACGTGAAAAATCATTTGGAAGTAAAACCTTAACAATCAAAAGAAATAGTACGGAATTTTGACAACTTTACAAAAATGACTTTACGAGGTGATTTTTCACCCCTCACGACCTTACAAATTTTCTTGTATAACCACTAGAAATATGGTAAATTTAACGCCCTATCCAACGGTGTAATTAGATTTTGAATTGCTCGTAAATTAAGCGAGTTATGGTCATTTATATGCCTTAAGGTCAAAAACACGAAAAAAATCTTAAAATTGAAATAACTCGGAAATTAAGCGTCTAACGAAAAATTGCTACAAGACACTTTCTTACTAAAATTAGTTGTAGAATCGACTCCCGAAGTTTTTCGGTCCTTAACATGGGACACCCTGTATAACTGCTTCAATCTGATTGGGTATGACTTTCACTTTCTCGACCAATGGGATTCAAGCTCCCTTTCAATCGTGACTTTATAAGCTATGCTCTTTGTGATGTACCTTCAGTTATTGTTTGTTACTGGTGATGACCTAACCGTCAAACTCGATTTAACTTGTAACTCATTGTTTTCGTAGAAATAGAGAACATTCTTTTCATCTCCGTTTTTTATTAAAGTTATCTAGGTAGCACCAAGGAATGATGGGAGGGTATGATTGACCTAGATAGCCTTTCATATCCTTTCATAACGTATGCTTTATTTGGATTTCCAGGTAAAACCTATCCCAAACTACCGACTCACGAGGAAGCAGTGAAAGTAACGAGCAGGAGTTCTAATCTCGTATCATATCTCAATGACACCGTCATGTCGGACGAAGAGACTGAAAAGGACGCAGTCACGAAGCCTGAGTCCATGGAGGTCGCTTCAGAACCCGAGAGTCCCCCTGCCGCCACAGCCCCGTCTTCCAATGAAAAGTAAGTCTCGCAGCGAAATAGGCACTTTACTGTGAGGTGGCCTCACCAGAACAGGGTTAATACTGCTTATAGTAGCTAGACAAATTGTGAAATATTCGCAATAGTCTGAAATGTTCAAATATGAGCCCTTTTTTTACTAGGCGGTATCTGTAGAGGATGTGGCAACTCCCACTAGGCGCACTGGTGGCAAAAGTAATATCTCGTACTGTTGTGATCAGCGACCTCTTCGCATTTCTGTCCATTCACTTCCTTAGCTCATGTGGTAGGAGCTCCGATTCAGAATTGGATCGATAGGAGATCGATCCCCGGTCGAGGGAAGTTAATTTTTTGATGATTCAACATTGTGGCGCAGTGGGTCCTACTGACTGCGCCAAGTTGTTGCATCCCTTTTCCTAGGCCACAGCCAACTTTTTAGGGACTGAGGGGAACTAAAACTCACACAGAAAAATCAAGGGAAAAATTGCACCTTTAATCAGGTCACTATCTCAACTACACGAGTGAGACCACCACGGGCCTACAGTTCCCATCACAGGGCCGCCCCTCTCCTTTCTCATGTTCCACTTTCCATTCCTTCCTCGTCAGCAGCTAGGAGACGTCCCTTTCCGAGACTCCCGCCCTGTAAGAGTGACAGTGTTATCCGTCCACAACTCCACAAGTACGTCTTATAGTGCTCTGATTAAAATTACCTTGGAGAGATCACGTAAACTTTTTAGGACATCCTACAGTAGGGAATTGGGCGTCTTTATGCGATCGATCTGGGGAGAAGGAGGACAACACTCAACAGGAAAAAAATAACCACACAGTAATCCGTTTTAGACCATTCTGAATCCAAATCCGCGAAAAAAACCATAGGTGAATGTGTGTGACAAAATCTTGTGTACTCTGCACAGGCCTTAGTTCTCAACCGATTTTCCTGGTTCTTTTTCTGTTCGACGCGGAAAACTATCTAGTTGTGCACTACATCGCCGGAATTTCGAAATTTGCCTTTTAAGGGTGGGGGGGGGGGTTAATTCTCAGAAAACGTGCGTATTTCGGCATAATCTAGTAAACTCTGCCCAGGCCTCAATTTCCAACCGATTTGCTAGTTTCTTCTTTTATTTGACTCAAATAACTCCCGAGTTGTACATGATTTCACCAGAGTATCAATATTCGCAAGGGGAGGGGGTGAGTGGGGGGATAATATTCACAAAATATCCGAATTTTCAATATTTCGGTTCCTTTACTGCTTACTAATTGTACCCAAGCTTTGAAATTGAGGAAAAATTCTCACGATACCTCCGGATTTTCATGAATTATTCTCTGTACCACCATGGAACTAACAGTGGTGCCACCATCGTGCCAGGGCACCATAAACCGCATATTACGTGGGTGTTTTTGGGTTTCACCTTGAATACGGATGTGAACCTCGACGGACTGCCTACTAAAACTAATAGATGAAAGTTCAATGTTAAGACGTATTTCCGCTTTGGCGCCAGACTGGCACCATTGGAGGGGAGGGGGGGGGGGTGAACTCGAAATCGCATGTTGGGTGTCGATCATGGATTTTAAAATGCTCTTCAGATTCGAGGCTTCCACGCCGCTAGAGATGCTATGGTAGATAATGGAGAGGGGGGGGGGGTCACTATTTCTTGCCTAAAGTAATAAATAAATTACATCGAGTGAAACAGTTTTATCACTGAACAACTGGTTAAACTGATCTAATGCTTATCCAATGGGACGTCCCCTGGAATGCATGCATTACTAAACAATATGTTTTCCTCCTATGGGGGAAAGTGCAGAGTAAGAAACATGTGCAAGTGTGGAGTTCCGCACTTCCCCCTAAATGGATGACCAAAGGAAGTATGGAGCCTACACTCAAGCATAATACTATGTATTTTTCATCTACTCGTGTTGTGAACTTGGGCACTTTTAACGTAACTGGGAACTTTTGACTCTTGTCTAGATATTCGCTCCAGTATGCAGGGAGAACGAAAGAGGACGTCCCGAGTTGGGGTGGAGATGGTCCCCTATAAAAATCATACTGTTAAAAAGCGTTCTTATTCATAAGACTGATGACTTATAGTGATTTAAACAATTTTTAATAAAGATTCAAAATTTTGAATTTTGCAAGATTTTTGTGTGTTTCTCTGTACCACGTTTTTAACTTTTCAAAACTGTGTAACTTCATGAATTTCTGTCCGATTATAACTTTGCAAAAAGCAAAATAATGCCTGAAACGAGCTCTTCCACACGCTTCCCCCTTCGCATTTGTAACTCTAACAAATGGGGAAATGAAGGGGTGCTCTACATTACCCCATTTAGGCGCGGTAAGTGAGGAGTAATGGAATGCATGCATTACTAAACAATATGTTTTTCGAGTGTCATTGATAATTTTCAACATTAATTAATTGTGTCGTTCAGTTGGATGATATATGCATCCTGTCTATGAGATAATGTCGAAAAGACCCTTTTTTCTATTACAAAAAGGACCCAAAAAACCCAGAGTCGTTTCACCCGCCAACAGAAAAAATGTAAAAAAGTTGGCACTCGAAAAAATTTGATGTGATCTCTCCAAGGTAATTTTAACACTTTCCCTGCGTCTCCCAAATCACGTCAATACCCTGCACGCGTCATACCCTTTTGGATGAAAATTTTCAATATGAGTGGTATAATTAGTCATTTTAGGTCATAAAACGGATTCCCCAAAAAAACAGATTTTTTCGAGTATTTTGCATAAAGTCTCAAGTGTTGAGCCGGACGCCTGCGGGAAGAGACAGAGTATGCAATCCCGCAGTAGTCTTCTGATTTACCCCCTTCAATTCAATAAAATGCTTCCGAGTCTACCTGATGTAGCGGAACCGATGTTTTCACTTTTTTTGTTAGCTTCCAGAGAAGGTGCCTATATTTTCTATTCCACTCTTGAGTTGAATTAATTCAAATTTCGTAAAAAACGCTTGAGGGTAGGAAAAGATGGTATACGTTTTTATTTGCATTCGGAGAGAAAAATTATAGATAGTATGCAATTTTTAACATAATAATGGAAATAATAAATTTTTTTCATCATTAAAATTTTTAATTTTTAAAATTTTAAAATAATTTTTATTATTTTTACATCATAGTTGGTAAGTATGCAGAAAAAAGACGCTCATATAATCACCTTTTTTCCGCTCCGTGGTGCAAACTGGAGGAGAAAACCACTTTTTTTTTAGACCGGAACGTTGACGTGTAGTTACAAAGTGAAAACGCTGCAAATCATTGCTCAAAGGTTTATTATTTTCTGTATAGATCACCCTTCTGTATAGATCACTGGTTCTCCATCAATAGCACCTACCACCATCTGTATTCTCCCTTGACCTCCTCTCTCAAATTTCAGCTTCCTGCGTTCAATAGGATTGAAAATGGGTTCGGAGCTCACTCAGCTGATCAGTGATCTGAAGAGTGAAGAAGATCTCCTCGAATGCTGGAGACGCCTGGAAGAGCACTTCCATTCAATAGGAGTAAAAATGGTTGTGGAGCTCACTCAGCTGATCAGTGATCTGAAGAGTGAAGAAGATCTCCTCGAATGCTGGAGACGCCTGGAAGAGCACTTCCATTCAATAGGAGTAAAAATGGTTTTGGAGCTCACTCAGCTGATCAGTGATCTGAAGAGTGAAGAAGATCTCCTCGAATGCTGGAGACGCCTGGAAGAGCACTTCCATTCAATAGGAGTAAAAATGGTTTTGGAGTTCACTCAGCTGATCAGTGATCTGAAGAGTGAAGAAGATCTCCTCGAATGCTGGGGACGCCTGGAAGAGCATTTCCATTCAATAGGAGTAAAAATGGTTTTGGAGCTCACTCAGCTGATCAGTGATCTGAAGAGTGAAGAAGATCTCCTCGAATGCTGGAGACGCCTGGAAGAGCACTTCCATTCAATAGGAGTAAAAATGGTTTTGTTGCTCACTCAGCTGATCAGTGATCTGAAGAGTGAAGATCTCCTCGAATGCTGGAGACGCCTGAAAGAGCACTTCCATTCAATAGGATTGAAAATTGCTTTGGAGCTCACTCAGCTGATCAGTGTTCTGAAGAGTGAAGAAGATCTTCTCGAATGCTGAAGACGCCTGGAAGAGCACTTCCATTCTCTTCTGTGGGTGCCGTAGACGTGTCCATCCGTTGGCGACCAATCCTTCTTCTACACAGCATGCAGCGTCCTCTCAATAGCCCCAGCCCTGAGAGTGGCGAAGTCGTGGATGCCCGTCCACCTCCTGATGTCCCGAAGCCACGAGAGTTGTTTGCGGCCGATCCCACGTCTCCCCTCTATTTTTCCTTCCAAAACCAGCCGCTGGAAGGCATAGCGATCTCCTCTGAAGACGTGACCGAGGTACCCTATCTTGCGCCTTTTCACGTCCTTGAAGAGCTGGCGATCTTCAAGGCCCGCTCGGCGCAAAACCTCAGTGTTCCGCACTCTCTGGACCCATGAGATCCTGAACATCCTGCGAAGGCACCACATCTCGAATGCCTCCAGACGATTTACCGAGGCAATCTTTATTGTCCACGTCTCAACGCCGTAGAGCAGAACTGACCAAACGTAACACCGAAGCGTGCTGTAGCGAATGCCAAAGCTAAGGTGCTTGTCACAGAAGAAAGACTTCATCCGGACAAACGCCGCTCTAGCCTGCTCTATCCTGGCCCGAATTTCGACCTCGGGATCCCATCTCTCGTTCACAATAACTCCAAGATACTTGAAGTTCTGGACCCTTTCTAGTGAGACATCCCCAACTCTGATCTGCCCGGTGTAGAACTCGTCGCCACGCACAACCACCATCCATTTCGTCTTCGAAATGTTGACCCTCAGGCCAATTGACAGGCTCTCCTTGGCCACTATGTCGACAAGCTGCTGTAAGCTGTTCTGAGAGTCAGCTATAAGGACGGTGTCATCCGCATACCGGATATTGTTGACATAAACACCGTTGACCTTGATGCCAAGCTCCACATCAGGAAGTGAGGCAAACGCTTGCTCCATGTAAATATTGTACAGTAATGGAGACAGAATGCAGCCTTGTCGGACCCCTCGCTGAATGTCGAATTCATCCGTCATTGAACCATCCGGGAGCTTCACAGCAGCCCTCTGGTTCCAGTACAAGGCCTCGATGATACGGATGTCCTTCCCGTCCACACCAATCTGCTTGAGAGACTCGATCATTCTTCCATGCTGGACACTGTCAAAGGCCTTTTCATAGTCGAGGAAACATAGCCACACATCCTTATGGTAGTCCAGACAGTTTTGCGTCAGGACCTGAAGACTAAACACAGCCTCACGTGTACCAAAACAAGATCGGAAACCGAATTGGGTCTCTCCGCAGTGGCCTTCACACCTCCGGTATAGACGACAGTGCAGTATACGAAGGAATATCTTCAGCAAGTGGCTCATCAACGAAATTGGTCTGTGCTCTCTGCACATAGCAGCGTTTGGCTTCTTGGGAAGCATAACAAAGGTAGATAAGAGCCAAGCCGACGGGATCTTTCCAGTATTATATATATCATTAAACAGACGAGTGAGCAGTCTTACACCAACATCGCCCAGGCATTTGAGGGACTCAGAGTGGATATCATCAGGTCCTGGAGCCTTGTTATTCTTCGAACATCTGATCGCATGAACCACTTCACTCTCCAGAATGCTGGGTCCAGCCAAGTCACCATCCCACTCACTTTCAGGCGGCCTCGTGTCACTGAAGAAACTCGAGGTATACTGCAGCCATTCATCATGGATGTCAGCCAGCAATAGAACTGGTTCTCCGTTGCTATTAAGCAGCTTGACTTTGTTGGTCTTCCGCAGCATACCCGTCATTTTCTTCACTTCCTTGTGCAGGTTGAAAAGATCGCCACAGCGATCAAGGGCCTCAACATTCTCACACTGAGCGACAAGCCACCTTTCCTTTGCCTCTACGATCATCCGCCTGATCTGTGCCTGCAGTCGAATATAACCCAGTCGATCACTTCCAACCTTTTTGAGCCGCCGCTCCTCCATAAGGGTCAGTATCTCTGAGGTCATCCAAGGCTTACTACCATCCTCTTGCCCCTTCCATTCAATAGGAGTAAAAAATTTTTACTCCTATTGCGCCATTTAATGGCTTTGGAGCTCACTCAGCTGATCAGTGATCTGAAGAGTGAAGAAGCCTTTGAGCAATGATTTGCAGCGTTTTTCACCCACCAACATTTTATTTACCTACCAACTTTTTTTTACCTACCAGCTAGGTACTACCTACCACACCATACTGGCTTCACACCTTCACAATCAAGTTTATTAGAAAGAACTAAACGCTTCACACTCGATTGGAAAAATAGAAAGCTTCTTATGGAAATTTGATTACTGGTTACGCAGAAGGCAAAACTGTATACAAATCGAAGAAATGAACAGCGATCGCATTTTAGTCCGATAAAATTTGAATGGAGATTAGACCTCTTTTGCGATTCACACTCATGATTATGTTTTATCGAAGGAAAACCTTCAAGTACTCGTAGGGACCGAACGGTTTGTCCTACAGAGCTCCGGGTGGTCTCAAAAATTTTTAAAAATTCAATACTATTTAAAATTGGTGAAAAACCGATACCTTTATTTCGAGAGTTTTCGAGCTAGGGCACTCTTGAAAATTTCAACCCTTAATTTTCACCCCTTAGAAGTGACCTACATCAACCAAAAGCTTCGCGGCACAACTAGACCCCAAATGGAGCACATATACCAAATTTGAACCAAATCGGTCCAGTGTTGCTAAGAAAAGTGCCGCGTACGGCGGACGGACGGAAATTTTTTTATTCGATTTTCGTATTCTACGTACCTTGAAACGTAAAACATCAAATTTTGAGGGGGGGTTAAAATTTTTTTTTTCTTGCTCGATTCCAAAGGCTTATTATTGAAAATAATAAACCAAAAAAGGAACTACACTAAGAGTGGCATTTCACAGTGAAGAACGTTTGATTGAAACTATTTTTGGCATTAAATGTGTGCTACTTACCTCTCAAAACAGTTGAATGAAGAGACGAAGAGACTACGAAATAGACGCGTCGTAAAAATACAGAGAATAAGAAGAAGTTCAAATTTCACACAACATTAGGAATTTGAGGTAAACACGAAAACGCTCCCAGCGGCGCTCATAAGGATTGAAAACGTCTCCTGGGATATCCACAAAAGGCAGGGTCATGCAGAGTCAGAAAATCCCCAATCCCTAGTTTTTTTGAGGTGGATTGAGTTCACAGTAAAATAACACAGAGCGCACGGTTATCGCCAATTGCCCGTCTCAACTGTTGAGCCAGACTACAGAGTACTGGAGACAAGTTAACAGAGGGGAAAGCTAACGTTAAAATGGTGTGCAAGCGTTTTTGAGGCTGCCTCAGTTGCGCCATCTACTTTCAGCTGAAGAACTACCACAGAAACTGAAGTGGTGGGGGGCGGGGGTTTGCGATGTGCTCCCAGGCTGGTCGAACCGTATTCGGCGATGTGCTCCCGGGAAAGCGATGTGCTCCCAGGCTGGTTCGAAACACATCCGGCGATGTACTCCCAACACAAAACCTTCCTTCCTTTCCTTTCCTTTCCTTTCAATCTAGGAACTCCTGTCCCTTTTCCAGCTCATCTGGTTTATCTAGAAGCCACTCACAAAATGCATCTACTACCTCCATAGGGTCACAATACGGGAGACCAAAGGCGTAACGCAGCCACTTTCCAGATGGAGATTGGCCATCTTTTTATTTAGTAACTAACCCGAGACTTTGTATCTTCCTGAACCTGAACAAAATTATAATTATTGATAATAAGTATATAATATATACTTATTATCAATAATTATAATTTTGTAGTATATATTATATACTACAATGATTTATTTTATTTATTTATTGATAATTATGAGGTAATTATTTATAGTATTAGATATCTATATATTGTATTGTATTTGAGAGTTTATATTTATTTTATATGTTTGAGGCCAAATTCGACGAACTGCATTCTGCATGGCTTGTTCAAAGTCCATCACGCAATACTCAGGAGCTAGTACCGTGCCCACCAAATCCGTGCACCTATCAGCAAGTGCAACCAAGCACTGCTCGTACACACATTTTTCCTTTGTTGGAAGAAGGCAGAAAGCAAGAGGGATATAAAAGCCGTTCGTGTATCCGTGCATGGTGAACAATTGTACAAAAAACTTCGTACAATATGAAAAAGTGCCATCCATGTAAATAGTGGTGCAGTTCACTAGGCACCGAAGGTTAGATACGCACGAAAAAATTATAATTCCTGAATCTTTATGAGTGTGCAGCACAAATTCCTCATTTTGCGATGTGTTCTCATGTGCGAAAGTGGGGAGTACATTGTGTCTGTTTGTATCGTAGGGATCGAAGGAACTCGACCGCGCCGGGAGCACATCGCAACCCTTGGGCCAGGCCGCGTTCACTTCCCCTTCACTTTTCGAGCGGCTGGGAGCACATCGTACTCCCCCTGGTGGGGGGAGGCCACACTCTTTCATGCCGCTTCTTTTCAAATCCTTTCAAATGACCAGAAATTATCAATTTAATAGATAACTTTTCATTTCATCGTCATTTAGGTTTGCAAAAATTACTTAGAAAAACCAATTGAGGCAAAAGGTATTTTCCAAGTTGCCCTGACAATCGTTGTTGTCCCTATTGCCAGTAGTTCAAATGTTCAATCGACAACTGCCACCCATAAAAACGTTTGAAACCCAGTGTATTATTGAAAATTGCTCAATTTTTCATACATATCGAGAATATAACTAAATGTTATCAAATTAATTACTTCGATGTGGCCGGTAACGCCCCAAGGAGAAAAATATGTGTTAAACAAGGTGATTTGTTGCGATGAGGTTGGGAACAAGTGATCATGAACGCGATCTGTTGCACTCATCTAGAACTACGTCCTGGAGCTCCACCAATCAGAACGCTTCTAGGGCTCCCAGCTTCAGCTTTCAGCCCAGTGAGCTAGACGCAATGAAAGTGTTAATCAGAGCACTCTATTGGACGTACAAGAAACTACTTTGACGACCAGCACCCCTAGCAGCTGATGCCACTTCCTCTACAGATACCGCCTAGTCTTTTTTTTGCAGTGGCAACACTGCTTGGCAATATCGTCGAAACGAAAATAGTCGCCCATAAGTGTCAAGCTTGGTTATATTGGGCTCAGAAATGTTGCTAGAAAGCGTCCTTAAATGATCATACTCAACACCTGACTATATAACTGAGTTGTATCTTTCTGCTTTCTCAAATCTTCTCTATCAGAGCACTGAAACTGTCCCAACAAACCTTTTCAACTCAAGGAAGTATCTAAGTGTCACATCCACACGTGAGAAATGTTCGTTATTCTACCAATTTAATTATTTCCCCTTCTTATTTGCAGGGTCAGCAATACCATAGCAGTCGAACTTCCTCCTGAACCAATCGGCAAGTGTTCGAACGCAATACAAGAAAAGATAGTGATTGCGATGGAGAAGATGCGGCGGAAAGGCCACGAAATGAACAAAGACATTCAGGACAGGAAAGAATTCAGGAACCCGAGTATATACGAGAAACTTATAGATTTCTGTGGCATCAACGAGTTCGGGACCAATTACGCCCCTCAAATTTACGACCCTCATAAATGGAACAAGAGCTCCTACTATGACGAGTTGGCCAAAGTCCAGAAGGTTGAAATGGACAAGCGGGAGAAAGATAGGAAAACCAAAGTAAGCGATTCGTTGTTCTTCGTATTTTAAGAAACAAATTATCAGTCACTCGTTCTGGGTTAGTATTTATCTCAAGGCGCCCAAAGTTTAAAATTTGGACCTAAATTTGAAATTTTCAAGGATTTTGACATTTTCATGTCTTTCATATGGCACATAAAATTTGTTGCGACAAAATTTGTTGCGACGAAATTTGCTAACGAAATTTGTCCCAAGTCGCCACAATGATGATTATGACCATCAGAAGTGAAGTTGTTAGGTACTTTACAGGTAGGTACTTTACAGTTAGGTAGGTACTTTACAGTTTGATATTAACAGATCAGCTGAGTCGAAAATTGAGCTCCAAGATCAGCTGAGTCGAAAATCGAGCTCCCAGATCAGCTGAGTCGAAAATCGAGCTCCCAGATCAGCTGAGTCGAAAATCGAGCTCCCAGATCAGCTGAGTCGAAAATCGAGCTCCCAGATCAGCTGAGTCGAAAATCGAGCTCCCAGATCAGCTGAGTCGAAAATCGAGCTCCCAGATCATCCCAGGGGGGGGCATGAAAATGTTTCAATGTGTTGCAGACTTGTATGCAAGCGTTTCTTAGTAATTCTTGCAAATCTAAATCATGATGAAATGTAAAATTATCATTTCCAAACCAAATTAATCCTTGTAGATCGGTTCTCTCCTAAGAAAAATAGTTATTGTGAGGCCAATGGATTTACAAAACTTTGCTTTACCGTCTATTAAGGCATTTTTACCTATAGGTTTCCTATATTTCAAAGGAACTTTCCTCTTGGACCCTGAAACTGACATACCGTTGGAAAGTTGAGATCTTGAGGTAATTTTTCCCGTCGAGTGCACCACGATAGCGGTATTTTTTACGGCAGAATCGTTAGCCTGAAAAATTTCGATTTTCGAAAAAAATTATAAATCTTGACTTTGATTAATTTTTTTGCTTTTACAAATGGCTTTAAGGAACGGGGTTTCCCATTAAATGGATAGGAAATTTAACGCTCTGTCCAACGGTGTACTCAGTTTGAAATTTATTCTTGCAGCAGCCAAGGGAATTGAAAAACTAAGATTGCCGCTGGAATCATCAAAATCGAACAATACTAGCCATAGAAAAGTAGAAAAATTAAACAAACAGGAAAAACCTAGGATTTTGATGATTATAGCGGCAATTTTCAATTCTCTAGGCTGTTGCGCTAATAAATTTAGAAAATCCTTGAAAATTTCAAATTTAGGTACGACTTTTAAACTTTGAGCGCCGTTTCTTGAGAGAAATACTAACCCGAAACGAGGAACGTACGGCGACCGACTGGAGACCCCACTAAGGAAGAGGAGATTCCACGGGTTCAATGTCTGTTTTGAGTTCTATTTGGGCAGATTGCATTCAGTTTTGTGTTCTATTTGGTCTCTCAAGACTATACAGGGAGTTTCACGGAAAGGTTACACCCCCCCCCCCCTTCATTTCCCCAAAATTCAGCGTAAAAATTGGGACCAACGCTGTTATTCATAATTTTTTGTCATGAATTCAGGAAGCAACTGACACTACCTTCATTTTTTCGAGTGGACCCCCCCCCCCTTTTTTTTTATTACAGATTCGGATTCTACGTCAAATTTCATGAAACATTCATACCCGAACCAATTTTTTTATTGCACGCAACCTGGGTTTTTGAACGCTCCCAGTTGCGCAACTCCACAATGAGGAATTTCACCGAATTCTGTTTGCATTTTTCCTGAATAGTTAATGGTGTGGGATAGATGAAAATCGGGCTGATGTCGGAAAATAAGTCTCCTGTTATTTTTGGGAGACAATCAAAATTTATGATTTCAAAACTAACCGGGAAAATGGACGTGAAGCGGGAACGCTCGCTGATTGGGCTGTTTGGATCGCCGTCTCCTCCCAGTGTTGCCCATTGGGACGACGAAATCGTGTTTTCTAAGAGAAAAGTTATCAAACAAAAACAGGGGAAACATAATTTTCCCCATCTTGCTTTTTCTATTTTTTTCTTCAGTTTTTCGATTTCGAACTTTACTGTTGCGTAAAATTTTGCATCTGGGGACTATAGATTTCTCAATCTCAGCGCTTCAAGCGGCCATAAATGAACTATTCCAGGATGACGTCATTTTCCCGGTTTTTTTTAAACATTCGTATTTTCTACACTGTTTTGTTTATTCGTAAATTAGGAAGTTTGGGCTGAAAGTTTGCCTTAAGGGGTTTTTCGAGGTGCTGAATCCGATTTTGGGTTCAAAAATAGGAAATTCCGACATGGTGAAATTCCTCATTGGGACCAACGCTGTTCTTCATGATTTTTTGTCATGAATTCGGGAAGCAACTGACACTACCTTCATTTTTTCGAATGGACCCCCCCCCCCCTTTTTTTATATTACAGATTCGGATTCTACGACAAATTTCATGAAACATTCATACCCGAACCAATTTTTTTATTGCGCGCAACCTGGGTTTTTGAACGCTCCTAGTTGCTCAACTCCACAATTGCACAAAAATTAGGTTTTGGAGAACCTAATGGCACATGTGGCACATATTTTTTCATCATTTTTTGACGCTGAATCACAGGATGTCATCCGTTTTTCAATTTGAATGGCATTTTTCGAAATGGCGGCTGAAAATTCGGTTGTTATTAGTGAAAAAATCGATGTTTTTTAATCTTTATGAGTTATTAGGCAATTTTATTTAGTTCAAGCATGATCGTACTGTCAGTTTTTAGATTGAGTTCCACCGTAGACGGTCCCAAAAGGATGAGGTGGTTCAAAAGCAGGAGAAAATAAAACGTGATTTCGACCACAAAAATGATGATTTTATGTAAGAAATATTCATTTTTTTCTCTTGAAACCTTGGTCTTCCTCAGAACGGATGACACCCTGTGATTCAGCGTCAAAAAATGATGAAAAAACATGTGCCAAACTTAGGGTTCTCCAAAACCTAATTTTTGTGCAACTAGGAGCGTTCAAAAAGCCAGGTTGCGCGCAATAAAAAAAAATGGTTCGGGTATGAATTTTTCATGAAATTTGACGTAGAATCCGAATCTTTGATAAAAAAAGGGGGGGGGGGGTTCCATTTGAAAAATGAAGATAGTGTCAATGGGGTATTTCAGTCAATTTTTTTTTATTATTTTTTTCAAAAGAGTATGGCTCAGGAATAACGGTAATCGGGTCTGTTCGTCGGGAAAATGTTTTTAAAAAATCAGAGAAGCTAAGGAAAGTTGAAGATTTGAATGGTGTGACGTAGCAAGCCAACTGTCTTTGAAAGAAGTATCCATGCACAGAAACCCTTGGAGGACCTCTCGGATACTACAAAATACTACTCACACACGCGCGCGGCGTAGTCCTTGCCTAGTGTGTGTGCATTTATAGCGGCCCGCCTTTTTCAAACGTGTGATCTCTTTAATTAATTTTTCTACCACATGTTATAGTATCATTGGGCTTAAAGTTGTAGTATCTAGGTTTTCAAGGGTGCTGAATCCAAATTTGAGGTCAAAAACCTGAATTTCCGACCCACCGAAATAACCCATTGTGCGCAAGCATTTTGCGCGAAAGTATTTTTCTTGAATTCCTCACAAAAAATCATGAAGAACAGCGTTGGTCCCAATTTTTACGCTGTATTTTGGGGAAATGAAGGAGGGTGTAACCTGTTCGTGAAACACCCTGTATGTATGATATCGATACCTTAAGCACAAGGGCGCTATGTCCAAAAACGGAGTTTTCAGAAAAAACGCAAAAGAAGTTTTCACCAGTGCACAATTCCTAAAATAATGGCTTACTTCACAAAACTCTTCAATTCTTCAAACAAATTTTCAAGCTATAATCGTCATAAAGGTCAATAATAGTTTAGTTAAATTTGAGTTTTTCTGAAATTAAAAAAAAGTCTGCCAAGTGGGTGTGGCACATAGCTTCCTCGTGTCCATAACCCGATTATATAGATGATCCGATGCATAGTAGTTAATCTCAAAACACCAATCTCTAAGTACCTTTCACTACCCTCATAGGGGACCATCTACACGCTGATCTGGACAATCCTAGAAAATGTCATCAAATTTGGATGAAAAATGTAAGTGAGTAGTGATTGGATCAAACAATTTCTCAGTAAGGCTGGGAGTCGTACCCGGTACTCCTAGGTGTGAGACGCAAGCGCTACGTCTGAGCTATGGGGGCCTAGTGCAAGATTGTATAGGATTTGAGATTCTGACGTCAGACGGGAGGGCAACAAATGCATGGCTGTTACAAGGATTTCACGTTCGCGCATGCGCATCGGCTACTATCAGTCCGGGGGTGATGATTTTCATAGAGGACCATCTAAACACTAATCTGTAATATCCCTGAAAATTTCATTGAAATCGGATGGAAAATGTAGAAGTTATGGCCGTTACAAGGAATTCACGTTTGGGCATGCGCAGTTGCTTCTATCAGTCCGGGGATGATGATTTTCATAGGGGACCGTCTACACACCAACCCGCACAATCCCTGAAAATTTCATACAAATCGGACAATAACTTCTTATAGTTATGTGCGTTACAAGGATTTCATGACAGACAGACAGACATGGAACCAAAATTGTTCAGGAAGGTCTAAAACGCAAAACGCGAGTGGAAAATTTGATTTTGGAGACTTTTTTTTTTTTTCGTCCTTGAAAAGTAAAAACAAAGCTTCCGCTACCTTGGTAGACTCTGAAGCAAAATGGGGAATTTGCCTCACATTTTTTTTGTTGTTTTTTTCGAATGAGGGTTTATTTTTATGGAATAAAACCATAGTGAGCTGCTCGAAAACGCATCCAAAAAATTTAGAGAATTTAAGGAAGATGGAAATTTTAAATGTGGTGGCAATGTGTAAGAGGCAGCCATGTTTGAAACGTAACGGATATTCTACCAATCTGACTTCAAAGGAGGTTCTGTGGCGCTTACCACAGAAGCGGAACATACACGAACTTTTAGCTTACAAGGATTAACACAAGAGTGCGCCGCGAACTGGCAGGAAGAACCCAGACACAAAAGTGACCAAAAGAAACAATATTACTCACTTTTTGAACAATACGATTCTACCTACTGGTTTATCAAGCATTATTAGTCTTCATCTTCTCTTATTTAGTTTCAAGATTTGAATCACATTATTCGAGTAGCCATTTCACTGGATCATTTTGTGTGGCGGTGCTAGAACTCTGTCTGTTGTCGGAGTTGTTTTCGCGTCGTTTTTTTTTTCGTATGACGTCAACAATATTCCTCGATTTTCGCGGTGTTTTGTAACAGAGGCTTCACTTGTTTAGGCATTTTCTCCTACGGTAATTTTTTCCCCTTGGTTATTCCTAGTGTTAAACGTTATTCTAGGGCCCTATTATAGGATTTGACTTGAAATTCCAGAATCTAAAATTGAGGCAAATTTCCCATTGGAAGATGGATGGACATAGCGCCTTTGTGCTTCAAGGTATCGATATAGTATTTATTCGAGGCGATATATTTGACCAGACTGCTTGTTTTCACATCTGTAAACAATCAAGATCAGTGATACTCGGTAATAGCCTATTCCCTGACTTTTCTAGAAGCCTTTGAACATGAGAAAATAGAAAGATAGTGGGAACAACAGTTACAGGGCGAGAGTTGTCTGAACGAATGCTTTTAATTTGTTACAGTTCGAGTTGTTGTCGGGTACTGCAAAGAAGTCAGCCAACGGCGCAGCAGCGGCAGCGGCAGCTGCAGCGGAAGAGGAGCGCAAGAGGAAGTCCAAGTGGGATCAGGTAGGACTTCTAGGAGTGGGACCCGTCCGGCCGCCAGCAGCCGCGGGGTTGGTGACCCTCACCTCGTCATCCACGGGCACCAAGAGCACCGTCATCTCGGCTTTCGGCTCTCTCCCCAAGAAACCTAAAACATGAGACTCGTCAGGGAGACACCTACATAGTGATCATGTGACGATTATAACTGTAAGCACAGTGACTGGACCTGGTAGTGAATTGTGAATAAACGTCAAGGTACGCGTAATAGAAACATGAATCAGGCAGTATCAAACGTACCCACGGTCATGGTGATGAAACTAATTCGAAAAGACGACAGAATTTATTCATTGTGGATGCGTTTCTGTACTTTGTATGAACGCCGTTATAAAGACGAAATATAAGTATAATAAAACACGATCTCAAGTTGGTATCAGTACCTTGATACTCATAATGATAAGGCACTAAATTCTCTGGAACATGAATGAGCAATGTTTTCTTAACCTCGAGCTTCAAGCCAGAGCTGGAAGTTTTTAAATCCACGGCCAAAGCGCATGTCATTCCAATAACGGGTCCCTTTACTTCAGTGGGTCTCAGTCGGTCGCCGTTCGTTCCTCGTTCCGGTTCAGTATTTCCCTAAATGAGGAATTTCACCATGTCGGAATTTCCTATTTTTGACCCCAAAATCGGATTCAGCACCTCAAAAAACCTCCTAAGGCAAACTTTCAGCCCGAACTTCCTAATTTACGAATAAACAAAACAGTGTAAAAAATACGAATGTTTAAAAAAACCGGGAGGATGACGTCATCCTGGAATAGTTCATTTATGGCCGCTTGAAGCGCTGAGATCGAGAAATCTATAGTCCCCAGATGCAAAATTTCACGAAACATTAAAGTTCGAAATCGAAAAACTGAGGAAAAAAATAGAAAAAGCAAGATGGGGAAAATTAGGTTTCCCCTGTTTTTGTTTGATAACTTTTCTCTTAGAAAACACGATTTCGTCGTCCCAATGGGCAACACTGGGAGGAGACGGCGATCCGAACAGCCCAATCAGCGAGCGTTCCCGCTTCACGTCCGTTTTCCCGGTTAGTTTTGAAATCAAAAATATTGATTGTCCCCCAAAAATAACAGGAGACTTATTTTCCGATATCAGTCCGATTTTCATCTATCCCACACCATTAACTATTCAGGAAAAATGCAAACAGAATTCGGTGAAATTCCTCATTGCAGAAGCTCAAACTTTAAAAGTTTCAACTAAATTTGAAACGTTGAAGGATTTTCTAAATTTATTAGTGCATCAGTCTAGGGAATTGAAAAACCAAAAGATTGCCACTGGAATCATCAACAATAATTGCCAGAGAAATATGGGAAAACCCGTTTATTCAGTTTGGTTTTTCCCATTTTGGTTTATTGTTTTCAATAACGAATCTTTGTAATCGACCAAGAAGAATTTTTGTTTAACCCCCCTCGAAATTTGTTGGTTTACGTTTCAATTACGTAGAATCCGAAAATCGAATAAAAAATTTTCCGTCCGCACGCGGCACTTTTCTTAGCAACCCTAGGTCAACCTGGATTTGGTTGAAATTTGGTATATGGGGTCCATTTAGGACCTAGTTGTGCCCCGAAGCTTTTGGTTGATGTCAGTCACATCTAAAAGTTGAAATTTTCAAGAGTGCCCTAGCTCGAAAACTCGGACTTGAGATAAATCAGAAGTCTTAGAATCGTAAATTGACCTTAGCGACCAGTAATCATATTTCTCAATAATTATGGCAATCTCAACTCCCTGTTTCTTCGAATTGAGTGTGAAGCGTTTATTTCTTCCAAAATATACGATAGGGAAGTAGGTATGTGGTAAGTAGATTGTATCTACGGTTGGTAGAAGGTGACAATGGCAAAGCCGTGTTCTTTGCAGACCAGTGATCTATATAGAAAAATAATAAACCCCTATGTAATAATTTGCAGCGTTTTTCTCTGGCAATTATTGGTCGAGTTTTGATGGTTCCAGCGGCATTTTTTTAGTTTTTCAATTCCCTTGACTGATGCGCTAGTGAATTTCGAAAATCCTTGAACATTTCGAATTTAGGTACAGCTTTTAACCTTAACCGATAACTACCTAAATTAGCGAGAGAAGTGAAAAGCCATGCTAGTATCTCATATATATCGTCCCTATACCTGGTAAACCATGTAAGTCGGTATTTTTGCGAAAATAAGGTTTTGAGCTCTCTAGGTAAATTAGGGTCGCTTGATCAATTTAGTGAAGCCGTTTTCCATTCTGAAGAATATTTTTTTACCCAGAAGGCATAGAAAAAACGTGTAAGTCGGTTACCTATTTTTTCGCCGGAAAACAATGTAAGTCCTGTGTATGCCTTCATGAGAGTGAGCAGCTTACGCTGGTGGCAAGTTTCCATAAAAGATAGTCAGTTTTTTAAAAATTTGTTCCATGTAAAAGTTTACAAAATCATAAATGGAGTTCGGAGAAAGTGATCATAAATAGAAACCTTTTTATAAGTCTTAATTTCAGCAATAAATTCCACTCCTTGTGTTCGGCAGACACGTGATTTTCCATACTGTAGCCAACCTTAGGATCACGACCTACCTACGTGTTATTCCGCATTGTTTCTAAATTATTTTTACATTATTTAGGAGGATAATTTTAGATGAATTGATTGATTTGTTCGCTGTTTGACGTAGCTGTAATGCTGATGTTAGAAAGAACAAAAAGAGATTAGTAGTGTGCTATTGGTCTGCTTATGTTTTACAGGAAACTCTGTAAAATTAATGATACAAGAGATAATAATGAGATAATAATTAAGGAAATCCATCTCCAACCTATCCTTAACCCCTATCCCATCCCTAACCTAACTCATACCTGACCCATCCTCAATCCATCCCTAGTCCATCTATAACCCATACCCAACCCATCCCTAGCCCATCTCCAACTTATCCCTAACCCCTATCCCATCCCTAACCCACCCCTAACCCATATACAGTTCATCTCTAACCCGTCCCTAACCTATACCTAACTCATCCCTTGTTTTAATGAAACAAAAGTACCTTGTTACCTAACACTTAAATTCAATGCATACCTAAGTACCTAGTTACGGTTGTGATAGGTAAAGTGTTCCTATAAGTAATGGTTGTAATTTAAGAAATGGTAATTGAGGAATTGGTAGTATAATAATTTATTGCTCAACTCTAGTAATATTAAGACTGAAGACTGTCATTTTGACTCAAGGAGCCTTACATTTGGACTGCGTATTAGTCAACGCCTATGAATTTTCATTTAAATATTTTCCTTTTGCATCGATTTGGGTATTTTGTGTAACCTTGAAACCTGGAGAAAAAAATTGAATAATATTCCTAATAATTAAATAACCCAAGCTGGGTATATTTTCATAACAATCAAATTGAAAACCATGTAAGTCGGGTGTCAAAGGCTGGGTAAAAGCATGTAAGTCCATTTTCTCGTTCGCTGAAGTAAATTTTGATGAAATTAGTCTCAGGCTCTTTGAAATACTCCTGTTACCACCTGTTTTAAGGAATGGAACGAAAAACTTATTGCATGTGGAATGAAAACTGAATTATTTAGTTTTTAGTGTCCCCTGTAAAATTTGATAAACTCGACTTACATGGTTTACCAGGTATACGGACGATATGTGGCTCTAGTTTATACAGGTAACCAGTTGTTTTTGAATGAATTCCCTCCAAAACAGATTTAAATGGATTCAACTGTCTATTGGTGAGTGGAGTCTTCTCATCAAGAAAGCGTTCTCTGGAGGGGAAAGCTTACAGAAGCTTATTTATTTGTAGAAGAAACAGGGACAGCTGAAGTCTTGGATAACATAGAGGTGAAACGATATCTGCAGTAAAAGTTTTCACATCTACCTCTACCTAGTCAGCTATGAAAGAAAAGTCGTAGTTATACCAAGATAAGTACGCAACTCCCCTCCACTCAAAATCCCATTACCACCTCAAAACTGGTGTGGGAAACGAAAAGGTAAATAAATAAATTGTTGTGGAACGTGCATCTTTACGCGAAATTTCCTGGAAAAGGATAAAAAAATTCGCAGATCTAAGCGGAAGACTTACTGACTCTAACATGGGGTACCCGGCGGAATCCTCTTTATAAAATAAAGGGGCCTCGAAAGAGGGAGAGTAAAAGCCATCAGTGCCTGAAACTCTTTCCCAATGGCAACCCCAGGTAGTGATGGCATATCGAATGAAATATATCGATATATCGTTGCCATCCCTAACCCCAGGCAGTGAGTGAGTGACACGAATAAAGTAATTCTCGGATAAACAAGTCGGAACTTACCACTCGAGTTAAGAGTAAGGAGCGACATAATTGATGCAGTGAAGGACTTTCCTGTTACCGAACATCGCCAAAGCGTGGTTGTTGTCACCATTGGTGAGACAGTGATGCACGTCTGACCTCCAGGAGACCGGAGCATCGTCAAACCCGATAACCTGCATTCCTATTATGGGTATGGTGGGTCTCGAATCAGCGTACTTCCTGTAATACATAATATCTATGAATAACTAGAAGTAAATCATTAGGTATACTTCAGGCACCTGCCTACTTTTTTCAATACTTCATTTTAACCCTTATTGCCGCCTGGTGTCTCCTCGGACGCCTCACAAATTTCTTCCCTCTGAAGCGCTTTTAGAGCTTGAACTTTATACTACAGAGTTCCTTGTGACGTAAACTAGCGGAAAAATCAGAGAAGGTGAAGAAACCTTCCAGCAAAACCTCCTTTCAAAGTCAGTTGTAGTAGTCGAAAAATTGATGTTCCGCCACGCTTTTTACAGTATTTTCCTTGGAAATGAATCGGTTTCTTTTAAAAGGGAGTAAGTCCTTGCAACCTAACTTTCAGGAAATCAAGAAAAACTTCCTGTACTTGATAAAATTGTGAAAGAAAAACTTTTTTCCCTGTCTCAGTAATCAATTTGACGCGTTTCACATATTTTTCCAGATTTTTATCCCTCACCTAAGGGCTACAAATTCGCTAATCTATCCTATGGACTTACGCACTTGAAAAAAAAATCGTGTACAATCTCACTTTTTATGAATTGCAGGCTTTCTGAAATCAGGACAAATTACTCCATTCATCATTGGAAACCCTGAAAGTCGTAAAATAATGGAACAGAGTTGCTATAGAAATGAAAAGTCGTCTGCCAAAGGGATTCGACACATAGTAGCTAATCTCGAAACATCAATCTCTAAGTACCGTCAATCTGAACTCGTGGACGCAATCTTGGGAGGAGAGGCACTTGAAGTAGGGGACCACTTAATGAAAATGAATGCCGCAAAGCGGGTAGCAGTACGTAGGAGGGATGAGGAAGAAGAGTCCCTATTACTATCTACGCTGAACACTTTTCCAAGTGAATGACAGAGGGCACTTTGTAGGTCAGTGTTTGCACTCAGTAAATGCAAAACATCCGGATGGCTCACTGTGCTTTGTGACGATCCTACTTTTTTAGGACGTCCCACAGTAAGACTTGGGCGTCCTTATGCGATCGATCTGGGGTGAAGGAGGACAACACTCAACAGAAAAAAAAATAACCACACGGTAATCCGTTTTAGACCATTCTGAATCCAAATCCGTGAAAAAAACCATAGGTGTATGTCTGTGTGTGTGAGTGTGTATGTGTGTGTGTAACAAAATCTTGTGTACTCTGCCCAGGCCTTAGTTCTCAACCGATTTTCGTGGTTCTTTTTTTGTTCGTCGCGGAAAACTATCTAGTTGTGCACTACGACGCCGGAATTTCGAATTTTGCCTTTTAAGGGGGGGTTAATGCTCGAAAAACGTGCGTTTTTGGGCATAATCTTGTGTACTCTGCCCAGGCCTTAGTTCTCAACCGATTTTCGTGGTTCTTTTTTTGTTCGTCGCGGAAAACTATCTAGTTGTGCACTACGGCGCCGGAATTTTGAATTTTGCTTTTTAAGGGGGGGAAAGTAGGGGATTAACCTTAAAAAACGTGCGTTTGCGGGTATAATCTTGTAAACACTGCCCAGGTCTCAATTTCCAACCGATTTGCGTGTTTCTTTTTTTGTTTGACTCAATCAACTTCCGAGTTGTACTTGATTTTACCAGAATACCAAAATTCTCAAGGGGAGGGGGTGAGTGGGGGGATAATATTCACAAAATATCCGATTTTTCAATATTTCGGTTCCTTTACTGCTTACTAATTGTACCCAAGCTTTGAAATTGAGGAAAAATTCTCATTATACCTCCGGATTTTCATGAATTATTCTCTATAACACCATGGAACTAATAGTGGTGCCACCATGGTGCCAGGACACCATAAACCGCATATTTCGTGTTTTTTTTTTGTGTTTCACCTTGAATACGGATGTGAACTTCGACGGACTGCCTACTAAAACTAACAGATGAAGGATCAATGTTACGACGTATTTCCGCTTTGGTGCCAGACTGGTACCATTGGTGAGGGTGGCGATGGGGGGGGGTGAACTCGAATTCGCATGTTGGGTATCGTAGATCATGGATTTTAAAATGCTCTTCAGATTCGAGGCTCCCCTGCCGCTAGAAATGTTAAGGTGGATTAATGGTGGGGGGAGGGGGTCAGTATTTCTTGCCTAAAGTAATAAATAAATTACATCGAGTGAAACAGTTTTATTGCTTACCAACTGGTTAAACTGATCCAATACTTATCCAATGGGACGTCCCCTGGAATGCATGCATTACTAAACAATATGTTTATAAGGGACAATCCAATTGGTTTGTTCCCGATTTGTTGTAGCTACGCCTTTAGGGATATCCGATTCATAGAAATATGAATCGATATTCTCTTCAGGCCGGCTGATTAATCTAATCACTGGTTTGAAGGGGTAGGGTCGTCACACCCTCCTCTGTCTCATACATGGCAATTAGGTGTGTTTCTCATTTGTTATACAGATGGAAATTCAACCTACATTGTTACATGGTAGCAGAGCGTGGTTTGGTGGAAATGCACTGATTTTACTTCATCATTTCCCCTCCACTTTTTCTTGGGTATTCCAGAAGGAATCACTCAAAGAGATATCCAGAAGGAATCTCTATATTAAATTATATTCATTCGTTAAATATCGCCAATCCGGCAATTAAATTCAGTCTCTTGTTAGGCTTTGCCAATCTGGCATTTTATTAATTTCAAGCCTGTGCATTTCAAGCCTTTTCTGCATTTGCCTTTTCAATCAATACACTTGAATGTTTCGCCGTTCGTATTCTTTATTTAGTTTGCTTTCTCCTCAGTTCCATTGATTTATTCTTTTATGTATAAATGGCCCATTCGTGGCATAAATGACCCATTCGTGGCATTCTTCTTCTTCTTCTTCTTTTGCAATAGTACCATTACGATGGAGGAATCCCCTTGAAGCTTCCAGACTTCCTTTCCTGGGCTTCATGCTATTTTCAGTCCCTTTCACTTGTTTTCAAACATACTTCTGTTTGAAACCCAGAAGTATGTTTTAGGGAGAGGAGTGCGACGGTCCTACTTTTTTATAAGGGACAATCCAATTGGTTTGTTCCCGATTTGTTGGAGCTACGCCTTTAGGGATATCCGATTCATAGAGATATGAATCGATATTCTCTTCAGGCCGGCTGATTAATCTAATCACTGGTTTGAAGGGGCAGGGTCGTCACACCCTCCTCTGTCTCATATATGGGCAATTAGGTGTGTTTCTCATTTGTTATACAGATGGAAATTCAACCTACATTGTTGCAGCTTCCCTTGAAGAGCCAGCATTTTGATCTCTCTGCGAATGAATTCCGCGATGGAATGTGCACTGAGATACAAGCTGAGACCACAAGGGCTGCCACTGTGATGGCTGCGGTTCAGAGTTTTCACCCGAACATACGCTAAACTGTAAAATGGGTGGCTTGGTATCCCGGCGTCACAATGAAATAAGGGATGTTTTTGGGGAGCTCATGAGTTGCACATGGGGGAATTGTTTAAAAGAGCCTCTAATAAAGGAAGCGACGGCCTCAAGTCCTGCTTTGCGAGGAGACCTTGCATGCCGGGGGGGGGGGGGGGGGGGGGCTCAGAGGGATGCGTTATTTGATATCCGTGTTGTTCACACCGATGCTCCCTCTTATGTCTCCCGCCCCGTCCCGGCAGTGCTGTCCTCTGCTGAGCAGGAAAAGAGAAGAAAATAGGGAACCTAACAAAAGTTGAAGATTTGAATGATGTGACGTAGTAAGTTGTTGTGACGTATTAAGGGGGTCTCAGTCGGTCGCCATACGTTCTTAGTATTTCGCGAAATTGAAGGCGCAAAAACTTAAAAAGTTGTACCTAAATTTGAAATTTTAAAGGATTTTAGAAATTCATTAGTGCACGGCCCTAGGGAATTGACAAACTGGAATATTGCCATCGGAATCATCTAATCGAACAATAATTGCCAAAGAAAAAGGGGAAAAACTACTGAATAAACGGGTTTTCCCATAGTTCTCTGGCAATTATTGTTCAATTTTGATGATTCCAGCGGCAATATTTCCGTTTTTCATTCAATCCCCTAGGGCCGTGCACTAATGACTTTTTAAAATTTAGGTACAACATTTTTAGTTTTTGCCCCTTCAATTTCGTCAAATACTGACCCAGAACGAGGAACGAACGGCGACCGACTGAGACCCCCTTAAGTTGCTGGCCTTGGAACGAGACAGACCACTGTAGATCCCGTGTGGTCTCGAACGTCTTGTGGCCTTGGATACTACAAAATACTACACACACACGCCTGCGGCGTTGTATCTATGTAGGTAGTATAGAGGTGTTATCTGGAGTATAGAAGTTTTCAATGGTGCTGAATCCAAAGTTGAGGTCGAATACCTGAATTTACGACCCACCGAAATACCCCATTCCTGAAAATTTAATCGAATTCGGTCGAGAAAGGTAGAAGGTATGGCTGTTACAAGGGTTTTACTATCGATTCAGGGGCGATGATTTTCACAGGAGACCATCTACCCGCAAACCCCCACATCAATGAAAATTACATCGAAATTGGAGTTTTCAAGGATTTTATGACAGACAGATAGATACGAAACTGAAATTGTCCAAAACGTAAAACGCGAGTGGAAATTTTGATTTTGGAGATTATTATTTTTTAAACTTCGAAATGTGAAAACTCCTTGTACAATCTTGAAACTCCTTGAAAAAATCGTGTACAATCTCACTCATCTTTTAATGAATTGCAGGCTTTCTAAAATCGTGACAAATTACTCCATTTATCATTGACAACTCAGAAAGTCGTATAGTAATGGAACAAAGTTGCTATAGAAATGAAAAATCGTTTCCAATCGTCTGGCAAAGGGTATGACACGTAGCTTCCTCGTATTCATATACAGAAGATCCGAGACATAGTAGCTAATCTCGAAACATCAATCAAAAGTACCTTGCACTACCCTCCCAGGTGACCATCTACATGCCAACCCGCATAATTCCTGAACATTTAATCGAATTCGTTCGAACAAGGTAGATGGTAAGGCTGTTACAACGGTTTTACTATCGATTCTGGGGCGATGATTTTCATCGGAGACCATCTACCCGCAAACCCCCACATTCAAAGGAAAATTTCATCGAAATTGAATTTTTCAAGGGTTTTATGACGGACAGGCACGAAATCCCCAAAACTAAAATTGTCCAAAACGTAAAACACAAGTGGAAATTTTGATTTTGGACAATTTTTTTTTTCAAACCTTGAAATGTGAAAACAATAAAAGCTTCCGCTACCTTGGTAGACTCGGAAGCCACAGATGAAAAGTTTGATGAAACGTGAAGAAGCTAAACACTAAAACTTCTTCATAAATCAATTTTATTTGTTCAGGAAAACGTGTTTTGTTGGTCATTCATCGAAACGAAAACATAGCCGTCCGACAGGACCATCATTTGTAGGCTAATTGGCGATTTCAGCGTGGAGTTCATCGTGCTCTCCTGGGATATACTGCTTGATCTTCTGACTATCAGCAATCTTGTTACAGTTGATCAAGACATTCCCGGTGGGGTAGGCGAATGTCTGTCAGATGGGAGGAAGCTATGGTGCTGATGTACTACGGAAGGAAGCTATGATGCACTCAGTTCCCCGACAGAGTGCGGTTCCAATTTTCTTTTATAGGGGCGTAAGTCCGGACTTACTACTACTACTTATTTTCAAGGGCGATTTCTATCATGTTAGAGGGGTCATTCGCATGCCCTTTTAATTGCAAACAATGCCCTAGGGTTAAAGAACATAAACATGAAAAAAAGTCATTTTTATGGACTTACGCCCTTTAAAAACTCCAATTCAAATTGTTTAAAATTTCAAATTTATAGGTTCTAAAAAGAGTGTAGGTCACTAGAAACCAAAGTTTTGTGTCATAATCTAATTACATAAAACCCCAACCGTATTTATGTACGCACATCACTGATCATGAGGTTAGAGGAGTGGAAGGAATCAATGGCAGGAGGAGTCAGAGGGGTTGTGGGAGTGGGGAGAGTTGGAGGAATCATAGAGGGGAGAAGTTAGAGGTGGAAGGAGTGGGAGGTGAGAGGAGTTAGAAGAGCCAGAGGGAGTGGAATGCGGGGAGAGTCGGAGGAATCGTTTTTGCCTGCTTTTAATAGGCTTTTCAGCTAGTTTACACATAAATCGTTACAAAAGTTAGTGTTTACTGACTTTGGCAAACAATATCACCCCCTCTAGGTTTCTCCTGAGACACTCCGCCCTAAGCCCGTCCTTCCAACAGTAACTATACGATTATTTGAAATGGATATGTTGAAAATTACACATTCGTCTTTCTTCTAATTTTCTAGGCCTGATTTCGCACGAGAGCAAATTGCTCCTCAGCCTTGTGCCCAAATGTGGGCTGTTTCAGAAAATGATCGTTACAGTGATGTGAGCGACGAGGATTTGAAGCAGGCAGCGGATAATTTTGCCGCATTCAAAGATTCTAAGAGAATGAATGAAGCCAACAGCGAAGAAAACTACATTTTATTATTTGCAGTCGAGTGAGAGCTCCCAGATCAAGAAGCCAACGACATCTCAGGAGAGAATCTCGTCCCAGTTCCTATCCCTAGTGATGTCCCTGGGCGCTTCGACCAACGAGCAGACGAGAGCATCTATTAGAGCACTAAAAGCTGCAATTCGCACCAGAAAGTTCCCTACAGCCAGATAGCTTCCAATGCACTGTAGATCAGCTTGCAGTGTCCCAGGAGACACCAAATTTACGGTGATCTCGTTGATTTGAGCCCACATAAAGACATTTTCAAGCATAGAATTTTGAATAAAACTCTGGTTCAATTTCGGCGGCAATAAAGGTTATAATAAAAAATTATTATAATAAAAAATAAACCTACTTCAACTGGTCGAACAAAGTAAGTAGTCTAGAAGACGTAATGAGTCCATTCCAGTTCAGCACGGAGCAAGGAGCAACTTTCTTCGAGCACTCTGGACCAGTATAAGAAGATAGGTACTCCAGTTCTGCTTTCCCACAACTGTAAACAAAAAAAATAATAATTAAGAGAGAAGTGGGACATTGGAAAGGTTGAAAGCTGATTTGTATTATTCGTCGTTACTGTCCTTACTATAGAGAATGGTTGGCTTCAGCAGAAAGCTGTACCACAAGATTTGGCTACGTTGCACTGCCTTCCTTTCGTGCGAGCTGCTTCTGCTAAAGCAATGATCTCCTAGCTGAATTAATTATCTCGAGTTATGGGAGATGCGACGCGTCATATTGAAACCAACGGTGATCTGAATTATTTTATGACTAGCTGCTAAAGGCAGGCAAAAAAATTTTAGATATGTAAAAAAAATTTGATGTCGCGGCCTGGAATCGAACCCGGGACCCCCACGTTCGGGCGACATACGTACGTACGTACTGTTGGCGTTTTATGTTTATAGATACCTAAAATGAGCAGCCTAAATATTGAATTTATACAAAACTCCACATCCCTTCCTTTCATTCTCTAGCCTCTCTCCCCCATCAAATCCCATCTCTTTGACCACCTTCAATCTCTGACTTGTGGTGTCTCCAGTGCCTAGACATGCGTACGTGTTTCTTTGTTATGGGGCTCGTCCCGTTTTCTTTAACAATAAATAAATACCTATTTCTGTTCTGGTACGCAGGAATATAAAAACAAACAGTAACCATTCAACTATTTGAACCCGTTTTTTTTAAAGGGGTTTTGTGACATTTGTGAAACTTTTGGGAAAACACAAAAAATTGTCCCGAGTCGTCAAAACGATCAAAACATCCCATTTTTTGAAATATTCCAATACAGTTAAATACTCTACAATCCTCTAGAATTTTTCAGATTTTTTCAGCAAGGGGAAGTGTATCAAATTGCAATTTGAAATGCTCTCACATACCCCCTTAAAAAAAAGATTTTTCAGGACTGAAATCATTTAAATAAACAACTTTATTCATTGAATGAAACATATTTTGATGAAAATAATGTGTTTTGAATTTTGAAAAAATATGTACATAAAACATCATAACATATAAGATGTATATGATCAGTTTATTCAAAATTAAAATCCAATCAACCAAAATCAAAATTTCCACTCGCGTTTTACTTTTCAGACCTTCCTGAACAATGAGGAATTTCACCATGTCGGAATTTCCTATTTTTGACCCTAAAATCGGATTCAGCACCTCGAAAAACCTCCTAAGGCAAACTTTCAGCCCGAAGTTCCTAATTTACGAATAAACAAAACAGTGTAGAAAATACGAATGTTTAAAAAAAACGGGAAAATGACGTCATCCCGGAATAGTTCATTTATGGCCGCTTGAAGCGCTGAGATCGAGAAATCTATAGTCCCAGATGCAAAATTTCACGAAAAAGTAAAGTTCAAAATCGAAAAACTGAAGAAAAAAAATAGAAAAAGCAAGATGGGGAAAATTAGGTTTCCCCTGTTTTTGTTTGATAACTTTTCTCTTAGAAAACACGATTTTGTCGTCCCAATGGGCAACACTGGGAGGAGACGGCGATCCGAACAGCCCAATCAGCGAGCGTTCCCGCTTCACGTCCGTTTTCCCGGTTAGTTTTGAAATCAAAAATTTTTATTGTCTCCCAAAAATAACAGGAGACTTGTTTTCCGAAATCAGCCCGATTTTCATATATCCCACACCATTAACTATTCAGGAAAAATGCAAACAGAATTCGGTGAAATTCCTCATTTTGGTTCCGTGTCTGTCTGTCTGTTTGTCTGTCATGAATTCCTTGCCACAGCCATAACTTCTACATTTCTCATCCGATTTTGATGAAATTTTCAGGGATTGTGCGGGTGGGGGTTTAGATGGTCCCCTACGAAAATCATCACCCCCGGACTGATAGTAGCCGCTGCACATGCGCAAACGTGAAATCCTTGCCACGGCCATAACTTCTATATTTCCCATCTGATTTGGATACAATTTTCAGGAATTATACGAGTTGTGATGATTATGGTCCAATATGAAAATCGTGGCCCCCAAATTGAAAGTATCTTATGCGCATGCGTAAACGTGAAATCCTTGTAACAGCCATAACTTCTACATTTTGCAACAATATTCTTCGCTCTCTACTTCTCTTTTGATGAATTTGCGAAGTTGGGATAGCAAAATTTCCGCTTCTGGTCGGTCCGAGTCATCTACTGCATTGAAAGTGCTCCTCTGCCACGCTCTCAACAACTCTTCTGGCAAACACGATTCAACGAGAGGGAAAAGCATTGACGCGCATTTTTCTGAAGTAACCCCTAACGTTTCAAGCGCACGAAGTTGACATTCGAGCTTGTCATAAAATTCGGAGAGCCGAGAATTTGTCGAAGAAGCCGCGTTTTGGAGGACCAATCCCAGAAGTTCGCGCGTGTACACCTCGACGAGCAACCCATCCCTTCCAAACCGATTTTTCAATTCTTCAATTGCTTTGGGGTAGTTATCTGCGGTTGGTGGAAAACTAGCTACTACGTCGTGCGCGCGTGAACCAGGTATCGCGCTTTGAAGAAGATATTGAAACTTCTCCTCTGGAGTTAACGAAACGTCGCGATCTATCGATTGAAAAAGACGTACGTTAACCAGTCTTTTGGGTCCCCATTGAATTTTGTGAGTTCAACTTTGGGTAGCTTGAACTTCCTCCCAGTTTTCTCACTAACCCCGGTCTTAAGACTATGAACCGACTCGGGTCTCATATCTAGAACAGGTACATTCAGTTCATTCAATTCGTTGTATCGTTTCTCAAGGAGCTCGAACAACGTTTGTATATTCCGGATTACGGTCGTATCGCTCAAATCTCCTCTACCCTTGAAGATTTCGTCCAACGAATTGAATGTCCTGATAAATGCAGCTCTTACCACTCGTCGTCTTCTCACCAGGTTTTCCATCTTCCGCCGGAATTTTTAGTTGGGCGCCAATTGTCCAGATTAGCGTGTAGATGGTCCCCTATGAGGGTAGTGGAAGGTACTTGGAGATTGATATTTTGAGATTAACTACTATGCATCTGGTCATCTATACAGTCGGGTTATGGATACAAGGAAGCTATGTGCCACACCCTCTTGGAATTGTTGTCTTAGTTAGGGCGAGGTGGAGAGTCAAAAGGAAGTGATTTCGGTTAATTATTTTCAATAACAAAGCCTAGGAATCGGCCAAGAAACAAAAATTAACCCCCATCCTATTCCGACATATTAATTATTATAAACCAACCTGACAGTTTATTATTTGAGTCTCAAAACTCCTCGTCGACCACATAGCGAGTGAGTGAGTTCTTTTTTGAAAGGGATTATGTGGCTCACATAGCCCCTTTCAAAAGACATCGGCAATTTCAACCTGTTTTTTCTATGGGAAGCGTCAATGATACGAGGTTCCTTTTAATCGCAATCGATGCAACCAAGTATGGAGACCCAGAAAAAAAAAGTGAAAATGGCCAAAAATGTCACATAGCCCCTTAAAAAAAACGGTTCAATTAATAATATAAGATACTTCACGAGCTACATACATCCGACCGACAATCTCTATCAAACAAGACTGATCCCAATCACCAGTTAAAGATAAGCACATACACAAATCAAGGACCATAACAACAATTTCAAATAACAAACTAGTACAATGGGGGGTGCGCCTTGAATTTTTTTAGATTTTTAATCGAAAGTAGACCTCATTCTGAGAATTTTGGCACCAACCGCGACCTTCTAGCGTGAGTAGGGGCGGTATTCATAGTCATGACTCGAGTTGGAGGACTCCTCCAAAGTACGCTTTGAGGAGTCCTTTCCTCCTCGAGCTATTCATAGTTAGGGCGGTATTCATAGTCATGACTCGAGTTGGAGGACTCCTCCAAAGTACGCTTTGAGGAGTCCTTTCCTCCTCAAGCTATTCATAGTTAAGCCTTAAGCCTAAGTCAAGGCCAGACTCATCCTCCAAGTCGAGGAAGGTCTCGAGGAAGCCTTAAGAAGGCCCGACGGCTCCTTAAGCTATTCATAGTCGCCTCATTTCAAGGCGTCCTCCAATGGCGGTGTTCATAGACGATTTCTGAGGTGGAGTCGAGAAATTTGAAGGCCGAATCGAGATATTTCGAGTCGAGAAAGGGGCTTCGAGCTTCTTCAGCCCAAGGTAGGTGAAAAGGTACCTTGAGGAAAGATTTTGATGATATCTACCTACCTGTTATCACAAGCGTTGTCGTATAAAATATTCTACGGATCTATTCTTCGGTTATTTCGTCCGAAAACATGGATTTCGAAGATATTGAAAGATTGGAGGAATTTGATGAGTATTTGTAGGAATCTTCGCGAGATCAGCGAAGGCCGAAATGTTACGTGCGGGATCAAGAAAACCCTTTGGAGGTAGGTACTCAAAAGTATGATAATAATGATAAACACGGTGAATGCCAGTAATTTTGTTATGTTCTTATTTGTATAGGTATTGGATGATCGAACATTTCGGAAGAAATTTCGTTTTACAAAAGAGACCGTGATAAACGTGCTACTCCCGATTTTCTTCCTGCCCGAGAGTATTTCTGTGAACAGGAGAGAACAGAATGTATCTCTTCATCATCTAGGGCTGGGTACTTACGACCGAGTTACTTGCACCAAATTTTGACATATGTTTCTTACATAACTAGTCGACAATATAATGAAATTTGGTCGATTCCGGTTCAGTGGAAGAAAAGTTATGACCGCCCGATATTTGATGATAGCTGATTTCAGTAGAAATGTCGAACATTCTCGCACTTTACAAAAAATGGTCATCTTCAAATAACTCCAAACTCTAGTGAATGTTCGAGCAACATGTCCTCAACAATTTTCAAAATATGGTGGGGGAATTTTGAATAAAAAGAAGTAATCGATTTTAGAAGTTGCCGAGCCAACTGTTTCGAAGCCGAGGTTCTGTAGTCATAAGCCCTACAAACAACATTTTCGCACTTTACAAAAAAACGTCATCTTCAAATCGCTCCGAACTCTGGTGAATGTTAGAGCAACATATCCTCAACAATTTTCAAAATATGGTGGGTGGGAATTTCGAATAAAAAAAAGTAATCGACTATGTTCAACTCTTCATAGTACTGTACCTACCTATTAGGTACCTTCCTTGTTGAAAGCAAGTATTAATACCAGTGGAAATTTGTTTCATATAGTTCTAAAGCCTTCATTTGTGTCACCCCATAGGAGAAAAAGTAGAAATTGGTTTTTCTACTGATTTGAGAAGTATGAGGATGAGAAGTTCTGTTGTAACGGAATGACGCGGCCGCGGGACTCTGGAAGTGTTGCGGGTCAGTCTAGATGCGCCTTTAATCTATGGCCCATTTCACTCAGGTGAAAAGCGCTTTGGTACTTTGTAAATTACAAAACAACGAACGAGCGCAAAGAAAAGGAGCACCAATATAAATATAATATACTTATTGAATATAATACGCTACTTTCTGTTGGGTACTTTCTACTGAAATTGAAATCACTCGCGATTTTCTCCCAACACTTTTTTTTTTCGACCGCATCTGTTTTTTTCCACAATGTCCTTATTTTCAATTATGAATTTCCTCAACGTAGTTTATTCAGCTTCGCTTAAAAACGGCTCTCTTCTTTTCTCTTTCCATTTGGAAACTAATATAAACAATTAAAAGGTAGCAAACACTATTTTATTGAAGAAGGAACGCGAACAACAGGAACAGTGATGGTCCAAAGTCAAAGCTGAAAAACAACACCAACCATTCTGAAATAAACAATCGAACCTTCTCCATGAAACCTTCACTGAGCTGTTACCTGAACAGGGCTGCCAATTCTTCCTCGACCGTCGTTTGGTAACTCGAGGTCTCCTCGAGTTGAGGATGAGCTGAGGTCGACCTCCAAATGCGTTCTGTTCGTCTATGAATAGGGCGAGGAATCCTCGAGAAAAGATAAGTTGGAGGAAACCTTAACTCGAGTCGAGGAAATCCGCGCCTTGAGGAATGACTATGAATACCACCCTAGATCTGTTCTGTTTCTATGATTTTTTTAAGTTTCGACCGTTTATGACGTCACGCGCCCCTCTCGCCTGGGGGGACCCCCCAGCCCACTGTGACGTCATAAACGGTCGAAACTTTAAAAATTCATAGGAAAAGATTTACACACGCTAGAAGGTCGCGGTTGGTGCCAAAATTCTCAGAATGAGGTCTTCCTTAGATTAAAAATAACAATAAACAGTTTTTTCCTACCCAGGCGCACACCCTATTATTGAAATATTATTTCAAATAATAATTTGCGCCTGGGTAGGAAAAACTGTTTATTGTTATTATATTATAATAACGAAGAAGTTTTCAAAACAATTTTAGTTTTCCAAGTCTGTCACTCATCTAGCTCTGCGCAAAACTTTACAGAGTCACAGTTCAGTTGTTGGACTTGGATGGTACTCAAAGAATTGCATCCCCTTTTGACGAATGAAGAGAAATTCTTCACATTTTGAGAATACGAGGGACTTAACTCTAAAAATTACGGTTTTGAGTTTGGATCATTATGAGATACACCTGGACGAGTTTACACAAACCTCCAACAATCGTATTTCCATCTACACAACTTACCGCTTGAGGGCAGAGTAAGTCTTTTTCGTCTTGGGGGATTTGAATGAGTGTTCCCATAAGCTCGTGACCTGGGGGGAGTTGTTTTGATGACTTAACACTAATTAATTATTGAAATGGATTGAATCATCAATTAACTTCCCTCGACCAGGGAGCTAAGGAAGTGAATTGCGGAGGAGGCCGAAAGAAACGCGATGAGGCCGATCACAACAGTTAGACATATTTGATTTCCAACATGGCGTCCAGCATCCTTACTACGAATATTACTAAGGACACCACTCGTCGTGACCCAATCCCTCCTCCCTCCTTCCTCCCACTATAGGCGTCATTTTCAAATACAATCACGATATTATAAAATCGGTCTACTCACTCTTTATTAAATCCCCCCATTGACTGAAGAGCTAACCACTCAAAGACTTCAGCGTGGGGTGTTGAGGACTGGGGGGCACTCACGTTGTAGTCCGTCCGGAAGTCGAATTGTAAATTACAATCAGACACTGCTACTCTGCAGATTTTATGAAAGTACAGTGCCAACGAGGAAGGACATGTTGTTTGAGGAACTGTAACAGTAGACAATATCAATGAAAACGCTGCAAATTATGACACAATGGTTTATTATATTCAATAATGAACCTTTGGAATCGACCAAGAAAATAAATTTTAACCCCCTCAAAATTTGTTGGTTTACGTTTCAAGGTACGTAGAGTCCAAAAATCGAATAAAATGTTTTTCTATATAGATCACTCTCCTGCAAAGAACATAGCTTTGCCATTGTCACTACCTACCAACCTTATTTTAGCGTCAACAACCTTATACACGCTTCACCCTCGATTCGAAGAAATTAAGAGTTGTCTTCATTAGGAAATTTGAATACTGGTTGCTAAGGACTCAAAACTGAGTACAACTCGAAGAAACGAACGATTGCAATTTGGTCAGCTAAGAATTGAACGGAAGCCTCTTTGGCGATTCACACTCGTGTTTTAACCTTACAGCCAGCCTTAAGTTCTCATGGGGAACGAACGATTGGTCCTACAGAGCTCTGGATGGTCTCATTCGATTCTAAAAATTCAATACTATTTTAAATTTATGAAAAAACAATACTTATACATCAAACATTTTTTAGCCATCCCTTATTTTATCCCTGATTTAATGGGGGAACATTTTTTTTCTTGGTTGATTCCAAAGGTTTACTATTGGGAATAACAAACCAAAAATGGTGACATCGTCGATTACATAACACCGCAGGGTTCAGGAAACAAGTTAACAGAGGAGAAAGCCAACGTTAAAATGGCGTGCAATCATTTTTGAAGCTGCCTCAGTTGCGCCATCTACTTTCAGCTAAGGAACTAGGTACTACAGAAACTGAAGTGGTGGGGGGGAGGCCACGCTCTCTTCATGCCGCTTCTTTTCCCAATAACCAATAGCCCATAAACTGAAATGTAACATAACTAACTAACTAAATGGCGCTACAGCCCAGGGTGGGCCTAGGCCTCCTCTAGAACATCTTTCCAGCTTGGACGATCTTGTGCCGTTGTCATCCAGTCGTAGCACCCGAGCCATGCTGTGTCTTCTTCTAAATTGTCACTCCATCTTAATCGTGGCCTTCCTCTCTTCCTTGTACCATTCGGGCGAGTTAACAGGAGCTGCTTAGCCGGATCGTTATCATCCATTCGGAGAATATGGCTGGCCCACCTTAGTCTCCCCAACTTCACGAATTTGACAACGTCAAAATCATCGTACAGCTGGTAGATCTCTTCATTGTGGCGCCGCCTCCATTGTCCATGGTCGAACACAGGGCCCAGTATTCTCCGAACGATTTTTCTCTCAAAAATTCCAAGGGCATTCTCAGATTGCTTTGTCAAGACCCACGTTTCTGAAGCATATGTCAGGACGGGCGAAGCAGCACCTTTCTGTACAAGGTGAGTTTAACCCTCCTGGAGAGTACTCGGGATTTCAGGAGCGGCTATAGTCCAAAATAACATCGATTAGCAGCTAGTATTCTTGCACTGCAGATTTTACTGGAGACCATGTACTTTGTTATGCTTTGATTAATGGTTAGCCCCATATTTGCCACTGCCAACATTAGCGATGAGAGAGCACACTCCAGATCCCTCACAGTTCTGGCCATGAGATTGATGTCATCTGCATAAGCCAGAAGCTGTACGGGACCATGGAATATATTATCATTATGTTGAAGAGCAGGCAAGCAAGGGCATCACCTTGTCCCAGTTCAACCTTTGTTTCAAACAGCTCAGACAGTGTCCCCCGGATTCGCACTCGGCAATGGGTGCTTCTCATGGTAAGCTCCACCATCCCACAGAGTTTATCGGGCCCTCCGAACTCCCTCATGGCAGTGTAAAGCCTTTCCTTGATGATAGTATCGTATGCAGATTTAAAATCTATGAAGAGATGGTGAATTGTAACCTGAAATTCGACGCTCTTCTCCAGTACTTGCCTCAGGGAGGAAACCTGGTTTATTGTCGAACTTCCAGGCATGAAACCCCGTTGATAGCTTCCAACTATGTTGACAGCATCTGGCTGGAGGCGAGCAAACAGTACGTTGGAAAATTTCCAACGTAAATTTCCAAATTTCCATGTTACATTTAATGTAACATGGTTCGATCAAAATCATCAGCTGTTGTCCTGTCTATAGGTGAGTACGCCTCAAATGGAAAATTCATTTTATATTATATGCTATTTTTTAATATTGACGTTCTAAACTGTACAGTATTTTTCTCAACAGAGCGCTCAATAGTGAGTCCCCTTTGATGTTCTTACTCCTATTCTCTTCATTGCATTGCTGAGAGAACAGAAACTCTGTTACCAGTCTCCAATAACATTTCTACAAGCGTGCATTTACCATAATTGAAGAATAAACGAACTTGTGAAGTTCATTCATAATTATATCCGGAAGGGCACTTTAGGACATTTAAACATGTAGTGTATTCTTTGAGTACACGCTCACCTCAAATTTCAAAGAAATAACTTTGAAAATGCGCGGGAACGCAGTTTCAAACAAGAAAAAAGAGCAAGGATTCCAGTCTTGGTGTTCTCGAACCTTCAGTTGCTAACCCTTACCTCGCTCCCGATATTGTAAGCCGTGGGACAAAATGGCTTCATTCGTTCAAAGACCCCGAGGATCTGGGATGCCATCCCAGATGGCCACAGCCAACCCCAGCCTTCAAGAGACAGGGCCGGGAAAAACGGGTGGGCCAAAATGTCCTAAAGTGCCCTTCCGGATATAATTATGAATGAACTTCACAAGTTCGTTTATTCTTCAATTATATCCTTCAGGGCACTTTAGGACATTTAAACATGTAGATGTTCAAAGACCCATAACTGAGCTGGGGTGGGCTGGTTCATTTACTCACGGGTGGTTTGCTCCAAAATCAAAAAACCCAGCATTGTTTGTCAGCATTCCAAATCACTTACAAACGTGCATAACAATATAATACCAGAATGTACATGATATTCCATTTTTACACACTGGCCCCCTCGTCATGGGCATAAGGATCTTCTCAATATTCTCTCCCCCCCCCCTTTTCCTTGGCACCCTCATAGGTGCAAAGAGGGAGAAAAGAGCCCAAAAGCACAGTACGAAATACCGACCAATCCTGGTATATTTAACCCATTCAATGAATGAACCCATGCGGTACAACGTGGGCTAAAAATAGTAATATATAAGAAAAGCAATAGGTATGAGTACATGATGCTGTGACCTAGTCTGAATTAGTTGTCACATACCTAGTATGGAAGTGAAGAAACTTGTTGGAAAAAGGAACAAACATAATTCGGATAAAACCGAGTAGCTACAATTTGTAGGTCAAACCGCGAACCCGTGTAAACTTTCAATTTTTTAGAGAACCAGTTGTAGAAAGGTTACAATGTAATCTAATCCACCAAACAAAACCTTGTAAGTAAAAATCCTCAAACATCGAAAACATTTGCAAATGGCCATCACCATTTAAAGTATATCAGTAAAATATAAGAAGTTTATTGCTGTCAATGCTAAAAATTAACGGTAAAAATTTGCTCAGCCCAGAACCACGATGAACACCAGTAAGGGCAGAAAAGTCATCATTCGAGAACCTGCGCAAAGGAAAATTATACGAGTTAACTCGAGGCAGGTGTCCGTTGTTGGTCATTGAAAATATGAGCAAAAATAGTTCCGGGATTTGATAAAGGTCTATTATAAAACTTAGCAAAAAACTTGGGATTTCTTCGTCCACCCTGCTGACCGAAAAATGGTATCTAATGGTGCTCCCGCCCTTCTAGCTGCTGATACAGTGGCATGTCTTGTAGAATGAGGTTTGAAAACTTCATCCACACCCTGCCTCTTTCAAAATAACTCCCATCCACTTGGAGATGGTCTGCTGAGAAGCAGCTGAAAAGGGCTCCTTTGAAATTATGAAAAGGGAAGTTGTGTTCTGCCCTCGCTTATCGGCTGTGAGAGACAAATATTCTTTCATCAATGACGCTATACAGAGCAGTGGGCGTTGAGGAAAGAATGTAATTTCAATTAAAGGTTGATGACGGTAGGGACCTGACGTTTTTAGCCTGCCTGTAATGAATATTTTCCGCCCTGTCCTGAAAGGACACTTCAGCAACCTGAATGGACGATATTATCTGCAAAAGTTGTCCCGTAGCAAGGAGAAGTAGAACCACCAACTTCGCTGTCATTTGCTGAATACCGTTGACAGGCTTTTCTAAATATTTCAAAACTAGATGAGGATCCCAGGTTACGTTATATTTTGCAGAGGGTGACGCAAAACCGAAACCCCTTTCAAAAATCTGCCGAGTAACAGATCCGATCCCATTGCATATCCCGAAATTAAGGAAAGTGCAGATCTATACGAGTTGATAGTGGAGTATGAAACTGACGATGAATCTAGAACATTCTGTAAAAAGGAAATGACCTGAAGGGTCCGTGGATTCCATGCCTCCCAGCCCTTAACAGAACAAAACGCCAACCACTTACGATAACAACTATTATACTGCGCATAGGTAGAAGCAGACAACGCTGACAACCTAGTATCAACTGCTGCAGCCGGAACGTTCCTCTTCCTGAAGGCTTCCCTGATAACTTCTCTGCTATCAACGTTAGAGACTCCCATTGAGGATGAGACTGCTCTCTGTAAGGCGTACGTAAAAGATCCCCGTCAGGTTTAAAAATGAGCGGTTCGTCACACAAAAGTTCAAAAAAGACGGGGAACCAAGGTTGGGAAGGTCAATTCGGCACAACCATCCTGCCTGTTGTTTGTTTTGTTACAATTTCTCTCAAGACTTTCAGAATCAGAACAAAGGGAGGGAACGCATAAAAATAGAAACTCCTCCATGACAGAGTGAAAACGTCCACAGCTACCGCCCTAGGATCTGGGTACCAGGAAACAAAGGAGGAGCACTTAGCATTAGCCGCTGAAGCAAAAAGATCTAACTCTGGTAACCCAAAAACTGATACAACTTTCTGAAAAGCTATGGGACTTAAAGACCATTCTGCATTTCCAGGTAGAACCCTAGAATACTCGTCTACCACAACATTTTCTTCTGACGAGATGTGTGAGGCGAAAATGAATAAATTCCGGGCCTGGCACCACTCCCAAATGTTCCGTGTGATCTGACTTAAACGAAAGGAACGTGTGTAACCCTGTTTATTTATGCAAGCAATTGCAGTGGTATTGTCATCCCGAATCAAGATACGAATCCCATATTTGCTCCCGCAAAAATGCTGTAGAGATAACTCAATAGCCCGAAGCTCTAGAACATTTATGTGCCAAGTGGTCTCCTCAGCTGACCACCAACCACAAACTTTATGTATGCCATCTATGGCACCCCATCCAGACAAAGACGAGTCTGTCCAGAGCGTTAGCGAGAAATCATCATTGTGTAGTCTATTTGAAACCTTCCTGATATTGGATGTCCTTACATTGGAGATCCGCGGAAATAGAACTTGGAAAAGGTACCACCGCATCAAAGTTACCTCCCTAACTTGCCAACAGACTTATTTTGACAGTTTCCAAGTGTAACGTATATAATTTCCCATATGGCGTGGCGGGAGCCGCCGCCACTAACGATCCAATCAACTGTGCAAAATCTCGAATTGAAAAGGATGACTTCTTGGAAAAGGCTGAGAGAGTCTCGTAACCTCAGCTGTTTTCTGGAAGGTAAAGAAATTGACATATTTGTTGAATCAAATACGAAACCCAAGAAGGTAAATTGTTGTTGTTGATGTTGTTGTAAATTGTGTAATATGCATCAGTCCGGTCGATCGTGGCTCCAAAACAACCTGAAGAGATGAGGTCACGCATAGTCCTATAGTCTTTTAATTTGAAATGAGGAGCTTCGATAAACAAATTTAGATATTTGAGATTCGGAATGAACCGTTTCTCTCCGGACGGCTTGTCCACCAAAAATAAAGGAGAAACCACTTGCCTACAGTGAGGAGCACACCGCTCAACTATGTCCCGTTTCAAGAAATCCTGGACTATATTTGTGCATGCCTCCACACATTCGACCTTTATAGGCACAGACGTGAAGGTAAGCCGTGGGGAGGGAACAGAGTGCAATGGAATGTGATAACCACGTATCCAACTAAGGATAACACTATTATCTGTGATTCCACGCCAGCTAGAATAAAAATGCTGTAATCTGATACCAATACAAGGCTCCATTACCTGAGAGACAGAAGTGGTAGGGGCTGATTGAGACTCCACACCCACTACTGTCGGCCTTGATACTGTGCTGCACCCCCTGGATGGCTGGCAGTAAACTCCCCGGCCTGGGCTGTGACCGGGGAAACCTTGATAGGACTGTCTCCGTTATCGGCGCAACAAGGCCTTTGCCGTTAGACTCCATGCCCTTATGGGCTGAGAATCGGGCGCCCAAATCATCTCCCAACAATAAATTTGTAGATGGAACACCTCGCGAAATGGTCGTGAGGGCCGATAAACATACATTTTTCATGAGCCTCCTTCTCGTTCAATTGATATCGAAAAACAAAGCCGTCATAGCCCGCCCGGCGTCGCACAAATGTTGGTAACTTGGTCAGAGGGCTGACGCCACTTCGGTACCTTGGTCAATAATTTTTGAAAGGCCCATGCCCAAAGCAGTCACGGCTATTGCACATTGGCGTTGTTGTTACATATTGAGTATCAATGGCCTTTTGGGCAGACCCAATAGATGCTGAAATCTCCAGATTCAGTTGCGAGGGACCCAGTAACTGAATGGTTGGAAGGGACCACATATCCTTCAACTTATTAAACGATTTCAAAGAAATGTCGTGCTGAATATGGTGCGCCCATCTACTGACAATACTATTATGCAGAGCTGGTGCAGGGGAAACAGAAACCAACAGGTCTTCCCCTAAGGCTTGTAATAGATCCGGGGCCAGATCTTCGTCAGAATGCTTATTCTCAGCTTCAGTAGCTGGATTAACGCCTTCCGTAGGTGGAGAAAAACCTGTAAACTCCGGTGAACTAGGGATTGGCAGCTGCACATTCCCTGTTCCACCTCCGCGCAGGCTCGAAGCCTGAGTCGGAGGTCCGGACCCGGTATCCTCGATCGGGAGTACACGATCTTCCGGGTGGTCACTTTCATAATCATCATCCGGTGAACTAGGGATTGGCACAAGCACATTCCCTGTTCCACCTCCGCACAGGCTCGAAGCCTGAGTCGGAGGTCCGGACCCGGTATCCTCGATCGGGAGTACACGATCTTCCGGGTGGTCACTTTCATAATCATCATCCGGTGAACTAGGGATTGGCACAAGCACATTCCCTGTTCCAACCCCGCACAGGCTCTAACCCTGAGTCGGAGGTCCGGACCCGGTATCCTCGATCGGGAGTGCACGATTTTTCGGGTGGTCACTTTCATAATCATCATCCGGTGAACTAGGGATTGGCACAAGCACATTCCCTGTTCCACCTCCGGGCAGGCTCAAAGCCTGAGTCGGAGGTCCGGACCCGGTATCCTCGATCGGGAGTGCACGATCTTCCGGGTGGTGACTTTCATAATCATCATCCGAAAATGATGACCCGGAGGGCGACATTTCCAATTTGATCACGCCGATATTTAGGCCGACTGATCCTTGAAGTTATTCTATCGCGAGGAATAATATTCAACTCACGATTACGGTGATCGATCCAACACGATTCCGGAGCTTCTTCCAACTCGATCGGCATCCGACCGCCCGATTCCGAACTCGCTCGAAACATCGGAAAAAACCCGGAAACTCCACTCGAAACTTTTTTAACCTAAAGGTAAAAAAGGCTGTTTTTTGAAATTTTCAAAAGGAAAAAACGAAAAAACTGAGGATTTTTAAAGAAATAAGCGCGCATGAAAAAAATGATAGTGAGGCTTGCGAACTCAAAAAATGCTATGAAGGCATTTTGTCCCACGGCTTACAATATCGGGAGCGAGGTAAGGGTTAGCAACTGAAGGTTCGAGAACACCAAGACTGGAATCCTTGCTCTTTTTTCTTGTTTGAAACTGCGTTCCCGCGCATTTTCAAAGTTATTTCTTTGAAATTTGAGGTGAGCGTGTACTCAAAGAATACACTACATGTTTAAATGTCCTAAAGTGCCCTGAAGGATATAATTTACAAAATCATAATGGGGCATTTCAGTCAATTTTTTTTTTTTTTTTTTTCAAAAGAGTAAGGCTCAGGAATAACGGTAATCGGGTCTGTTCGTCGAGAAAATGTTTTTAAAAAATCAGAGAAGCTAAGGAAAGTTGAAGATTTGAATGGTGTGATGTAGCAAGCCAATCGTGACGTAGCTAGCCAACTGTCTTTGAAAAAAGTATCCATGCACAGAAACCCTTGAAAGACCTCTTGGATACTACAAAATACTACTCACACACGCGCGCGGCGTAGTCCTTGCCTAGTGTGTGTGCATTTATAGCGGCCCGCCTTTTTCAAACGTGTGATCTTTTTAATTAATTTTTCTACCACATGTTACAGTATCATTGGGCTTAAAGTTGTAGTTTATAGGTTTTCAAGGGTGCTGAATCCAAATTGAGGTCAAAAACCTGAATTTCCGACCCACAGAAATACCCCATTGTATACAACATAAACTAAGAGAAACGAGATATAGCACCCATAAACAATCCTCATTTGGACTAACAGATAGGAAATTGTAATACACAAAATTGTTACATAAATATGCTCAAGCCTTCAACGTCCATGAAAAGGCGAGTGACTGATTGGGGATCTAGTAGGATGACAGCATTAAATCAATCCCAATAGTAGGGAGAGCACTTACTAAAACTAAGAAACTCAAGAAATATCACGAAATAAGCGTGAAACTTGAACATACTCACTTGTATCATCAAGTTCAATACATTTAAAAAAAGTGTAACTAATTTATCTCACTTGCCTGCAGGTTCCCAACAAAAAACGAAGGTTGCTCTGAGGTTCGAAAGCTGCAACCTCGAAAGAATCCTCTCGTAATTTTTCTTTCCCGGCACGAAACAGCTTTCTTTGAGGTTGATCCGGATATCTGGAAGAAAAGACCGCTACTGGTTTATAGAAATATAAACACTGGGGGTTACGTTGAAAGCACTTAATGTGGAGGGTGTAGAGAGTCAAGAGTCCCTATTTCATCGTATACTAGAATTGGGATATACCACGAAATGGAAATTTCAAATAATTTAAATGACATCACGTGCTACAAAAATTTATGAAGCAAATTAGCGTCCAGATTGAGGATGGCAGCCACTCAATTGAACAACAATGAAGAACAAGAGCGAGGATGTGAGAGTTAGACAATTTATAAATTTCTTTCGAAATGTGGAATCTGCCTGAATTTTAGATTCTAGAATTTAATGATAATGATAATGAATTTTATTGGCCAAAATAAACAAATACGTACAACTTGAGGTATGAATATGGCAAGTCAAGGGAGGTGTGTGTGAGTCGCAAGTGGCGCGGGGCCAGGGGATCCCCGGCCCCGCCCGGGCCCACCCACCATGGTGGAGTCTCAAAGCCAAAAGCACAGCGTCCTCAAAGAACGCTCCGCACATTCGACCCAAGGACGAACCAGGACAGGATGCCACCCCCGGGCGGGACCAAGGCAGCCCCAACCCACGATGCATCCGCAAACGGCTCCAATTTCAAGTCGAACCCTATAAAAGGACCCTAGAATAACTTTTAACACCAGGAATTCCAAGGGGAAAAAATACCGTAGAAAAAAAATGCCAAAACAAGTGAAGCCCTGCTTTTTGACAGGGAGCGACCGGTTGGTCCAACAGAGCGCCGGGTGGTCTCATTCGATTCTAAAAATTCAATACCATGTTAAATTGATGGAAAAACAATACCTGTAGGTACATCAAACTTTTTTGAGCTGGGGCTTTTTCAACATTTCAACCCTTATTTTGCAACCCTGCAACTGACATCATCAAGCTTCGCGGAACAACTAGATCTCAAATAGAGCCCACATACCAAATTTCATTAAAATCGGTCGATGGGAACTAAGGAAAATGCAGCGTACGGCGGACAGCGTACAAACGGAAATTTTCGGATTCTACGTACCTAGAAACGTAAACCAACAAATTTTGAGGTGTGCACTTTTTTTTCTTTTTTCTTGGTCGATTCCAAAGGTTTTCATTGAAAATGATAAACCAAAATTAGTACCTACAAATTTTTCAAACAAAAAGTCCCGTTTACATTCTTTGATCCGCCCTCGTATTGCTTCCGAGTCTACCAAGCCTTGGTAACCAAGGTAGCGGAAGCTTTGTTTTCACTTTTCAAAGATAGAAAAAAAACTAGACGTTAGGTGTCGGACCGGCGCTAGTTCTCCCTGGCTCCACGGGGAGCGCTGGATAATTGGGATGACCGACGTTACCGATAATTGGAGCGCAAAAACCAAACAACCGCCAATTTATCGCTTATTATAATAATTGCATTGATCTACAATATTGCATAGGTATATCTATAACCAAGACGACTAAGCGCCAGCCCTTTGTATCATTTTACACATAGTGCACATAGTACCATTTTACACATTTTAGTGCAATGGTACTTAATGATAATATCGATAATATGATAATGATAATATCGATACCTTAAAGCATAAAGGCGCTATGTCCAAAAACGGAGTTTTGAGAAAAACGCAAAAGAAAGTATCACCAGTGCACAATTCCTATAATAATGGCTTTCACACTTGACTCTTTAATTTCTTCAATAAATTTTCAAGCTTTAATCGTCAAGGTCAATAATACTTTTGTTGAATTTGAGTTTTCCTGAAATTCAAAGAAAATAAAAAATGTGGAAGATGGATGGACATAGCGTCTTCGTGCTTTAGGGTATCGATATATTGCTTCCGAGTCTACCAAGGTAGCGGAAGCTTTGTTTTCACTTTTCAAGGACGAAAAAAAAAAGTTCTCCAAAATCAAAATTTCCACTCGCGTTTTGCGTTTTAGACCTTTCTGAACAATTTTGGTTCCGTGTCTGTCTGTCTGTGTGTCTGTCTGTCTGTCTGTCTGTGTGTCTGTCATGATTTCCTTGTAACGCGCATAACTATACGAAGTTATTGTCCGATTTCTATGAAATTTTCAGGGATTGTGCGGGTTGGTGTGTAGACGGTCCCCTATGAAAATCATCATTCCCGGACTGATAGTAGCCACTGCGCATGCGCAAACGTGAATTCCTTGTAACGGCCATAACTTCTACATTTTCCATCCGATTTCAATGAAATTTTCAGGGAATTTACAAATTAGTATTTAGATGGTCCCCTATGAAAATCACCACCTTCGGACTGATAGTAGCCACTGCGCATGCGCAAACGTGATTTCCTTGTAACGGCCATAACTTCCACATTTTCTACCCGATTCCAATGAAATTTTCAGGGATTATGCGGATTAGGTTGTAGATGGTCCCCTATGAGAATCATCACCTTCGGACTGATAGTAGCCACTGCGCATGCGCAAACGTGAATTTCCTTGTTACGGCCATAACTTCTACATTTTCCATCCGATTTCAATGAAATTTTCTAGGATGTTACAGATTATCTTGTTTTGATGTTGTGATGTTTTGAGATTAACTACTATGCATCGGATCATCTATACAATCGGGTTATGGATACGAGGAAGCTATGTGCCACACCCACTTGGCAGACGTTTTATCCTTGTTTTAGTTCATAAATCTTTTATAACTTGGTCTTTGAATGCCCACACAATGGGGATGGAATATTCAGCTTAAGTAGTTCTTTTTGATTTTCTTATTAGATAATAAAGAGTGAAAAGTATAAACACTTGCGAATATCTTATAATTATATCCCACTTTAAATAAATAAATAATGATAAATATAATGATATTTTATTTTATAATAATATTATATATAATAATATATTTTATTATAATAATATTTTATTTGATACCTCACACATTTCTTTTAATATTCTCCAGAATTCACATTTTATTATAAAATCTATAATAATAATATGATATTATCATATTATTATTATAGATTTTATAATAAAATGTGAATACTGGAGAATATTAAAAAGAAATGTGTGAGGTATCAAATTTGTCAGGCTATGGTAAATGAATATAGCCAAAGACTATGGTCAGTAAACCTTTCATTGCTCTTCTTCTTCTTACTCTACTTCTATTTCAAAATCCAGCCGCCCTTTGAGTCTATCTATATCGTCCTCTATATCTTCCCCGGAAATCAAAGATGTATAAAATGGCTGGTCTACTTTGGGAATTAGATGCAGCATGCTTTGCAAGTCATTCAACTTGGGTTGTGACACGCATTTCTAGTGGAGAGATAAGCAAATTATATTGATGTTTGAGGCACGAGTTTTTGAACCTCCTTTCTTGTCAAGATCGAAGACCTTTTTACCCTTTGAAATCATACTAATCAAGGGAACATGCTTTCAGAATCAAAAATTTTTGAATGAACATTTCAGGTGAAAAGAAAACACGAGTACACTGATACATGCGCGAGATCAGTAATCAGTACAAAAGGAAAAGAAAAATGGGTCCAGCTTGCCCACACTCTGCGAATTTATTAATTTAGCTGTTTCAACGAAAGAGACACCTACGCAAATACATAATACGAAACAGTAAAATGAGGCCCTCGCAGTTGCTCCTGGGAATCCAAACTAATCACCAATATTCATGCGTCGTTTGTTTGGTAATTAGGTACATAACTTTCTCATGGTGTGTCGTAGGGAATTGTGAAATTCAAAATGCCTTTTTTAGCGAATGTCGCTTAGTAAGTAGGTACCTATATAAGGAAATAGTTCCATTCTATAACAAAAGGAGGGCGCAAGTGCCCAAAGAAATCGGTACTACTTGGCGAGATGAACCCAACGATAGGTACGTTTGTATTGTAGGTACGATAGGTATTTTGTCACTTAAAGAGGTATTTTCGCATAACGCAGTCCAATTGATGTTAAAGCGTGATTAACAAGACTTCGATAGTTCAATAAGTTTGAGATCAAGATAAGAAAAAAATGTTTCTTATCTTGATCTCAAACTTATTTAACTATCGAAGTCTTGTTTAATAGACATTTAATGTCTATAATTTGCCTCTGCTGCACTCTCGGGGCCGCCTTGTCAATCACTCATTAACATCAAATTTATCGGTAACATCGGTCATCCCAATTACCCAGCGCTCCCCGTGGAGCCAGGGAAAACTAGCGCCGGTCCGACACCTATTGTCTAGTGGAAAAAAGTTCTCCAAAATCAAAATTTTCACTCGCGTTTTACGTTTCAGACCTTTTTGAACAATTTTGGTTCCGTGTCTGTCTGTCATGAAATCCTTGTAACGGGCACAACTATACAAAGTTATTGTCCGATTTCTATGAAATTTTCAAGGATTGTGCGAGTTGGCGTGTTGACGGTCCCCACTCACTTACTCACTCACTGCCCGGGGTTGCCATTGGAAGGGAGTTTCAGGCTCCGATGGCTTATACTCCCCCATTGACGGTCCCCAATGAAAATAATTACCCCCGGACTGATAGTAGCCACTGCGCATGCACAAATTTCCTTGTAACGGCCATAACTTCCACATTTTCTACCCGATTTCGATGACATTTTCAGGGATTACGCGGATTAGGTTGTAGATGGTCTCCAATGAAAATCAAGGCCTTAAAATTCACAGTAGCCTCTGCGCATGCGCAAACGTAAAATCCTTGTAACAGCCGTGCATTTGTCGCCCTCCCATGTGACGTGAGAATCTCAAATCCTTTACAACCTGTCACCAGGCCCCAGTAGCTCAGACGTAGCGCTATAGACTCCCACCCAGGAGTCCCAGGTTCGACTCCCAGCCTTGCCGAGGAATTTTTTGATCCAATCACATCCCACTTACATTTTTCATCCGAATTTGATGAAAATTTCTAGGATTGTCCAGATTAGCGTGTAGATGGTCCCCTATGAGGGTAGTGAAAGGAACTTAGAGATTTGTGTTTTGAGATTAACTACTATGCATCGAATCATCTATATAATGGGTCATGGATACGAGGAAGCTATGTGCCACACCCACTTGGCAGACTTTTTTGTATGCAGATGACACAACAGTTCAATGAGGTATGCTCATTCGTTCTTTTTCATAAAGCGAGAAAACGAAAGGCTACTCGCTCCTGAAAAACGACTAGCCGATATCCTTAACTTAAACATGAATCGCTTACAGGTAGCAGTTTACTCACGAAACTTATTGTCAGTTTTCTGCCTGATAATCGTAACAGCGGGGGATTGTTCGATTCCAAGATCAAGAAACTGCGTTCTGGTGATGGAGAGAATCAGATATCCGTCCGGTGTCACAGCATAAACATTTTCACTGTCCAGATGAGTCCCAATGGTGATGCACGTCGTTTCCCCTGCACAAACATAGAAACCAAAGAGAGGATGTGGTGAGAGTTGATTTCGTTGTGAACACGAATTTCAAAACTACCCAATCTGCTAGTACCTCAAACTGCTCTTGAGCCACTCTCTGTCTTGTTTTGCAGATTTTAATTTCTAAGGTTCTGTTTTTGATAATTATAAATCGCTTTTGAGGACATCCCGCATAAGACAAGGGCGTCCTTATGTAATCAATCTGGGGTGAAGGAGGACAACACTCAACAGTGAAAAAATAAACACATACACGCGTCCGCTTTAGACCATTCTGAATCAAAATCTGCACACAAAAAAAAAAAACTAGGTGAATGTCGCGGGTTGGAAACCGATTGAATTCGACTACTAGACTTTACTTGACTTGGACAATAAGAGAGGAAGGAAATTTTGAAATGAAATTTAGTCAGCAGCCCCGAAATTGTTTACATGATCTGAGGTGAGGAAGAGGGTGAATCTAACTGGTAAACCGTTTAAATAGATGAGGGTGTGGTGGTTAGGAGATTCGGCCAGCCTGAAACTGGAAGGGAGGTATGAGAGTCTACAGGTCTACCAAAGAAACTTTGCATCCCTGTGGCGCCCCCTACGTGGTGGATCCGCGAACTATAACGATCGAGTCAACCTTCGATGGTGAAACCTCGACACGAAAATTGGAGCCCTGAGAAATTTGATGTTCGTGTAGTTTCAATTTCGGAAATGCACGAAGTTCAATCTGCAGTAGGAGGGGAATCTTCACTTTTGAAGGGAGAAATTCCCGAAAAATTATCGTACGCGCAGGAATCTGCTTGATGATAAGAGATAATGTTCTATGTTCTCCAGAAGAATGCGCCCAAGGGATGCAAAGTTTCTGTGGCAGACCTATAGCCCCCAGCAATTCTTGTCGGGTGTCAGCGCTATCTCCTACCACTTCAATGAAGCTGATCACGCTTGCGAGCGCATCCTATCGTCACTCCTTCTATCCTGCAGTAGGAACGCGTCACTGTTCCAAACTGAAAAATAGGAACCAGTGACGATTTTGGAGATCAGCTTTGAAATAGAATGACTTTGGGCACGTAAAGTAATGTAAACAACCATTTCAGGTTGGATTTTCGTCCAACTGCCATTCCTGGCGTCGCGGACGTCATCAGCTGTCTTCCTAAGGGAAGATCAGAATTTGTTCTGATGATTTCGCTCATGGCTTCCCATTGGCCTCACCGCCCTGGGTTGGGACGAGGGGGAACTGTTGAATCATCAAAAATTAACTTCCCTCGACCGGGGATTGATCTCCTATCGTCCGACTAAACTATATTTACACTTCTGAGTCAGAGCTCGTTACCACTGAGCTAAGGAAGCGAATGGACAGAAATGCGAAGAGGTCGCTGATCACAACATCTCCCCCCCCCACCCCCCATTAGGAAATCTTAGGTACTCCGTTACCTAGTCAGGGAGGTGAGGGGCAGCTTTGGCCGGCGTTTTCCAACCCAGTGAGAACGGGCTATTTTTGACTGGCTTCGGAGTTTTTGTTATTGTTCCTTATTGACGGGGCGGGGGATCTGCTGACCTCAACGTTTGTCTGAACAGGTGGTGGCTCGACTCGTGTCTTGAGAGGGAGTTGTTTTGACGACCCAATCTTTTAATGAATTAATTTTTCTCTGAGAAATGCTTAGGAGACAATTCGTGTCCTACTGACTGCGCCACATTGTTGAATCATCAAAAATTAACTTCCCTCGACCGGGGATCGATCTATCGTCCGACTAAACTATATTTACACTTCTGAGTCGGAGCTCGTTACCACTGAGCTAAGGAAGCGAATGGACAGAAATGCGAAGAGGCTGCTGATCACAACAGAACCGCGACCGACTTGCCCAAAAATATGCCCACGAGGCGAGGCCCGAAAGGAAAATGATAAGAGGAACGGAGATAGGAAATAAGAGAAACGAAAAAGAAAATGATTACAAGACAACAATCTTTAGAATGGTAGTTATGGTAATCAAGAATGGTAGTTCGTTGAAGTGGCGGGAAACCCGACAAGGATTGATGGGGCTAGACTCTCATAAGGGAGGTGGGCAATAGGGAGGCAGCGATGTGAAATTACGAGGTTCTGGACTAGAATAGGAATTCAGTTCCCTGAGTTAAGCTTGCACAGGGTGTCTCAGGTAAGATGGATCGATGAAGAGGCCACCGGTGATCTTCATAATTTTGGTTTATTATTTTCAATAATGAACCTTTGGAATCGACCAAGAAAAACAAATTTTAACACCCCCTCAAAATTTGTTGGTTTACGTTTCAAGGTACGTAGAATCCAAAAATCAACAAGGTAGGTGGAAGATCGTAGTTACAAAGTGTAAGAGCGCAAAAACTTGAAACGGCTATTATCGGCAGCAAGCAGCTACGGAAAGGCCGAGCCGCCCAATATTTGACGTTGGTGGGCAGGAAAGAGTTAAGGTGGGTTCACAAGCGTCCGACTCTGCGTTCTGCCCACTGATTGGCCAAGAACAGACGGAAAGAGTCGGAGAGAGGTTGGTAAAAGTGAGTGGTGGGTGGAGGAAGGAGGGAGGTGGGGGTCGCAATAACGCAATGATAAGCGCGTCGTGGAGAATGGACGCCTGTGAACACCCAAACGGAATGTCGGAAAGAAACAGAAAGAGTCGCAGAGTTGGACGCTTGTGAGCCCACCTTTAGTCCTCATCAAAACAACTCAGATAAGATGAGCATGTAACGAGTGTCAGCTCGCTCCTAGATAAATCGACAACCAAAGTTCGCAATTTGAGAAAATGGTCATTTTTTACCACAAAAAAAAAACAAGAATTAAAGAGAAGAATTTAGTTTTACCTGTTTTGACGAAGGCTTCGATGAAATTCTTCTCAACAAGCCGAAACAAAGGAAGATCTACAACCTTGTAATATGTAGAATCGACGGACAAAATTTCTCTGATTTCTTGAGGCGCCATGAAAGTATCAGCAAGGACAACCCAAACCTGCAGAAAAATGGAAGACAATTTTACAAGTGGGTCTGCAAAAAGAAATGATGGGAAGTCTGGCCCAAATGCGAAGATATTGTCCAGTCCATTCATGGAATTTGAGATCTAACGAATTCAGTTTTGGGAAATTCGGGGTCAAACCCATAATGCAAAAACTCACTATTATTTTACTTTCCTCAAACTATCTCCCTCTCGCACTACTTTCCCGTTGCAGTAATTTTCTTAACTCTGCTTCCGGCAGCACCCACACATTAATGACAAGATTGCCCTTGCACAAACCAGTAAGTTCAACCTCAACTGAGGGGCAGGCAGGCTTTGACCGAGGTCAGTGCATCGGTAGCCTGGGGCTCCCCTCGCTCGTGGTACTGGTAATTGAGATGAGTAATAAGCCTTTTACGGCATTACTGCTATCCCCGGAAGCCCGACCAGGTAACAGGCCCGGAAGCAGAGAATTTGTACCTGCTCCCTAACCGCTCTACTCCTGTCAGAGGCATGTGCCAAAGACCTAACATTGAGGGGATACAGGAGAGGGAGGCATGATGCACAGTGGTACCCATAAGGGTACCGCTATATACCGGTTTAAAGGGTCAGGTGGGAGGTCGGGTATTGACCCCATAATCCTTCAAGCTGTCATTCAAGAGGTGTTGGATGGGGGAGGGCTGCGGAAGATTGCTGCTGACTAAAAATTCCGAAAAGCAAGTTATAATAACACGTTGGGATCTACCCAGAGCTTCTTTTTTCCACCACAAAAAGACTTAATTTGTGCAATTATCCAAGGTAATGGGGAATTTGCCTCAATTTTAGATTCTGGAATTTCAAGTCAAATCCTATTATAGGGCCCTAGAATAACGTTTAACACTAGGAATAACCAACGGGAAAAGATTACCGTAGGAGAAAATGACTAAACAAGTGAACCTCTGTTACAAAACACCGCGAAAATCGAGGAATATTGTTGACGTCATACGAAAAAAAAAAAAAAAAAAAACGACGCGAAAACAATGACAACAGACAGAGTTCTTGCACCGCCACACAAAACGATCCAGTGAAATGGCTTCTCGAATAATGTGATTCAAATCTTGAAACTAAATAAGAGAAGATGAAGACTAATAATGCTTGATAAACTAGTAGATGGATTCGTATTGTAAAAAAGTCAGTAATATTGTTGCTTTTGGTCAATTTGTGTCAGGGCTCTTCCTGCCAGTTCGCGGCGCACTCTTGTGCACACTACTCGGAAGGTAAAAGTTCGTGTATGTTCCGCTTCTGTGGTAAGCGCCACAGAACCTCCTTTGAAGTCAGATTGGTAGAATATCCGTCACGTTTCAAACATGGCTGCCTCTTACACATTGCCACCACATTTAAAATTTCCATCTTCCTTAAATTCTCTAAATTTTTTGGATGCGTTTTCGAGCAGCTCACTATGGTTTTATTCCATAAAGATAAACCCTCATTCGAAAAAAAAAAAAGTGAGGCAAATTCCCCATTGCTTTATAAGAAGCAAGTGTGAATGCAAGAGTTTTAAAATCTGAAAGCTTTACGAAATTTTGAGAAGGTGTGTAGCTTCTTAAAGGAGTGTGAGAAATGTGGAAGTATAGCTTTTTGAGGGAGTTAGAGCCATTCATGTAAATTGTGTCCCGAACCTCTTCATTTTCCTCTAGGCCATCTACAGAAAAAAGTCCATTCATGCAGCATGAATTAATGAGCGAATTTCCAAAGAAATCATTCAGTTCAAGGTGTGGTAAAGAAAAGGACCAATGGTGTTGCAATTTGTTGTAGAAAGTTTTTTTTTCGATTCTTGGTTTATATATATGTATATATGTTTTTTTTACATACTTTTACACCAATAATCGACGTCCTGGAAGACGTGAAATCACCGGGCTGAAAGCTGAATCTGGGAGCCCGAGAAGCGTTCTGATTGTGGAAGCTCCAGGACGTAGTTAAAGATAAGTGCGACAGATCGCGTTCATGATCACTTGTTCCCAACCTCGTCACAACAAGCCACCTTTTGTTCATCACACATTTTTCTCCTTCATGCGTTACCGCATCTAAGTAATTAATTTGATAACATTTAGTTATATTCGCGATATGTACGAAAAAATCGTGCAATTTTCAATGATACACTGGGTTTTAAACGTTTCTATCGGTGGCAGTTGTCGATAAAATATTTGAACGATTTTTTTTTTTTGACACATGATTTTCTTTGAAAATTCGCTAATAATACGCTGCAAATTATTGCTGAGTATGCTTTGAAGACGTTAGGAGTCCATATTCATGTTCTACGCGTCTCTAACGAACCTCATAGAGTAACCCCACACGGCTACTCCATATTCTGGGTAACAACAAATATACGCGCGTATTCATTATATATATATATTATATATAATAGAGATAATATATTATTATAATATATATATATATATATATATATATATATATATATATATATATAATATATATTATATATATATATCCTCTCTCCTCTCTCCTTCTATCTCTCCTCTTCGCTCTCTCTCCTCCTCTCCTCTCTCTCATATCTCTCTCTCTCTATATCTCGTCTCTCTCTCTCTCTCTCTCTCTAGCTCTCTCTCTTCTCTCTCTATCTCTCTCTCTCTCTCTCTATCTCTCTCTCTCTCTCTCTCTCTCTCTCTATCTCTCTCCTATCTCTCTCGCTCATCTCCTCTCTCTACTCTCTCTCTATCTCTCTCTCTCTCTTCTCTCTCTCTCTCTCTCTCTCTCATCTCTCTCTCTCTCTCTCTCTCTCTCTCTCTCTCTCTCTCTCTCTCTCTCTCTCTCTCTCTCTCTCTCTCTCTCTATCTCTCTCTATCCTCTCTCTCTCTCTCTCTCTCTATCTCTTCTCGCTCCCCCCTTTTCTTCCTTTTGGCCCCTTTTCATTTTTGAAAAATGCATTCATATCAGAAATTTTGTGCTGATCCGAATATACCATATATTACCATGATTTTCAATGTAAAAACCACAAAAAACGGGAAAAACCCATTTTTTTGGAGTTTTTTTGAATTTTGGACCACTTTGGATTGTCCAAAATTGCTGGTTAACGAACTTGACCTATGGTTTGTTGTTACAAACATTTTGGCAAAAACTAAAAAAAAATTTTTAAACAATTACTCAAGTTATTGTCCGGAATGACACATATATATATACATATGATTTTTGGAAAAATTTCAGGGATTGTTTCAGAATGTTCCAAAACGGATTTCAGTGTGAAAATTTTTCGAAAAAGTCGATTCTAAAAATTTTGAGGCCATTGCAATAGCTTCATTTTCTTTGAAAATTCGCTAAAAGCAGTTAGGCCTGCCGCAAATTGAACCCAGCACACGCACAGCCCACGTCCGACCCAATGTGAATCACAGTTTTGCATTAGGTACCGCATATTGAACCAACCCCTCGGCTATCCCACTCAGTTGCCCTCCACGCATGGGTCCGTTTGTGTGCCGCACAGTTTTCGTGGGTCGTGGGTGCGTTGTTTCCTATACAAAAATGGATGAGAAGTTAATTGAACTTGTCAGGGACCATCCTGTGCTGTTCGACACATCTGATGCGAACTACATGAGAACAAAACTGAAAGATGAGCTTTGGGAAACAATTGGGACTGAATTGGAAACGGACGGTAAGCACAAACTTTTTATTATATCATTATTATTATTAGTAACTTGAAAAAATGTTAAAACAATTATTGTTTCATCATTATTAATAATAATAATGATATAATAAACCACTTTAAATTCACCAAGTACTTCTCCCAGCTAAATAGGTATTTCTTTTACTTTTTTTTCGTTTAATTGAAGAATACAAAGTAATGACTTCCTCAGTCTCTGAATCGAGATCCAGGAGGAGCTCAATCAGCGAGTTGGAGAACATCTCGAAACGTGGTTGTGGCACACGACTGGGTTCAATATGCGGTACCCGACCCAGCCCATGGTCGTGGGTTGGGGATGGGGTCGGCGTGTGCTGGGTTCAATTTGCGGCAGGCCTTAGATAAGTAATAAAATGCGAACTTACGCTGTGATTGAAGGGGTGGCTGCGAATGGTATCTCTAATAACAGGACAGTCCATCCTTGCTTCGCAAAATTTTACTCGAACTGGATGCGGCTTGAATTTCCAGACGTTGGGGTTTTCCATTTTGGAGGGGAAGCATCAAATTGACGTCTTCAAAATATTGTATCAACAGCCTAAAAAAAAGATACAATGAAATTTAGCAGTAAGCTTAACAGATGACTCAAGCGTAGAACAGTTATGTCTCAATCAGCATATTAGCAATACACTATTAGGGCATAATCTAAGAAGTCCACATGGTTTCTTGTCATGAATATTGAAAATTAAAACATGTTACTTACCTACTACTCGTAGTCACTCGCTTGGTTCCGAACACAATATTTCTTTTTCAATGTTCAACTGAAACATTGATATTATTATTGGTAATTCCCTTTCCTCGCCTTCTAGTCTGAAACTTTATTAAGATTATATTAACCTACTATCCGGCGCTTTTCAGCGATCTCTGTCAAAACCCAGGTAGAGTAGGTAAATACAGGAAACAAGTCGAGGAAACCGATAGGAAAGTAACCGTAAGCCACAGAGTACCGGAGACGAGTTGAGCCGTAAGCACGTCCGACACTATGGACATGGAAGAAGTATTCTTCCATGCTATGGAGCTCTTCGACACTATGGAGTGCTCGCCTCTCTGGACCATGGACCTAGTATCACTGTGGAAGTAGAAACCCGGCAAACCTATGGAAGTAAAAACCCCTGTGAAGTAGAAGTACTCCCCGGAGTACTACGTCCATTTCGTTGGCTATTCCTACTTCCATGTAAATGAACACACCGTGGAAGTAGTGAAATATCCATGGTGAACAGAGCTTTGTGTATTTGGTGAGGTGTAAAACGAAAAAGTAGGTAAGAAAACCTGGCAGTCTTGTCGCTCTCTCTCGTCAGATGTTGATACTTTTGGCTTTCCATTTTCAAGTTGTACGAATCCGCATAAATTATTACGAGCTGGACGGTAAGCACATGATTTAATTCCGTTTATATGTTGATAGACGGAGTAAAAATAGAAGCCTCTATTTTTACTTCGTTGCTGTCTTGCGGTACTTAGTTGTCGAGTGTCCATTACAGTGAGGTTATCGTGTCTTTCAAAATTGGAAATCATCACTCATAATCAGCCGTTGACCCGTTTTTTCACCGTGTAATCCCTTGTCTTGAGAATGGGGGAAGAAGATCAAGCACCGGCCCAAGATGTACAAAAGGAAGTGCTTACGGATTTGCAGAAGTCTCTGGTTCTGGGGGAAACATGGTACCTGATCGATGCAGCTTGGATGAAGTCCCTCAAACTCTATTTGGGCAATTCGGAGGGTCCTGGTAGACACTCGCATTTCCACCCTGGCCCCATCGATAATCGCAATTTGTGTAATTCTGACAACACTCTCAAGAGCAACCTTTCTGATGGGACAGACTACGAACTAGTCCCTGAAGAGGCGTGGAACAAGTTGGTAGAGTGGTATGGCTTGTCAGGCAATCAGACTCCTATCGCTCGCCAAGTGGCTCAATTGTCGAACAAACACCTTATCGTGGAAGTGTACCCTGTCAGACTTCGTTGCAGCACGAACTTCTCTATGGATCCCGATATTTTCGTGTTGTTCAGCCGAACCACCACCCTGAAATCAATAGACGAGGTGCTGCGAATCAAGTTTGTAATTGACGAGAATTCAGAAACGAGATTATGGCTGAACTCACCCGGCGGCACCCCAGAGCTCGTTGACATGGACAAGTTGTTGTCCGATGTGGTGGTCGGACCTGAAGGTAATTGTTGTGTTATAGAAAGTAAGAATCCCAATTCTAAATGGAAAGATAGAGATGAGTTAGTTAAAAAAAATCAGTCGAATAACGAGAACGAATTGTCGAGCTATTCAAACGCCAAAGTTCTGCGAATGACCACCACAAACCAACCAGGAGTTTGTGGGCTGACGAATCTTGGTAACACCTGTTTCATGAACAGCGTGTTGCAGTGCATGAGTAATTGTCCTCCAATAACGGAGTACTTCCTGGCCCGAAGGCATCTTGAAGAGCTCAACAAAGTCAACCCTTTGGGAATGAGAGGAGAAATAGCCGTTGCATTTGGGAATTTGATAGAAACTATGTGGTCTGGAAAAAACCTCTACGAACGACCGATGCAATTCAAAATTCAATTGGGTAAGTTCAACCCTGTATTTAGTGGTTGCCAGCAGCACGATTCGCAGGAGTTGCTCACTTTTTTGCTGGATGGACTCCACGAAGATTTGAATCGCATTAAACAAAAACCCTACACCACAATCACCGATGATTCCGATCGTGAAGACAAAATCTTAGCTCAGGAGGCGTGGGATAGGCATCGCAAAAGGAATGATTCCATCATTGTGGATACTTTCCACGGCCTTCTGAAATCGAGGGTGGTGTGTCCAGACTGTAAGAAGTTGTCAGTTACTTTCGATCCATTCTGTAACCTGTCTCTCCCTCTACCACAGAAGAAAGAACGTCTCATCACTATTACCTTCATTCCGTTCGAAGGTAGCAAGCAGATATTCAAGTACAGGATCAGCATCCCTCGCCAGGGCACCATCAAAGATCTGTGTTTCGAGGTTGCTCAGAGAACCTCCACCGACCCCAACACGCTGATGGTGGCTGAGATGTACCACAGTCATTTCCACCAATTTTACAGTAGCGAGGATACACTTGACGCCATACATGATCGGGATCAGATCTACGTTTACGAAGTTCCTTCCGTTACCAACGCAACTGCGAACAAACCACTTCTCATCCCTGTGTGCTTGTGGGAAGTGAATGAAAACTCAGAAAGGTTTGACAATAATCAATTGTTTGGGATTCCATTCTTTGTAAATTGTCCACGACAGCTATTGAGTGAAAATGATTTACGGAACATTTTATTGGACAAGATGCAAAGGCATTTCAACATCCCAGCATTGAACGGCCACAATATGATGGATACAGACAATGGCAGCGCTGATTTCATCCATAAAACCATGAAAGACAACTGGTTCAGGATTTATATGAAAAATACTACTACTCGCGCTCCTCCGACTCTGCTAGAGTTTAAGAAGAATAAACTAGATTTGATGGATCTGTTCGAAGTGGACGACGATGAGGATGAAACCTACGTTGGCAGAAACATATTACTCTTAGGGTTCTCCAAAGAGCTCAAAAGAGATGTTTACATCGAGAAGAACATAGAGTTTTTCAATGATAAATCCTTTAACTACCGAGCTTCAAGAGAAATGGAGAAAATCACGATGAACGATTGTTTGAATTTGTTCACTACATGTGAGAAGCTTGGAGCGGACGACGCCTGGTATTGCCCAACTTGCAAAAAGCATCAGAGAGCGACGAAGAAGTTCGACTTGTGGGATTTACCCAAAATCCTCATAGTGCACCTGAAGAGGTTTTCCTACACGCGGTTGTTGAGGGATAAAATTGACGCAATGGTCGACTGCCCGCTGAAAAATCTGGATATGTCGCAGTATCTTATCAAGGGAGACCGACCTCAGAGTGTGTACAACCTGATTGGTGTGTGCAACCATTTTGGCGGCATGGGTGGTGGTCATTACACAGCGAGCTGCAAGAACAAGGATACCGGTGAATGGTACTACTTTGACGACAGCCACGTGGATCGTACATCCGAAGACCGCGTTCTCACAAAAGCAGCTTATGTTCTATTTTATATGGCCACTGATGCTCAGTGAGACATTCGTTGATGTGGCTGGAAGATTGTTGCCACTACGTACTCCGCTCGCTCGTGGAAATTCCTTGTACTTATCCCTGAAGCATTGTGGGATCACTTTGTGAACTCCATCTTAGTAGTTCTTTCATAATAGATTGATTTCCCCTCTAAGCACTCATTATAATTATTATTACCTCTTTGTAACGTCTTAGAATGTATGTCGTTTTACGAAAGATGTCAGTGCACTATCATCCCTACTCGTCCATGAACCGTTCTACCTTGAAACTGTGTTTTAGTTGTACGCGTCCATCTTTCAATGTCGAATCGAAGAATTTGTACGAACCACGCATTTAATAGTAAAATTGTAAAGAAATAAACTACCTACGTGAGAATGTGAACAGTGCACCAGTATTGTTTGTCTTTGGCAGTCCAGCGGGCTGGTTTTTGAAGAGGTCTCCTCATACTGTATCAATGTTCAACGTTGCAGTTGAATGTTGTAAAACGATGTGAAAAATCATACTAAGTACCTAATAAATAAGGCTTATTCTATCAAGACTAATTATATTACCCTAGTTCTTCTCAGTTTTTGAATCTGCACGATTAGAAAGCAGACTAGTTAGAGTAAAGCTGAAGAGTATCAACCCTACATCTTGAACAATAATGTTGTAAGCTTACTGTGTTTGGGTGTTGGTCTCACGCCGTGGCGAATTTGCGATCAATCTGTGGATTTTACTTCGTTTCGATCTAAAATTCTCCAGTTTTATGAGTTCCAACGTGCTCAACCCAACTATTCCTGACGATAGACACAGAATCTCTCCCGGAGGTAAGTCTATGTTGGAAGGATGGCAAGGTCGAACGTGGTGAGCTCAGGGGGAGTTTTGCAAGTAAATATCGAAACAGAATTACAATTAAAAGGGTAGCGAATGGATAATTATAGGGATGTCCGATACTTCAAAAGTGTCGATATATATTATCGTATCGATACATCTAGAAAGCATCAAAAAGTATCGATACGATACTTTCAAAAAGTATCGATATTTTGAAGTATCGATACTTTTACAAAAATGTGAGAAAATGCCTTTTATGTTTCTCTCCATCAGTGTGACATCTCTCCATCGCGAGGATAATAATTAATATAGAATGAAAAAAACAATAAATCACTCATTTTTTTGTTTAGGCACTTGTTATCGTATTGCACTTGGTTGGGTTAACATTTTGGTGGTCCTTCCTAGATGACGGAGGAAAGCAAGTTACCATAATATGATTATGGTCTGTTCGGAGAGGCAGTCCTGAACGGTTTGGAGGGGCTTGGCTTGGAGGAGCCCATTCACCTCCATCCCCTCCCCTTTTCAGTTCTGGTTTGGTTCCGGACTGCCTCTCTGAACAGACCCATAGAGAGCTGGAGGTGGTGGTACATCATCTTTGTTTAGTTTGTTGAAGTGGTTGGTCTCCCAACAATCTACGTGGATAAAGAGGTACCTACTAAAATTCGAGGCTTTCATCTAATGTGAGAGATAAAAAATGGATAGCATTTTGATCTAATGTGAGAGGTAAAAAAGTATCGCCTCCGATACTGGGAAAAAAGTATCGATACTACGATATACATCAGGAAAAAAAAGTATCGATATTTATTGATACTTTTCGGACATCCCTAGATAATTACCTGGGCGTGGAGCTGTAGCGGCAAATTGGAAGTTTGTGGCGATGAAGCTGAAAGTTCAAGCCTGAAGGGCGTACTTTGAAAGAAAGGTGGATCACTGAGTGTGTCCGTGCCGGAAGGGCCTAGGAATGTTCCTGAAGGGAATCGCGTAATACCTGTGGCGGAGTGTGTCGAAGCACCTGCTCCTTGTTACGTACTGAGAACCAGGTTAACACAAATTAACAACTACAGGTTTACAACAAGCATGAATTTTATTAAAGATTGATTTGACTAGAATGAGGAATTTCACCGAATTCTGTTGGCATTTTTCCTGAATAGTTAATGGTGGGGGATAGATGAAAATTGGGCTGATTTCGGAAAATAAGTCTCCTGTTATTTTTGGAGACAATCAAAATTTTTGATTTCAAAACTAACCGGGAAAACGGACGTGAAGCGGGAACGCTCGCTGATTGGGCTGTTTGGATGGCCGTCTCCTCCCAGTGTTGCCCGATGGAACAACGAAATTGTGTTTTCTAAGAGAAAAGTTATCAAACAAAAACAGGGGAAACCTAATTTTCCCCATCTTGCTTTTTCTATTTTTTTCTTCAGTTTTTCGATTTCAAACTTTACTGTTTCGAGAAATTTTGCATCTGGGGACTATAGATTTCTCGATATCAGCGCTTCAAGCGGCCATAAATGAACTATTCCAGGATGACGTCATTTTCCCGGTTTTTTAAACATTCGTATTTTCTACACTGTTTTGTTTATTCGTAAATTAGGAAGTTCGGGCTGAAAGTTTGCCTTAGGAGGTTTTTCGAGGTGCTGAATCCGATTTTGGGGTCAAAAATAGGAAATTCCAACATGGTGAAATTCCTCATTGTCACGAAGTGTGGCGTTGTGACCTGAAGGGCACAAAAGTTTATATGGCACAGAAATATTCAATAAACAGTGTGTTTTCTTTACATACTTAATCATCATCCATTTGTTTAGCATTGTTCAAAATCTGTGTCGGAATGTGACGAAAGTTATCAATAGGTTTTCAGGTACAATTGAATAGTCTGTTTTCAACAATGTGGCAATTGTGTCTATAAGTATGACTCTACTTCTACACTTTGTTTCACTATTTCATTGGCCAATGTAAAGGTTAGTTGTTAGTACACTCACGCTTTCAGGGCCCTGAGGTAACTGTAGAACGCGTGTGGCGAAGATGTCCAGACGCCGATGTCGTAGGGTCTTACGATGTGTGGCAATATTTGCGAAAATAGGGGGCAGTTTTCGTTCACGGGCAGCTGGGATCATGGTGACTTAACTGGAGGGTTTTTGAACTGGGACTGAAGAGTGGGGGTCCTGCAGCCTGGTTTTGTTGGAGTGGTTCCCCCTCCACCCTGTCGGAGGATAGTTGGTGGCTTGTAGGTGGGGAGGAAGCGGCTGGCTTCCCATCTCTGACGGAGGGACGCTCGAGGTGGAGGCGGCGTCTTTCTCATTCGCTAGCAATCCTGGCACCATCGGGCACTGTTGACGTTCGAATACTATAGGTAGCAGTACTAGGGTACAGTATAGGGTGATTTTACCCTTCAATATTCCGTGATTGTGCAGCGATCACTACATCGTTTTTTAGGACATCCCACAGTATGAATTGGGCGTCCATATACGATTAATCTGGGGTAAAGGAGGACACAATCAATGGAAAAAAATCTGCGAAGTGCTACTATCAGTTCCAGGGTCATGATTTTCATAGGGGACCATCTACATGCCAATCTGAACAATCCTGACAAATTTCATCTAATTCGTGTGATATATATAGAAATTATGGTTGTTTCAAGGATTTAATGTTTGCGCAAGCGCAGATGCTAATGTCAACTTGGAGGCCGTGATTTTCGTAGACCATCTACACCCATAATCCCTGAAAATGTCATCAAAATCAGATGGGAAATGAAGTAGTTATGGCCGATTATGAATACATACACAGACATACGCCTACGGTTTTTTTTTTTTTTTGCGGATTTGGATTCAGAATAGTCTAAAACGGATTACTGTGTGGTTATTTTTTTTTTCTGTTGAGTGTTGTCCTCCTTCACCCCAGATCGATCGCATAAGGACGCCCAAGTCTAACTGTGGGATGTCCTAAAAAACCGCTTCAATTACCTAGACCCTTACAATAATATTGTAAGGGTCTAATTGAAGCGGTTATTAGAACTATACGAACATAAATTATTAATTATTAATTTACTCGTATGTTCGTATAGTTCAAATATATAATTCGATTTTCCACTGCAGACTTGTTATTACGTTATTATCATGGCATTTTCTTTCGTAGCTGCCTGCTAGGTACTCAGCAACAGAGAAATGCTTAAGGAAAGGAGAGAAAAGATAAAGCAAAGTAAAATAGGAAGAATTTTATTTCAAAATAATTTGTTTTCCGTTTTTATTGCTACAAGAAGTACCTACTGCCGCCATAATACAAGGAAATAAAGTTGAAGTAAGTTGAAAATATATTATCAAGCTCAACACTATCTTTCGGCAGGACAGTAAAGCGTAGACCTCAACTTCTTTTCAAAGGTTCAGACACTCATGAAAAGAGCGGCAATTCGTATTCCGTTAGATACATTGACTAGAATAATAAAATCTTGGGTCATTTTCCACTTCATGCTATGTAATCATCGCCGTAGAAAATCCATCTTTTGGGGATCCATCCAGCTTTTTGAAGATTCCTCAAGGTGATGTGAATTCGGTTTTGTCGACAATTTTATACGGTGCATTTAACTACTAACAACGTCATCAATTTTTGATACGAGCGACTTCATTTCATCAACACAATCATTGTAGCACGATACATCCGCGTTTAAAATAGAACTGAGTAAAGCGTTGATTCTGGTCAAATCAAAGCGACAATGATTAGGGCCCAAGCACCACCCACCATTCACTTCTAGTGTGGCGCCCTCAACTAGACAGTTGAGTCTAGAATGAGCTATCGCAGCAATAAACGAGTAAAAGTCCAAGTGGTTCATGCCGAAACAAGATTTTAGCATAAGCTGGCACTGGGCGTCCCATCCATCCATCAATTTGCAGTCGGAGATTTCTCGAACGACAGACGTGAAACACTGACTCAGGGCATCCCACATCTTGCTGATGTTGCAACCGTTGACCCAGTTGTGATTGAACGAAATAGTGTCATCCTGAAATTAAATTGAACCAAATGAAAATTTTCGATAATGGAACATTAAAAAATAATACCAACATTTCATCATCTTTGAATTTGATATGCTTTGAATAGGTAAATCTGCTTGCCTTTCTCGAATTTCCACCACGATTAATCAGTACTCAAAGCGTTTCTAATTAGCCTCATTTCAGTGCTTTTAGACCAACTTGCAATTCCTTGTATCTATTCAACAGGGGTACCTGCCAGTAATCAGATCACCACAATAAGTTGATTGCACCCATAGACGCCTTTGTCCGACTCTGGTCGGCCAATGAAAGGGAGAGTGCGCCCCCCACTCGCCCGGACCGAAAAATAGGAGGGGGCGATGGAAGATTCGGCCCAGACCCCTAATACCTGTAGAAGATTCGGCCCAAGGGGATTAGAGACCCTCCGGTCAGTGGAAAATTCGATGAACTCATCACATCAACCTATTTTTCATAAGTTATAACTTATAACGGTATAACTTAGCGCCAACCAATATCTCCACTCGCCAAATCGCGACGCTTCTTAAACTTGAATATTTTTTTCGGGTCGGAGACATCGACGATCTCTAACATCACACTTCCCCTTTCACTTATCACTGGTATGACAGACAACTGCTCCATTGCTACTGAGAATCATGGGCCGAGTTTTCCAAACGGCTTATCTTCCGATTCGAGGGAGGGGAAGTTGTTTACCTGCGATAATCCGAGGAGTAATTATCTCTTCGGTCTTAGGCCGAATCTTCCACCGCCCATAGGAGGTACTGTTAGCAGATTGAAAGAATGCGGATGGCTTGGTGAGGTGTCCATGAATATTACAGTCCCAAAAACATCGTTTTTCTTCCACCTGCCACTCAAACCAGGAAAAATGAGACCGAGGGTTCTTGCCTACCGACCGATGATGAAGTGAAAGGGTTTATTTATTACAGGCTGCTCGCGGTCTGCCAGGGCTTTCATGTTTGACATAAAATACAAGGGGTTTACTATTGAGATAGACCAAACTTGAAAAATCGACTGTACAACTAATTTGAGTATGGAAATGTCTCTTAGCACTTTTGTTAACCAGCCATTGACACCAGAGATGGGCGAATTCTTATTCATAAATACGATTATGAATACAAATCATATCTGCGACTTTATGATTATGAATACGAATACAGGTATGAATTGAATACGAATACAATCGTATTCACACTTTGAATACGATTTTCCCCCGTATTCGTATTTTGAATACGATTTTACAATTTTTTCTATGATTTCCCCAAAAATCGATTTTTTTTTTTACGATTTTCCCTGAAAATCATACTTTTTTTAATGATTTTCTCCGGAACTCAGGACATGTTTATAACCTAACATTGTCAAAATAATCAATCAAAATTCGAAACACTCTCAAATTCTTATCGGATTTTTCACGCAGAATCGAATGAGACCAACCCCAGGTCGCTACGACCAACCGTATAGAAACTACGACGACATGTCCGGTAAAAATCATAATTTTTTAATGATTTCCAGTGTTAATCGTTCAAAAAAGTACGATGTTCTGCGGAAATTTCGTCGTACTTTCTATTTGGTTGGTCGTAGCGACCTGGGGTTGGTCTCATTCGATTCTGCGTGAAAAATCCTATAAGAATTTGAGAGTGTTTCGAATTTTGATTGATTATTTTGACAATTTTAGGTTATAAATATGTCCAGAGTTCCGGAGAAAATCATAAAAAAGTATGATTTTCAGGGAAAATTGTAAAAAAAATCGATTTTTGGGGAAATTATAGAAAAAAATCTTAAAATTGTATTCAAAATACGAATACGGGGGAAAATCGTATTCAAAGTGTGAATACGATTGTATTCGTATTCATAATCATAAAGTCGTAGATGTGATTTGTATTCATAATCGTATTTATGAATAAGAATTCGCCCATCTCTGATTGACACCAGCCGTTCTCTTTTTGGATGAGTAGATTTTTTCTATGGTTTTTCAAAGTTTCGAATGTTTATGACGTCACGCGCCCCTCCCGCCTGGGGCTGGGGGCCCACTGTGACATCATAAACATTCGAAACTAAAAAATCATAGAAAAAGGTCTTCTCACGCTAGAAGGTTGCGTTGTCAAAATTCTCAGAATGAGGTCTAGTTAAGATTAAAAATATCAATAAACAGTTTTCCAACCCCTGCGCACACCCCATTGGGAGCACACAGTGGGGGGGGGAGTGGAAAAAATCCATTTTTGCAAAGTGACTAAAAAAGAAAGCGTGAAAGACCTTCGGTGGTTAAAAATTGTTTTCACTACTAAGGGCCGGTTTATCAGTCACATTTTACCCCCCCCCCCCCCCTGGTAAAGCAGATTTATCCGAAGGCCATCGGGTAACTCAATCGTACGCGTTTATCAGTCCCCAGATAGCTGTTATCCGTAGTTTAAAGTTACCTGGTCGTCCGAGGACCAGATAAAAAGTTACTGGAGGGTAACTCGTTTTATCCAAGGCTTTTAACCTCAAAGAGTCAGTTCTCGTGATTTTGTTTCACAGAACGATCGTTTTTGCTAATTGCGTTGTTGATTGCTCGTGAATTATGCTACAATCGAAAATGGATGTGTGGGGCTCTTTTTCAGACAGCAGCGACGAAAATGTGTGTTTACGGTCGAATTCCTGCAGTAGGGAAGAAGGCGGAAGGAAGAAAGGCGGCAACATAGTTTGATCACGGATTGACCATTTGGAGAAGTGGGACGATTGCGATTTTTTGATGAGATTTTGATTGGATAAAAGAATAAAACATATTGTTTAGTAATGCATGCATTCCAGGGGACGTCCCATTGGATAAGCATTAGATCAGTTTAACCAGTTGTTAAGTGATAAAACTGTTTCACTCGATGTAATTTATTTATTACTTTAGTCAAGAAATACTGACCCCCCCCCCCCCTCACCAGTATCCACCTTAACAATTTCTAGCGGCGTGGGAGCCTCGAATCTGAAGAGCATTTTAAAATCCAAGATCTACGATACCCAACATGCGAATTCGAGTTCACCCCCCCCCCCCCCCCACCAACCCCAATGGTGCCAGTCTGGCACCAAAGCGGAAATACGTCGTAACATTGAACTTTCATCTGTTAGTTTTGGTAGGCAGTCCATCGAAGTTCACATCCGTGTTCAAAGTGAAACACAAAAAAAAAAAAAAACACGAAATAAGCGGTTTATGGCATCATGGCACGATGGTGGCACCACTATTAGTTCCATGGTGGTACAGAGAATAATTCATGGAAACCCGAGGGTATAATGAGAATTTTTCCTCAATTTCAAAGCTTGGGTACAATTAGTAAGCAGTAAAGGAACCGAAATATTGAAAAATCGGATATTTTGTGAATATTATCCCCCCACTCACCCCCTCCCCTTGCGAATTTTGGTACTCTGGTAAAATCATGTACAACTCGGAAGTTATTTGAGTCAAACAAAAAAAGAAACACGCAAATCGGTTGGAAATTGAGGCCTGGGCAGAGTTTACAAGATTATGCACACAAACGCACGTTTTTTAATCATTAACCCCCCCTTTCCCCCTCTTAAAAAACAAAAATCCAAAATTCCGGCGCCGTAGTGCACAACTAGATAGTATTCCGCGTCAAACGAAAAAAGAACCACGAAAATCGTTTGAGAACTAAGGCCTGGGCAGAATACACAATATTATGCCCAAAAACGCACGTTTTTCGAGCATTAACCCCCCTTTCCTCCCCTTAAAAGGCAAAATTCGAAATTCCGGCGACGTAGTGTACAACTAGATAGTTTTCCGCGACGAACAAAAAAAGAACCAGGAAAATCGGTTGAGAACTAAGGCCTGGGCAGAGTACACAAGATTTTGTTACACACACACAGACATACACCTATGGTTTTTTTCGCGGATTTGGATTCAGAATGGTCTAAAACGGATTACTGTGTGGTTATTTTTTTTTTCTGTTGAGTGTTGTCCAACTTTACCCCAGATCGATCGCATAAGGACGCCCAAGTCTTACTGTGGGACGTCCTAAAAACCATGTTGGTGTCTGTTGGCGACTTTTGTGGCGTCAGTAAAAGCTCTGCCTGAATTATTTCAATCTCGGATGGAATTTTATTTAAAAAACAAAAAAGCCAGGTTTCTTGGAGTTATAGGTACTATGGACTGCACGCCGAAAATTTTCGAAATAGAAAAGGGTACTTCTCTATTAACGTACAAACTATTTCGTCTGAAAATTTGGAAATTCTGGACATATAAGAGAGTTTTTGCCTCGTCTTTTGTGCCGACTGTCCGCGAGTAATATCCATGCAACCGTCTGAAAATGGTGACTGCGCATGCGTGACGACTTGGACGGCGAGCTCGGTCGTCTTGGACGCCGCCAAATACCAGCTTTTGGCGGCGTCGAGGACGACGGCTTTCTTGACGACTCTACCCTTCATAACCTCACACTTTTATAACCAGTTTCAATTTAGGTCGGATGTAGCAGGATTTTGTGTTGTATTCAACGTTCTTTTTTTTCGGCAGGTAGGTGAGAAAATCTTTAAGATCCACAGGTGGAGTTGGATCTCGTAAGATACCTTGAAGGATCCGCGACTTCAAGGTTATGTGGGATTCAAACCCACTAAAAAACACCTCCTTTTCTCCCACGTTGGATGATCAGCCTGGAACTGTTTAACACATTACTTCAGGCTGAGTCCTGGGGCACTTCATCAGTTCTGGATGGCGGGACGGACCAGGTGTTCCCTTCTCTGTCTCTCTCGTTCTATCAATGTCTTCCTTGTCAGGATACTCTCTGCGTACGCTGCCACAAGACTCCAGCTCCTCTCACCTTCCAGCATCTTGCTGACGACAGCTTCTGGTCTACAGCCTCAGCTTCTGGTGTGTTCAACGTTCGACTCCCGTGTTTTGGTTCTCGATTTTAGTTTTTATTTGTAGAACAGTTTTCTTCTTCCCGGGAATTATCAAGTTTTTCATCTCTCGAAACAAACTACTCATCACCAGAATTCTGTTATCTTCGCATCAACATCAAGTGAATCCAACGTATACTATTGTTGACTCTGTGCGAATTTTACATTGTTTGAATGTCAATGAAATTTCTGAATAAATACACCTTTGTTTTTCATTTAATGTTGCATATTATTTATTCATCTACCAACATACTACAGATCTACAATAAACAGGCGACGAGAGTCAGTTCACGTAAGTAGGTACCATTTAAGATTTCAATTGATAGTTCCGTTTGCTGTGATCATCGTACTTGTAAGTTGAATGTCAAGTTGGAAAAAGTCCTCTTACAACAGTTATGAAGTTATCTAGAGATAATTATGCTACGGACGTGTTGTTAGACAAACAAGGAACCAGTAGAAAGGTAGCTCCTGCAAAATCTGTAGTTAAGTAGTAGGTATTTGAGACCTAGAAAAATGCAGTACGAACTCCGGAAAAAGTAGGATTGTGGTGTTCACTACATAGGTAACTACCCATTTAAACTAGGTGAAAACGATTAAAATCATTAGTCGGTAGGTTTTTTTTTAATCGCAATCTTGGGTCAGAAAAGGATGTAAATAGGTATTCAAGTAGTAATAGATTTGTTCAATACGGCGAAACGCCGAACATTCCAAATTTCATTCTGAAAAACTTATTTCAAGATGTCTGAAGGAGTCTGAATCAGCTGTTCGCTATCGGCCATTTTCTAGTGACTTCACAGGTCGGTAGCTGTTTAGCGTCACTTCCAGAGTCCGCACCTTGTTTTGTGACGACTCTAAATCCACCAAAAAAGTTAGCATCTGCGTCTGCTGGCCGCATCTGTCTCGAGTCGTCACAATCTCAAGTCGTTCCGCCTGATGTGGCAAAAACTCTCTATTTATTTGTATGCATGACGTGTATTTTATCATCTTTCTCTATGATTACACTAGATTACAAAATTAAGGGGTGGTCTGGCTGCCTCGTTCTTTCACCACTTTTCTTATGGTATTTGGTGCGCTGAATCCGAATCTGACGTCAGTTTTTTTGTTTATGTCGGATTTTCAAGATTTTTTTTTTTTTTTAGCTAGCTTTAAGATTTTTCTAGTTCTCACTTTTCTTCATTTTTTGATGAAAACTCATCTTGCTCAAATCTCCTCAAAAAGTACTCAGACTTATGGGAAATTTCATGTAGAATCCGAATATGTACTTAGTTTTTAAGTAAAGTTGTGTTAAACCCCCTATTTTCCACAAAACGTATCAAAAAACACCGGTTCTCAACGTTTTTTCTTCGGGTTTTCCCTTACATTTTGCCACTTGAAAAAAAAAATTAAGGCTAAAAAAAAATGTTCTTGGTCTTTTAATTTGTAGGGGGGACACCCCAGAGGAGAATGAGACCAATCGCAGCCTCCTAAACCCATTAATATCGAAGGAATGAGCGTTTCCATGGCACTGAGATGAAAATTCAAAAAAACCGTTAATTAATTTTTCGAGATAAGTATGTGCGTTCCTAAATCTGTTTTCCTCAAATGGATTTTCCTTTCTTCTACATTTTTTATGCTTGTCACCTATTAAGAGTAAGATCGAAAATAGGTACTCAAAGGGGGAGTAAATCATAATTGGGAAACACTTGTTTTGTTAAGTGATTTTAATTCAGTTTTACAAACGAAACACAATAAACTTCAGAAAAGTTAACGGTGTAAATCTGTTTCATGAAGGCTCAGATGAATCAAAAGTTGGTAGAATGTTTGGTTATTCCTTCACCTCAGAGGTTCCACCAAGATAATATCTTTCATATTATGAAAACCATGGAAGAACGGTACAAAGGGTATTGGGAAGTTCACATGATGGCGGACTATTGTTGGACCATAAAATTTACCTCAGGCGGCGAAGTTTTCTCTACATAGATGCCGGCGATGAAACCTCTGAGGTGGAGGAATAACCAAACATTTTACCAACTTTTGATTCATCTGAGCCTTCATGAAACAGATTTACACCGTTAACTTTTCTGAAGTTTATTGTGTTTCGTTTGTAAAACTGAATTAAAATCACTTAACGAAACAAGTGTTTCCCAATTATGATTTACTCCCCCTTTGAGTAACTATTTTCGATCTTACTCTTAATAGGTGACAAGCATAAAAAATGTAGAAGAAAGGAAAATCCATTTGAGGAAAACAGATTTAGGAACGCACATACTTATCTCGAAAAATTAACTAACGGTTTTTGTGAATTTTCATCTCAGTGCCATGAAAAAGCTCATTCCTTCGATATTAATGGGTTTAGGAGGCTGCGATTGGTCTCATTCTCCTCTGGGGTGTCCCCCCTACAAATTAAAAGCCCAAGAACTTTTTTTTTTAGCCTTAATTTTTTTTCAATTGGCAAAATGTAAGGGAAAACCCGAAGAAAAAACGTTGAGAGCCGGTGTTTTTTGATACGTTTTGTGGAAAATAGGGGGTTTAACACAACTTTACTTAAAAACTAAGTACATATTCGGATTCTACATGAAATTTCCTATAAGTCTGAGTACTTTTTGAGGAGATTTGAGCAAGATGAGTTTTCATCAAAAAATGAAGAAAAGTGAGAACTAGAAAAATCTTAAAACTAGCTATATCTTGAAAATCCGACATAAACAAAAAAAAAACTGACGTCAGATTCGGATTCAGCGCACCAAATACCATAAGAAAAGTGGTGAAAGAACGAGGCAGCCAGACCACCCCTAAATTTTGTAATCTAGTGTTATTCTTTAATTTGTGAACCTTTCATCAATTGAAATGAATAACGCCTTAATTTGATTCAAAAGGTTTATAAGAGGTGTGAAAGGATCTCAAGCTTAATCAAGACTCTCTCCTCACATTTTAGATTCTTACATTAGAGATCTGTACCAGTAACCAAAATGTACCAGTAGTAAATAGTAGTTTCAGTGTCGCTGTAACTGTTAAACATTATTGAAAATTACCTGTATGACACATCCTTGTCACCAAACTACAATAGACATAACTATCATTACAATTAGAATTACATGGTTAATGTTGTATCGACTCACCAAATTCCAAACCTGGTGATGCCAACCAGAAGGGACGAATATAGCATCCCCAACTTCTTGTATCAGCACAATTCGATTGACTGATGGTGAGTAGAGTGGAAACTTGGAAGAGTCAAGTAAATCTTCACTTTCCACGTCGTAAGCTAGTTTGCCAAATTTGTCCTTCAGCTTTTCTTCTTCGCCAGGAGGGAAGAAAATCCACTTCTTGATTCCACAAATGTTGACAGACCAGCTGAACGATGAAAACACATCTGCATGTAAGGGTGTCCTGAAGGTAGAAACATTTTTTTGAAGGGAGATATGGAACAACAAAGTAGGGGCGTTGTTACTTCGAACATAAACAAATACCTATCTTCGACCTCTGTTCTCTTAATCGGCAGTCCGATAAGCCACTCGCTGGCCAACCGGTCCCCACTTACTTCTCACATCTCGGTACATCTCTTCCTGGCAACATCGGAAATTTCGATTTCTTTGAATATCGAAGGTATCGAATCGTCACTACATAGGAAAGACTCACCAACTTCCTTTGGGGCCCATGTAAACAAATCTGTAGTCGTCATTCTTGCTGGGGTCTTTGAGCAGATATTCGTTGATCCAGTCAGATGCGAAAAAAGGCGGCACTCGGTACACATTTTCTGAAGGGTTTTCATTTGGAAAGTGCCAATCCTATCGAGCAATAAATTAATAATAGAATCATGAAAATTTCATCACCAACAATCCCAGAAAAATCCGACAATTTTCAATGGGGAATTTGCCTCAATTTTAGATTCGGAAATTTCAAGTCAAATCCTATAATAGAGCCCTAAATTAACGTTTAACACCAGAAATACCCAAGGGAAAAAAATTAACGTAGAAGAAAATGCCTAAGCTTCTGTCAAAAAACAACGCGAAGATCGAGGGAAACTGATGAACTCACTCCACGGGGTTCCTCCCGCAAAACTGTGCTCTGGCGAAGCGTAAAAGGAGTTTCGGCAAATAGTGTCAGAGAATGTCAACTGCTAGAGTATGCTTCATAAACTAATAGGTAGAATCGTATTGTAAAAAAAAAGAGCGAGCAATTGTAATTGCTTCTTTTGGTTACTTTCGTGACTGGGTTCTGTCTGCCAGTTTGTGGCGCACTCTTGTGTTCGATCATGTAAGCTTATGGTTTCATGTGCGCTTTCAGAGGTAGCGCTACTGTTGTGAGGGGAAACCCATCATGTCACAGACCCCCAGTACATTTAAAATTCTCTAAATTGGTTAGATGCGTTTTCGAGCAGCACACTATGGTTTTCTTCCACACCAGTGAACCCTGTTTCGAAAAAAAAAAAAAAAAAAAATAGTGAGGCAAATTCCCCATTTTGTCCAGTTTTAATATTAACGCAGATTCACATTTTTTCAAGAATATTTTATGAGGTCGAGGGGCACGGTTATGTCTCTTACATAAACTTCTTATAAATGAGGAACTATCTCTAGATTCCGACTAACAAAACTTACTTTTAGTTTCCTCACATAGAATAACATGAAACATATTAAATAAATCGTACGTGATTCTGATTCTATGATTCATTTACCTTCATGTAAAAACATTGAGACTCCTCAGGGTGTTTCTTGTCAATGTAGTCTTCCCAGTAGTCCAGGAATTCTTTCAGTTTCATCGTGCATTTGCTTTGAGCATTGAAATATCTCTCTTTGCAATTCGACACTGGGACTTCAGCTCGACCTATTAAAAAAAAGAAAAAAAAGTTAAGTTTGAATTGTTACTTAAAACTAGTTTTCCTAGGGAGGGTGTGGCACATAGCTTCTTCGGTACTTAAAAAATGTCCCCCAAAACCACAATTTTCACTGTTTCACGTTTTAGATATTTTTGAAACATTTTGATTTCAGGCGTCGCCCTGTCAGGCGTGAAACCAAAATTATTCAAAAATATCTAAAACCTAAGAGGAAATTGTAGTTTTGGAGAACATTCTTTCTTGTGTTAGCCAGTTTGTGTGTTCGCAGATCAAATCAAATCAAACCATCCTTTATTTCCTTTTACAAAAAGTATGGATACGTCAACAATAGAATAATTAAGTGGTATATACTACTGCACGGAGTTGTGAGGGGTTCCACTTGACTCCCCACACTGCGGGCCGGGCAATTACCCAACCAGCCTTGGGCTCCACCCACCATGGTGGTTTCCCCGTCGCTGGCAACTGCCAATGGGGTGAGCCATCGAGAACACGCTTGCTCCCCCTACTACCAGAGACCAGGCCAAGTGTCACCCATCAGGCAACAGCTAGCTAAGGCTGATGCCCATCCCAGTAACATAGCGAATGGGGACCTCCGCCTGAGACAGGCTAAGCCTCCCAAACCAAGCAGAATGGTCCTTGTGAAGCCAATTTTACATGAGCTGATCCTGTGCACATCCTGTCCTATTTCACCCCTATCTTCCAAAACAACAATCACTTTTCACATCCATTTTCCATCCTTTTCATGTCCAATGTCGATCATATCCATAGTCAACCCAAAGTATATTTGAATACACCTTGTCTTTAACGATTTTTAAAAAGCAGAGGGAACTGTTTTTTCTTACTCCAATGGTACCAATCGACTCGTTAGGATCCCCTGCAAAGGTTGGCAACATTGATTACTTGTTGGTCAGTGATCTCTCGCGCGTTTTGTTACGTTTTCTCATTCCAGTCCCGCCGGAGTCCAGCCGTGGCGAACCGCAGCTCAACAGTAAGTTTGATTCCATTTTATATCATGATAACGTAACAATTGTGTGCTATTTCTATCATAATTTGATTCGTCGGTTTCTAAGCTATCGTTTGATATAAAAATATGAGGGGTTATGAGCAGTTATCATGCTGATATCTCTATGTTAGTGGAGGTGTACTGAGATTGACTGACTTTGGGCTCTTATGGTAATGTAACACACATTACCATAGAGCTTTCTTGAGTGCCTTGTTCTTCAAAATATATTATGATTTCTTACTTCTCCTAAGTCATTCCAAATAAGTAATTAATTCCATATTTTTTTCATATTTTTGGTATTGCAGAACAATTTCAAGAGCAGAGGGGCGTACAATGTATGATAAAATGTCATTTCATCTCTCGTCCCTAGACCCAATATGCCGTCGGATGAAGAGGAAGCTGTGGATGATATTTTTTTCATTATTTATCAAAGTTACCTACATAATGTATTATTACGTAACATAATGTATTATTTTGTTGAGACTATTTCCTAGTCAATTTGTGACTGCATTCCAAACAAAAGTAGGGTAAGTACCCTGTAAATACGATTTTTCTAAATCAATGTAACTCTTGTGCCTTACAAAACTAGAATCTATATGCATAAAACGCCAACCGTATGTACGTACGAGTGGGGAGAGTCGGAGGAATCAGAGACGGGAGGAGTTGGGGGCGGTAGGAGCTGAGGTCGGGAGGAGTCGGAGGGAGTGGGTGGCAGGAGGAGTTGGAGGGTTCGTGGGGAGAGTCGGAGGAATCAGAGATGGGAGGAGTTGGGGGTGGGAGGAGCTGAGGTCGGGAGGAGTCAGAGGGAGTGGGTGGCGGGAGGAGTTGGAGGGTTTGTGGGGAGAGTCGGAAGAATCAGAGATGGGAGGAGTTGGGGGCGGGAGGAGCTGAGGTCGGGAGGAGTCGGAGGGAGTGGGTGGCGGGAGGAGTTGGAAGGTTCGTGGGGAGAGTTGGAGGAATCAGAGATGGGAGGAGTTGGGGGCGGGAGGAGTTGGAAGGAGCGGGTGGCGGGGAGAGTCGGAGGAATCAGAGATGGGAGGAGTCGGAGGAGTTGGGGGCGGGAGGAGTTGGAGGCGGGAGGAGTCGGAGGAAATGGGTGGCGGGGAGAGTCGGAGGAATCGTGTTTGCCTGCTTTTAGTAGGCTTTTCAGCTAGTATATTATAAACAATGACTTGTCTAAAGTTGAAATGTAACAAATGTAATTGATATCATATTTATACCTCACTTAGTAATAATTATGATGAAGTTTTAATAAAAAGTTTGTAACCTAAGTCGTTCACCTTCTATTACCATGAGAGCCCAAAGTGTATTCAAATACACCGTTTACAAATTTGCACTTTTTGAACACCTAAAAATTTTTAAACATCTTTCATTGTCATTTTCTTTTATGGCATTTATAGGCATATTTTAGCTAAAATAGAGGAAAAAGTTATAGTTTTGGCGAAAATTTGGATCCTTGGGTTCATTAGGGATAGATAACCTATCACAAGAATTGACGGGAGCGGGAAAACTACTCCTTACAGGATGATACAAGTCCGATAGCCGTTCACAACATCCTTTTATAGGAAAGAGTGGATGAGGACACAGGACAGAGTAGAGGGGACTTCGGATGGAATTCCCATCAGACCCTGCCACGTCCTACATCAAACGCAAGAGTTTAGACTCTCCATTTGGTAAGACAGGAAAGGTGGAGCCTTCTATCCTCTGCACAGGGTTGGATCGAGTAAAACCTCCTTAACAGAACTATACGAAGTTACTGTCCAATTTTAATTACGTTTTCAGGGATTGTGCGGGTAGGGGAGTAGATGGTCCCCTCCGATATCCATCGCCCCAGACTGATAGTGGCCCCTGTACAAGTGTAAACGTGAAATCCTTGTAACGACCATACCATCTACCATTTCTATACGAATTGGATGAAATTTTCAGGTATTGCGTGTTTAGGATAGTTACTACGAATGTCATTGTCATTTGATCATCAAATTTGAAGAATAGCAGTAGGTAATGAGGAATTTCACCATGTCGGAATTTCCTATTTTTGACCCCAAAATCGGATTCAGCACCTCGAAAAACCTCCTAAGGCAAACTTTCAGCCCGTACTTCCTAATTTACGAATAAACAAAACAGTGTAGAAAATACGAATGTTTAAAAAACCGGGAAAATGACGTCATCCTGGAATAGTTCATTTATGGCCGCTTGAAGCGCTGAGATCGAGAAATCCATAGTCCCCAGATGCAAAATTTCACGAAACAGTAAAGTTCGAAATCGAAAAACTGAAGAAAAAAATATAAAAAGCAAGATGGGGAAAATTAGGTTTCCCCTGTTTTTGTTTGATAACTTTTCTCTTAGAAAACACGATTTCGTCATCCCAATGGGCAAAACTGAGAGGAGACTGCGATCCGAACAGCCCAATCAGCGAGCGTTCCCGCTTCACGTCCGTTTTCCCGGTTAGTTTTGAAATCAAAAATTTTGATTGTCTTCCAAAAATAACAGGAGACTTATTTTCCGAAATCAGCCCGATTTTCATCTATCCCACACCATTAGCTATTCAGGAAAAATGCAAACAGAATTCGGTGAAATTCCTCATTGTAGATAGAAGTTTACTAAATAATCACTATTCACCAGATCATTTGATCTTCTATTCGTATTCAACGAATTATAATCATCTCAAGGAGGAATACATAAATTATCCTTTATTGTCCTCACGCGATTCCATTGGTCCCATGGCGATGACATTCATAGTCTACAATATAATTGAAATAGGTACCTATGACCTGAGAATATGATCAACATTGTAGGTTTGATTTGCAGGCAGCTGACGCCATCTTTCGTAATTCAGGAAGATTACAGGTACTTATATTAAGTAAAGATAACTTGAAATCGATTCTCATTTCATCGAACTCACCATATTTTCTTGAAAGCCACTCGAAATTTGGTTTTCCATTCTCAACCCATTCTTTTTGGCAGGGCCAGTCCTGGGAGATGTTCTTCAAAAGACACGGCCTGTTTCCATACAAATACTCTGCGAAAAACCCTTCATATGAGATCTCCGAGGCGTCAACTGTGCAGATTTGTCGTTGACGTGAAGGACAATGTTGGTTTGACAACAAAGATAAATCAACGTCCAATAGATCCATAGATGAGCACCAACCAAGCACTGTTGTTCATTTTAAGATGATCAAGATAAGATTGAAGATTATTTAAGATGAAGTTCAGTTTAAGATGGACTAATTTTCGTCTGATATCTGCAAAATAGAAGGCACATAATTTAAGCATAATTCCCATATGAGTAAATACTACTAATTTCTGAGTCTTTCCAATCGGAAAAGGGAAGCATAATATGCTTGAATGTCAATATTATTGACATTCAATGGTATAAATAAGAAAAGGGAACGTAGATAATGTAGAATATTGCTGAGCCGACTGATGGCAAATCTAGGGGGCCCATCACCCGCAAAGAGGAGACTCCTTATGCGAACTGCAGAGGCAATTATGCTGCATGGAGCAGAAGTGTGGGCAGACTCCCTTAGGTACCAAAAGTACAGGGCACGTATGGAAGCTGTACAGAGGAGAGGCGCTCTGAGAATCATTAGTGCATTTAGAACTGTCTCAGGTCCAGCATCACAAGTGATAGCATGAACTACCCCAATATACCACCAGGCACTGGTGCGCAAAAGGATAAGAATGAGGAAGGCAGAGACAATTACCATAGTAAAGAGGGAAGAGCGGGAGGAGACCATCCGTAGGTGGCAAGCAGACCTTGTCTGTGAAACCTGTGGAAGGTAGACAGCCCTCATAATCGACGATCTAAAGGCTTGGTTGGAGAGAAAACACGGAGAGGTGAACTATTACCTGACTCAACTCATCTCAGGGCATGGATACTTCCGCTCCTTCTTAGTAAGGATCGGGAAAGCCACTGACCCAGAGTGCAGATACTGTGGGATAGAGGAGGATGATGTCTGCCACACCTTCTTCACATGTCCTCAATGGGAGGGTATGAGGGGGAGTGCTGAGGAGGTCATCGGAACATTGCGTCCACAGACAATCATACATGAGATGATTAAGAACAAGTCGAGCTGGGACGCAATGGCAGTATTTGTCACATCAGTCCTCAAAGCAAAAAAGCTGGATGGAAGATGGGAGGAAGAAGATGAGGAATAGAATTGAAGGAGAGACCAGAAGTAGGAGCAGCCTTTTGGCACAAAATAAGGGCCAATCCTGAAGTAGTACTGTACGAGTGGTTCTGGGGTGAGTCCTAAGCAGAGGGAGTGGGGTTTTAGTTGGTAGCCCCAATTCATGGGGAGTCCAACACTGTTGGGGTGACTTCCCCTTCGCTCTTAAGGAGTTTCCCCACTTCCGTAAAAAAAAATTTTAAAAAAATAAAAATAATGTTGAATATTTCTCAGACAATTATGGTTCGATTTTGATGATTCCAGCGGCAATCATTTAGCTTTTAAATTCCCTACGCCCATGCACTAATGAATTTCGAAAATCCTTGAACATTTCTAATTTAGGTATAATTTTTTAAGTTTGAGCCCCTTCAATTAGGGAAGTACTGACCCGGAACGAGGTGGTTGGCCAGCCTGGTGATGAGTATAACTAACTACAGTGTTCCTCTACCCAGTAGAAGACCACTAGGTTGACTTGGGGTGGTTGGCCATTTTCGTGAGGTGTACAAGAAATAGCCCCAGAACAGTAAATAATCTGCAGACAGTAAATTACCTGCCGTGCCTGTCGGGGTATAAATAAAAACCTCTGCTATGTGGTGCAGCAATGTTTACAAACTCACGCCGGCCGCATTTACAACATGATGCGCCAAGCAGCTGACTTGTCCTGCAGCGGATGAGATTGTATCACGTGCCAAGCTGGATATCGTAGCTGTGGAACCCGACGCGTCAGCAATAATGCAGGATGTTCAAGTGGTCTATAGCAGCCTAAATATACATGAATAGCGTTCTGGTGGTAATTTTATAGAAGCACTAAGTAGGTATCTTCCGTCTGTCTCTCCCGCCCCACAGCTTTGTCAAATTCCCAGAGCTGGCGTTGGGTGGTCCTGGACAACCTTATCATTATACAGGGTTCCAGGCACAACTCCAGAGTTTGCTTTTCCGCTTGTGAAAAAAATCAAAAAGGCCAATAAACTCAAATTACGATCAGAAGGACATACGATAGGTAGTATACAATTTTTCAACCTTACGATGTCACTGCATCACCCAGTAGAAATTTCTTCATGATTCCAGCATGATTCTTTAGCATGATTCTTTAGCATTCCAGCCAGAATCAACGACAGTTTCCTTGATTTTACATCAAGACTAGTGTCACTTTTTCTGCTTGGATTTAGAGGCCTCTTCTCAGTGACATTATTATGACATGATTTCCTGGCAGGTACTTACCACTATGGTGCTTCTGCTTCAACCAAGAAGTGTCACTTTCCAGCTTGTCTCCAGTACTCTGTGCTTTCCTGCCTGAGTATCTGGTATATGATAAATAACTTGTATCCGGTACGCTGTATATATGGCTCACAAACACATTTGACACCAACTCACGATTTCGCAGATCCCGCAGGTGATTCTTACCACTGGTAAGTTACCGGGCATGGACATAGTTCAGACTAGTATCCATGGGATGGAATGGAAAAATTCGATTGTTTTGTACTTCCATGCTCATAGATTCACACTAAAGACCAGGGTCTTCATCCACACCATGGAGTACAGCCATGCTTGTACTTCCACCTCTCTTATCCACGTGCGAAGTTGTTTCCAACTCCATGTAACCGTTTCCATTTGTGTAACCTTCTCCAAATTTCATTTCTTGTCTCCGTGGAGGTGCTGGGTGGAACTGTTGACGTGGAGTCGGATCGTGTTCGTGTCAGCTTTCTAGAAGTACATTTTTCCAGGTTCAACGCATCAATATAATCGTTTGAATCCTCTGTAGCAGACTTAGCAACAATCATGGTAAGTGGAAATTTCCACTAAATTGAAAAAACTTACTTCAACGTCCCTCATTTTTGTAAACAGGATTTTCCCATCTATTTCATAGCCATGTTGTCATGTAATGGTTAGTAGTTTTTCAGCATTTTCGACTTAACGTGTGAGTTTATGCATTCGTGTCGAAGTTTGTTTTTCATGCTGTGGGTATAGAGTGTATGCCACAGTCACTGAATCTCTGCAACATACTTAACTCTACCTACTTATCGTGATGGGCAGTCATTTGGCCACATTGCAACATTTTTTGGGACTGACCTACTCAAATTTTTGGTCCTTTTCGATAATGCTAGAGATGACTCCTCGTTCAAATTTAAATTTTCTAGAGTGGTGCCTTCGTTTCGGTCTTTACAGGATCATATTCAGTCTTGGTGTGATACCTACATAAAATATAACCTAATGCATTGAGTTGGAAGACGTAGGAATAATATATTAATTTAAGTGCGACAGCCCAATTGGAAGTCGTGTCTACCACTTCAGTATTGCAAGGTGAACCCACAAGGCGGGGTAATGGTGTTTTGAAGACCAAATTATGAATGCAAACTATAATTTTCTCCTTTATTATACTTACTATAATTTCTTCTCCATAGGAAACTAGCACATATAAGTCAATGAAGTTCTTGTCAAATGTTAGGTGCCCATCACGTAAATTGATGTTCATCATGTTCATGTTAGTTATATCAACAGAATCTGTTGTATCTGATACTGGAGTTAATTATTCAGCATAAATAACCCAAAAATTTGTGGAAAGTAGGAGCAAGTGTGAAACTATTTAATTCCGAACAAATTTGATAAAACGACGCAATGTGCCAGCTGGGCTGAGCAAGAGGTCTCCTCCACCAACCTTATGAAAAATCTGGAGAAATATTTTAGATGTTATTTTTGTAAGTAATGGATCGGAAGCATTGACTTTAGAAGTTTGATGATATCATCTTAGCAATGTAAGTCGATTCAAGTTACTTTTTTCCAAAGCTAATCAGCTGGGCTAACTCCAACTTGCCACTTTTCCAAGTTGTTAGTTTGCGAGAAGAGAAAACAAAGTTGAAGAAGGAAACAACGAAGTCGGTCTAGAGACTGATATGTCCAGTCTGGGTAATAGAGAGTTCCTAGTGGTTTTTGATACGGCGTGACGTATTACACACACACTCTCAACATGGAAGAATATACTTCTTCCATGCTCTCAATCCGGCGCCAAATTGTGATAAGAACACGCCGTATCCGATACGGCGCCGTATTGTTACGGTCAAATACGTCACTAGGAGGCAATCCGGCGCGCCGTATTGAAAACATGGCGGATGATCCGGTTCGACCGGATCCAGGCGAGCCAGATTAGGGGATCCGGGCGCGCCGGATCGACTCTACTAGGAATTCTCTAATCTTTGGTTGACGTGTGGATGCTTTATTGGTCTTGAAGGAATACGGTTCATGAATGTAGTTGGATGCGGGGGAGGTGGGATTTCACCTTTCTAATGGTCAACCAAAGGGTGTTTTTCTATCACAGCAGATCAAAAATGTGGTTTAAGTAACTGAAGGGCTCGCTTACAAAGGTTGTTTTGGGCGACGTACTTACACAATACGAAGGGAATGTTAAGTTCTTTTGTTGAAGTGGTCGAAGATGGTACCTCTTGCTACAATGGGGTATTTCGGTGGGTCGGAAATTCAGGTTTTTGACCTCAAATTTGGATTCAGCACCCTTGAAAACCCATATACTCCAAATTTAACCCTGTACTTCGCAACGTCTAATATACCATACGCTTTTTCTGTTCAAATTTTAACATTATAGAAGCTTTTTCAGTTTTATCATGTTTTTGGAGGGCCAAGAGTACACTTTAGGGGAAAAATTGGAACAAATCCCCTTAGGAAAAGTAGGTACTAAAATTTGAGATAATTAGCTCGTTACGTCTTTGATTAAGACTGCGTAGTTGTTTTGGTGAACATTCACGTTTACTACTTATTATCCAATTAGTGTAGCAAGTGAGAAGTTATAGTAATTGTAGTAATTATTACTAGCGATTCTTGCATTATCTGATTTTATATGAATTATTTTTCCTGATTGAAGTAGAACGAAATAAATTTTATTTAATAACAATACTCATTTACCAGTTACTTGGCAGTGTGCGATACGTAGGCACTTACTATACCACACTTGTTGAAAATCTGTTCAAATTTCAAAATTTTAGAAGCTTTTTCAATTTAACATATTTTTGGAGGGCCTAAAGTACACTTTAAGGGAGGAAATTTGAAAGAATCCCCATGAGGACACTTTTGCCAAGTACAGGGTTAAGCCCAATAATATTATAACATGTGGTAGAAAAATTAAAGAGATCACACGTTTGAAAAAGGCGGGCCGCTATAAATGCACACACACTAGGCAAGGACTATGCCGCGCGCGTGTGTGAGTAGTATTTTGTAGTATCCAAGAGGTCTTTCAAGGGTTTCTGTGCATGGATACTTTTTTCAAAGACAGTTGGCTAGCTACGTCACGATTGGCTAGCTACGTCACACCATTCAAATCTTCAACTTTCCTTAGCTTCTCTGATTTTTTAAAAACATTTTCTCGACGAACAGACCCGATTACCGTTATTCCTAAGCCATACTCTTTTGAAAAAAAAAAAAAAAAAAAATTGACTGAAATACCCCATTATCAGACAATCAAACCATACTTTTCTTTGAAAAATGGAATGGTGGGGGTGGGATCGAATCGGCCTTAATCTCAGGTGTACAAGGTCTAGGTGATCAATCTGTCCGGACGAACAAAGAACATAACTCGCAATCGATATCACTAGCAAGGGGTAAATAAATACAGTAAGATAAACTAGGCTGGCATATACACGAAGAGTATTAACCAAACTGACCTAGGTTGACAAGGCTCTCCACTAGGGGCAGCACCGCATAATTTACATCAGAAAATTCCTATTGGCTGGAGGTTCTGAGTGTGACGTCACCTCATCCTAGTAACGGAACACCAGTAGAAATGGAGGTCTAGAAATGTCAATAGTTATGCCCCCGAAGCTTCTAGGCACTCTAGTCAATTCTAGGTTATAACTAGGGTGTAATAATGTCAAAATTCTACTCATGGGCGGAATTTTCTTTTGTGTTCTGAATAGTAGATCAAGCCAACTCGAGCAGTGTAGGCCACACTAACAACAACAACCACAACCTTACTCCACAAATATAAGTGCGACACAATCATCCCTTACTTCATACCAGTTTCTTCACATACTTTACTCTCTCAGCTTTCTACGAATGTAGGCAAAGAATTTTCCAAGTCTTTTCATTTGTTTATATTATTATCTAATATTAATGTTTCCTAAATTTACAGCCTGCATCTCCAAGTGCAACATCTGTGGCTTCAGGAAGTCGGTCACCAGCTAAGGTCATTGCTACTAGGTCATCAACAGCAGGCACTGTCAGACAAAGGTTTGTTTTACTTTTACTGATACCTAGATGAGGTAGCAAGTTACACCTATTGTAATATTATATATATTACAATATATGTTTACGCCAAAGTCCAGCGATTGGAGCTCCCCCGTCCTTCCATTCCCTTCACCTTCTTATCGCACCCCACCTTCGGCGAATTCAGATTGCGATTCCCTGAAGCTCTGAACCGGCAGTTCTCGTCGAGTGTCAACACAATCAACCTGCGTCGATTTTAACCCAGTTTTTCTCCGCGTGCTTCCCGTAATTGTGCTGAAATTACGTGATTTCGAAGCTCTACGGTACCAGAGGTATTTTGCGTCGCCATTCTACTCCGTAAGTCGACATTTTATGCAACTACCTACATCGAACACGCCGGCAATCTATCGGAAGAAGCGATTGATTCTTCAAAACTATTCTACAAAGGAATTTTACCTACGAGCTATTAAATACCTACCTAAAATTGGGATATTGCTACTACTACAAAGAACTAAAACTAAATCGAATTAAAATCTAATTATTGCTCTCTACTTACCTGTTCTAAACACGTTTCCACTGCATTCACTCGTTGTTATAAATAAAATATCGTTAAACTTGACTTGCAGCTTTCTTGATCAACTTTCCCATCTTACCAACCATCGCTAGAAGGTTAAAAGGCGTACTTAAATCTATCAAGCCTTAACATTTGGTAGCAGAGCGTGGTTGGTAACGATGAAGGAAGGTGATTTTATTGGCACTGCAAAGGATCAAGAGATAACAAAGAAATCAAATGCTCTAAAAAGAAGATTAGAAGCGGCACTTTCAGAAATTCGCAATATTAATGACAAGGGTCGTCAGGCACTTAGTGATTCATCGCAAATTGATGCATTTCGTGGCATGTTTCGTGCAATAAATAAATATTTCGAAAAGTTCGACTCTATATGGGATGAGCTTCTTGATTTGTACGATGATGCTGGAATATCCATGAGTTTTCCCACTTCTACTGAAGCTCAAATGAAGTCTACAGCACAAAGGTACTACTACGAAGCAAATACAAATTTTGAAAAACTTAATGTACGTGCTCAGTCGTCATTCTCTGCGTCTCATGAGACTTCTATTGCCACAAGAAGCCTCCCCACCATTAAACTTCCCGAGTTCACTGGTGAGATTACCCAATGGCCTAAGTTTCGAGACATTTACTTGTCACTAGTGCACCACGATGACACCCTTGCGCCTAGTATGAAATTCCAGTACCTCAAGTCAGCATTGAAGGGAGCTGCATCTAGTCTGATTTCTCGTTTTGCAATCGAAGATGATACCAATTACCCCTTAGCATGGAAGGCGGTAACAGATGCTTATAATAATAAACGAATATTAGCTACTACCTACCTAAATCAGGTGTTTGATTTCAAACCTTTGCAGGGTAGAGCTACTGTTGAATCTCTACAGTCGTTTCGAGCTACTGTATCGGACTCTATTGCAGCATTCAAGCTATTGAATATCGAAAACCCCTCGGAATTCATTCTATTTCATCTGGCGTCTAAAACTCTCGACTCAGGTACTCGCGAGCAGTTCGAAATTTCTACAGGCAATTCCGAGTTTCCTACCTTTCAAGAACTGGATAGTTTTGTTCGTGACCGCTGTTTGGCTCTACAATTGGCATCCAGCGGTTCGGTTCGATCACCTCCCACTGTGACGAATACAGCAGACAACTTTGGAAAACAGCATAGACGTGAATCAAATTCGAAATTTACCAAGCGTACTGCACTCTTAGCTGGTTCTACAAAAATTTCGGAAAATAAAAACAAGGTTCACAATCCTGATGACCGTTCTACACAATGCTTCGTCTGCAAGAATGGAGATCGCCATCACATTCTCAGCTGTCCGAAGTACGATGCTTCCAGAGCCACCGAAAGAATTGCGATGCTGAGGAACTGGTCTGGCTGTTTGAATTGCCTCTCTTCTCATCACCGTGTAGCAGATTGCAAATCTCGCTGGCATTGCCGGTTCTGTAAAGAAAGGCACCACGCCAGCTTGCATCAGCATGATGTCACTCCAAATGCAGCATCCAGTAGGCAGATATCTACAAATCCCGGGAGCTCTCTCATCGGATCGTCATTGACTTCTATCAGTGAAACTCACGTCATTTTGGGTACAGTTGTGGCGGAAATCCAAGATGCTCGTGGACGTTTTCAGACCATTCGCATCGTCGTGGATTCAGGAAGCCAATATTCCTTCATCACAAAGAAGTGCCTTGACCGGCTTGGTCTCACCTCTACGAAATTCCCAAAGAAGATCTCTGGAATCGGTCAAACGATATTTGAGGGTGCAAAGGGAAAAACGGCTGTCATGATCAGACCAACAGGATCTCAAGAACCCGAGCTCAACACTGAGGCGATTGTCGTCACAGGCATCACCTCATACCTACCTACTGTCAGCCTACCCAACGACATGCGAGCTCGCTTCTACAAGTACACCCTAGCTGATCCTAAGTTCTGGCAACCTGGTGCTATCGATTTTTTACTAGGTGCTGATCTGTTCCCCGAGATATGCACTGGAAGTACTGTTGCGTTTGAACCTGGTTATCCAAAGCTATTGTCTTCGATATTTGGGCACATAGTTATGGGACGGTATGGCGACGTTACTGCATCCAGCAATCCCACTGTCTTATTCTCGTTGGGCGAAACTTCGGATCTGAGAGAAGAGCTGAAACGATTCTGGGAAATCGAAGAGCCGCCAGTAGTCTCTCCTACCATGAGTACCGAAGATCTTCGCTGTGAAGAATTCTACAAAACTACTCACCGACGTGCTGAAGATGGTCGCTACATCGTACGCATACCATTCAAGGATGAAAATCCAATCATTGGGGACTCTTCAAAGGTATCTCTCAAGAGGTTCTTCAATCTCGAGAGGAAATTGGAACGAAATCCACCGATCCAATCTAAATATCAGGAATTCATGGAAGAATATATATCCATGGGTCATATGGCTCCTGCAAATTCAATCCCGAAATTCCTCATACCGCATCACTGTGTGTCCCGTGAAGTGGGTTCTGACATCAAGATTCGCGTCGTCTTTGACGCTAGTGTCGGAGTTCACCCAGCATCGCTAAATGATGTTGTTATGACAGGTCCAAATTTGCAAAAGGATCTCCGAGTGATTCTCATGAAGTTTCGAAGGCATAGGTATGTCTTCATGACTGACGCAGTTAAGATGTTCCGCATGATATGGGTTGATGAAGCGGATTGGCCGTATCAAGCAATATATTGGCGAACTTCTCCCAATGCTGATATCAATGTGTTCTTCCTGAAAACAGTGACATACGGAATGGCTTGTTCACCGTTTCTGGCTCTTCGTACGAAGGAACAACTTTGCATTGATGAGGGCCCTAAGTTTCCTCTTGCAGCAAAGGTAGTCTCTGAAGACGTCTACATGGATGACTTGGCAACTGGAGCCGATACTGTGGAGGATATTCTGGAACTTCAGGAGCAAGTAGTGGGAATCATGAAAAGCGGAGGTTTTTCCCTAAGTAAATGGGCCAGTAATTGCGACCAGGTGTGGCAGGCTGTTTCTACTGCTCCCGAAAACACACCTGTTCAGTTGAGCGAGAGAGACGACAATACAGTCAAGGTGCTTGGGCTGAAGTGGGACCCAGTAATAGATTGCTTCATGTATGACATCAAGGAACCTGACATCATCTACACAAAGCGAGCTATTTTGTCAGTGGTGGCTCGCATTTTTGACCCACTGGGGTTTCTAACTCCAATTACCCTACAACTCAAGACGTTCGTCCAGGAATTGTGGAAGTTGGGACTAGGCTGGGATATGACCATTCCGAATCATCTCAGAGAACTGTGGAAGGGATCAGTTGAGCAGTTGCCCTCTATTCGCGCTGTCAGAATTCCACGTTTTCTTAAAACCACAGGCAACTATACCTATCAAATAGTTGGGTTTGCTGATGCGTCTACGAAGGCATACTGTGCAGCAATCTACTTGCGGCTGCAATCCGGCTCCGAGGTTCATGTCTCCCTTCTATCAGCCAAATCAAGATTGGCGCCAGTGAAGACACTGTCAGTTCCCCGACTTGAACTGTGTGCTGCATTACTGCTCTCGGATTTGTTTCAATCACTAACCGAATTCTACGAATCTCTGTCGCGCAATCTCGAGTCCCCAGTATTTTTCTCCGACTCTACCATAGTACTGGGCTGGTTGAGGACGCCGTCATATCAGCTTAAAACCTTCGTTTCGAACCGTGTTGCCTCTATTGTTGATAGGATTCCAGCCTCTAAGTGGCGACATGTACGGTCTGAGGATAACCCTGCGGATTTAGGATCGCGAGGCATGTTCCCTTCGGACTTGATCGATAGTAGCCTCTGGTGGAAAGGTCCACATTGGTTGATTTCTCCACGTACAGAATGGCCTAATTCTACTACATTCCCGATGGAAGACCTACCAGAATTGAAAATTTCTGTAGCCCTATCTGCTGCCAAAATAGAAAACTTCCTGATTACCTGGATGTCTAAATTCTCTGCATATGGACGCTTGATTCGATCTGTCGCCTGGATAAAGCGCTGGTGGTTCAACACTAAACATGTTGGATGTTGCTGTTGCACAATGAATGTTGGTCCATTGACGTTTCAGGAGATGCGGGACGCAACCATAGCGTGCATAAAGGCTGTTCAGAGACATCATTTGTTCGATGATGGGGAGCCTTCCATAGAAGCTGCTGTGAAGATTTTCCCAAATCTTGCTCCGTATTTCGATTCAGAGAATCTTCTGCGTGTTGGCGGCCGTTTGTCTCAGTCGAGCTTGTCTGAAACTCATAAGCATCCGATTCTGTTGCCCAACAACGCCCATTTCACATACCTCTTGATCGACCACTATCACTTGGCATTTCTACACCCTGGACCTTCACAGCTCCAAGCCCTAATCCAGATGAGATATTGGATACCATCATTGCGAAGAGTCGTCCGCAAGCGAGGGTTCTTGTGTATGGTCTGCTATCGATCAAAGGGCAAGATTTTTCATCAAATGATGGGCGAACTTCCACAATATCGTCTTGAGGGTGGTCAAGCCTTCAAGCATGTGGGTGTAGACTTTGGAGGACCTTGGATTATGCGAGACTCTCCTCGAAGAAAGGCCCAAACGTCGAAAATATACCTTTGCCTTTACGTCTGCATGGTGACTAAGGCAGTTCACCTGGAGGCCGTGACCAGACTCACTACAGACGCGTTTATTGCCTCCTTACAGCGCTTTATTGCCAGACGTGGAATCCCCAGCGTAGTATACTCCGACAATGGGACAAATTTTGTGGGAGCTGCGCGTCACTTGAAAGAGCTGTTTGCTTGGCTCAAGGAACTATCGACGAGGGATTCCATTCTTCACTTTGCGACGAACCAGGGCATAGACTGGAAATTTAACCCACCACAGACACCACATGTTGGCGGTATATGGGAGGCTGGAATAAAATCAGTCATGACTCGTCTCCGACTACTAATTGGTGATTCAGTGTTGACCTATGAGGAGTATTCCACTCTGTTTGCTCAGATTGAGGCTTCATTAAACTCTAGACCACTCTGCCCGGTGTCGACCAGCTTGGATGATGTCGTGTTCTTGACCCCAGGTCATTTCTTGGTCGGCGGCCCGCTTCAGGCGATACCGGAGCCCTCACTGCTGGACCTCAGAATGAATCTTTTAGACCGTTGGCAACTTGTCCAGCGAATGCATCAAGAGTTCTGGAGACGTTGGAGATTGGAGTACTTGGCAACTCTGCAAACTCGCTACAAATGGCAGCGTCAGGTGCCCAATTTGGAGATTGGAGATTTGGTGATCCTAAAGGAGGACTGCCCACCTTTGTACTGGCCTGCTGCTCGTGTTGTGGAGGCCCATCCTGGCAAGGACGGTCTGGTTCGGATTGTATCTCTTCGTACCTCAAATGGAAATGTGCTCCGCCGACATGTCCATCAGTGTGCACCCCTCCTTCCTCTCAAGCAGCCTCCATACTGAAGTTCAACTGCCCTGGATTCTGTCACACCTCTTCACTAACACAACTAATCAACTTCTTCATTTATGAAATTTGCATGCAAATTTAGTCGGCGGCATGTTTACGCCAAAGTCCAGCGATTGGAGCTCCCCCGTCCTTCCATTCCCTTCACCTTCTTATCGCACCCCACCTTCGGCGAATTCAGATTGCGATTCCCTGAAGCTCTGAACCGGCAGTTCTCGTCGAGTGTCAACACAATCAACCTGCGTCGATTTTAACCCAGTTTTTCTCCGCGTGCTTCCCGTAATTGTGCTGAAATTACGTGATTTCGAAGCTCTACGGTACCAGAGGTATTTTGCGTCGCCATTCTACTCCGTAAGTCGACATTTTATGCAACTACCTACATCGAACACGCCGGCAATCTATCGGAAGAAGCGATTGATTCTTCAAAACTATTCTACAAAGGAATTTTACCTACGAGCTATTAAATACCTACCTAAAATTGGGATATTGCTACTACTACAAAGAACTAAAACTAAATCGAATTAAAATCTAATTATTGCTCTCTACTTACCTGTTCTAAACACGTTTCCACTGCATTCACTCGTTGTTATAAATAAAATATCGTTAAACTTGACTTGCAGCTTTCTTGATCAACTTTCCCATCTTACCAACCATCGCTAGAAGGTTAAAAGGCGTACTTAAATCTATCAAGCCTTAACAATATATATAATCCCTTTTTCAAGGTACGTTATGGATCACTTTTTCAAGGTAAATATTAAATTAAACTTGGAAATTAGACAGTATCTAGGAGGCGCCAACTCCTGCTAGGGGCGCTGGTGGTTAAAGTAGTTTCTCATGTGTCCAATAGAGTGCTCTGATTAAAATTACCTTGGAGAGATTGCATCAACTTTTTACGAGTGCCAACATTTTAAATTTTCGTCTGTTGGTGGGCGAAATGACTCTGGGGTTTTTTAGGTCCTTCTTGTAAAGCTTGTAACAACAATATAGGTTGAATTTCAGATTGAAATTCACCTAATTGTTCATAAGTTAGTCAGAGGAGGGTGACGACCCTACCCCTTCAAACCAGTGATTAAATTAATCAGCCGGCCCGAAGAGGATATCGATTCATATCTCTATGAATCAAATATCCCCCTAGGCGTAGCTCCAACAAATCGGGAACAAACCAAGTCGGTTTGCCCCTTCTGTAAAAGTAGGATCGTCACACTCCCCTCCCTAAAACATACTTCTGGGTTTCAAACAGAAGTATGTTTGAAAACAAGTCAAAGGGACTGAAAATAGCATGAAGCCCAGGAAAGGACGTCTGGAAGCTTCAAGGGAATTCCTCCATCGTAATGGTACTATTCAAAAAGAAGAAGAAGAAGAAGAATGCCACGAATGGGCCATTTATACATAAAAGAATAAATCAATGGAACTGAGGAGAAAGCAAACTAAATAAAGAATACGAACGGCGAAACATTCAAGTGTAATGATTGAAAAGGCAAATGCAGAAAAGGCTTATATAAAAGAAAAACGTAATTGAAATTAATAAAATGCCAGATTGGCAAAGCCTAACTAGAGATTGAATTTAATTGCCGGATTGGCGAAATTTAATGAATGAATATAATTTAATATAGAGATTCCTTCTGGATATCTCTTTGAGTGATTCCTTCTGGAATACCCAAGAAAAAGTGGAGGGGAAATGATGAAGTAAATTCAGTGCATTTCAGATTGAAATTCACCTAATTGTTCATAAGTTAGTCAGAGGAGGGTGACGACCCTACCCCTTCAAACCAGTGATTAGATTAATCAGCCGGCCCGAAGAGGATATTGATTCATATCTCTATGAATCAAATATCCCCCTAGGCGTAGCTCCAGCAAATCGGGAACAAACCAAGTCGGTTTGCCCCTTCTGTAAAAGTAGGATCGTCACAAGCTGCCTGTCCACTTGGTCGACTGCGCGGTGCAACGCGAAATTCTTGAGCTCCGTCCACTGGATTGGATAAAATTTGCCAGTTCCACGTCGACCATCATCGAGTGAAGGTGCCTTCTCAGGAAAGTTTCGGGCATAGATATTATGTACGACGAAGAAATGTTTGTTTTAGGGGCAGCTTTGGAAGCAGAAGAAGAGGACCAAATTTTGGGACCAAATCGCTAAGAGGATGGGGAGCACAATCACCTTTTCCAGGATTTGCTAAGAGATGAGCAAAAATTTATAAAGTATTTTAGAAGGTCGAGGGGGAAGTTTTTCGAGCTTCACACATTGATTAAGCCTCGTATACAAAAGCAGAACACTGACAAAAATGACCGAGGTCGACAATTTTTCGCTTCCCCCTCCGTCCACTAGGTCGACAGCGCGGCGGGACACGCAGCCACGCTCCAGAAGTCTGGAGAGTGGCAGATTGCAAACAATTTTCGACCCGCGCCGCGCTGTCGACCTAGTGGATGGGCACCTTAATAGAAAAGAGGTCTTTTCGACATATATCATTTTGGCTCACTCACTCACTCACTGCCCGGGGTTGCCATTGAAAGGGAGTTTCAGGCTCCGATGGCTTAAACTCCCCCTCTTGTGAGGCCCCTTTATTTAAAAAACGCTGCAAATCATTGCTCAAAGGTTTATCATTTTCTGTATAGATCACCCTTCTGTATAGATCACTGGTTCTCCATCAATAGCACCTACCACCATCTGTATTCTCCCTTGACCTTCCCTCTCAAGTGTCAGCTTCCTGCGTTCATTAGGATTGAAAATGGCTTCGGAGCTTACTCAGCTGATCAGTGATCTGAAGAGTGAAGAAGATCTCCTTGAATGCTGGAGACGCCTGGAAGAGCACTTCCATTCAATAGGATTGAAAATGGCTTCGGAGCTCACTCAGCTGATCAGTGATCTGAGGAGTGAAGAAGATCTCCTCGAATGCTGGAGACGCCTGGGAGAGCACTTCCATTCAAAAGGATTGAAAATGGCTTCGGAGCTCACTCAGCTGATCAGTGATCTGAAGAGTGAAGAAGATCTCCTCGAATGCTGGAGAGGCCTGGGAGAGCACTTCCATTCAATAGGATTGAAAATGGCTTCGGAGCTCACTCAGAAGGCAAAACTGTATACAAATCGAAGAAATGAACAGCGATCGCATTTTAGTCCGATAAAATTTGAATGGAGATTAGACCTCTTTTGCGATTCACACTCATGATTCTGTTTTATCGAAGGAAAACCTTCAAGTACTCGTAGGGACCGAACGGTTTGTCCTACAGAGCTCCGGGTGGTCTCAAAAATTTTTAAAAATTCAATACTATTTAAAATTGGTGAAAAAACGATACCTTTATTTCGAGAGTTTTCGAGCTAGGGCACTCTTGAAAATTTTCACCCCTTAGAAGTGACTGACATCAACCAAAAGCTTCGCGGCACAACTAGACCCCAAATGGAGCCCATATACCAAATTTGAACCAAATCGGTCCAGTGTTGCTAAGAAAAGTGCCGCGTACGGCGGACGGACGGAAATTTTTTTATTCGATTTTCGGATTCTACGTACCTTGAAACGTAAAACATCAAATTTTGAGGGGGGGTTAAATTTTTTTTTCTTGCTCGATTCCAAAGGCTTATTATTGAAAATAATAAACCAAAAAGAGGATTCCGCTGGCTACCCCGTGTTGGAGTCAGTAAATCTTCCGCTGAGATCTGCGAATTTTTTTATCCTTTTCCAGGAAATTTCTCGTAGGGATGCACGTTCCACGATGTGGTGACCGAATGCTTCCACTCTGGACCTCCAGAAGCGGTAGCATCTACATAAAAAGTGCTCAGTGGAGTCAGCTTCTTGTTCGCAAGAGCACATTAGTGAAATTCTGTTGTCCATGATGTTTAGCATCCTACGGAAGTCGTAATGCCCCGTTAGAATGCCTATCATTAGTCTGATGGTGTTTCGACTTTTGGAAGTTAGCCATAGGGCTTGTTTAGGATCGTATGAGGTGAATAGCTTTCTGGTCTGTCTGTATCTATCAGTTTCTTTGGACCAGAGTATATTAAGATGGGCTTCCCATTTTTTGACCTTTTCTTTGCAGGCGTTTTTCGAAATGCCAATTGCTGGCGAGGGTCCTACGAACCCTTTTTTCGAACCCTCTTTTGCCAAAAAATCGGCTTGTTCGTTCCCAACCTGGTTGGTATGACCGGGTATCCATTTTATGGAAATTTTGTTGTTTCCAAGAAACAGATTATTTATAGACTTTTTTGTTTCCCACACCAGTTTTGAGGTGGTGATGGGATTTTGAAGAGCTTTTATGCTTGCTTGGCTGTCAGTATAGATGTTTATATTCTTATTGCTGATACCAAGGTTTGATAATGTCATGCTACATTTGTTAATTGCAAAAATTTCTGTTTGGAATACTGTTGCATATTTGTCCAAGCTATAGGAATTGGATATCCCGAGGCTTGGTATGAACACACCCGCCCCGGAGGTGGTTTCCAAATTGTTTTCTATTTTGGAACCGTCCGTATAACAGTTAATTATTTCTGCTGTGTCAACTGGAGTTTGTCCGTGACTCCAGTCTTCCCTGCTTTTTATCTCAAAATCATTTTGGCTCAACTTTTTTTTTTTTGAAGATCAATCACACTGTAATATGTAAGTAATTCATTGGAGCACTCTGTTGGACATACAAGAAACTACTTTATCACCAGCGCCCCTAGCAGGAGTTGGCACCTCCTCGACGGATAATGCCTTGTAACGTGGAACGTTGATGTTAGCATTGCCACGGAAGAAGGTTCTTGCTATCACTATCTAGTAACTTCAATGAGTAGTTGGATGCTCAGCTGTTTTCCAATGTGTGGACTTTCATGGTGTGACATCACTGTTGTATGTTACCTACATGTTCATAATGTTAACAAACTTTATTGCGACCCAATAACTCGATATTTCTAATCAGTTATCAACAAAAGGAACGGTACCTATTCAAAGATTGCCTAATATTATTCTCCTAATAAAACTGAAAGTTTAATTATAGTAATGCCATAATTTTCACCTATTTTTTCCTCAAGTATTTTGATGTTTTTGTTGTTAAGTTTCTATCTCTTATTCATTGATATTTGATTCTCTTGTAGGAAAACAACAACAACCACTGCTGCCCGAACTCGACAAACTGGTTCAAATAATGGCGGTATGTGGAGGTTCTACACCGATGATTCCCCTGGCATCAAAGTGTGAGTGTTCCTCCTACACCTTGTAATGTAAAAGTAATGACTTACGTCCCCCAGTTTTTGAGCTTATTGGGTGTCGCCTCCTTATACACGTCCTTATGACAGGGAATAAGATATTCAAACGCTCACAACTTTCTTTCCGTCTCTGTCATGAAATCCTTGTGACGGGAAAAACGATACGAAATTATTGTCCGATATTGAGGACATTTTCAGGGATTGCGCGGGTTTTCTGTAGATGGTCCCCTATGAAAATCATCATCCCTGGATCAATAGTAGCCTCTGCACACGCGCAAACGTAAAATCCTTGTAACAGCCATGACTTCTACGTTTTTCATCTGAATTTGATGACATTTACAGGGATTGTTCAGATTGGCGTTTTCATGGTCCTCTATGACAACGTAAAATTCTTCTAAGAGCAATAACTTCTACGTTTGCCACCCTAATTTGATAAGCAGTCACGAGGGTTTCGGAACTGGGCGCACCCATTTTTGCCTACCCAGAGGAGTCCAGGCGTTTCTTTTCCTCCACTTTTCAGTTCTGGTTAGGGACTGCTTCTCTGAACAAACCTTTAGAGATTGATGTTTTGAGATTAGTTACTTTGCATGGGATCATCTACAGGGTGTCTTCCATTTGAATAGACCAAACTTCGAGGATCGATTCTACATTAATTTGCAACAAAAAATGTCTCAGCATTTTGACATTTTCATGTCTTTCATATGGCACATAAAAAAAAAAATCGTCACGAAATTTGATGCGACGAAATTTGTTGCAACGAAATTTGTTGCGACGAAATTTGCTAACGAAATTTGTCCCAAGTCGCCACAATGATGATTATGACCATCAGAAGTGAAGTTGTTAGGTAGGTAGGTACTTTACAGTTTGATATTACCAGATCAGCTGAGTCGAAAATTGAGCTCCCAGATCAGCTGAGTCGAAAATCGAGCTCCCAGATCAGCTGAGTCGAAAATTGAGCTCCCAGATCAGCTGAGTCGAAAATCGAGCTCCCAGATCAGCTGAGTCGAAAATCGAGCTCCCAGATCAGCTGAGTCGAAAATCGATCTCCCAGATCAGCTGAGTCGAAAATCGAGCTCCCAGATCAGCTGAGTCGAAAATCGAGCTCCCAGATCAGCTGAGTCGAAAATCGAGCTCCCAGATCAGCATGAAAATGTTTCAATGTGTTGCAGACTCGTATGCAAGCGTTTTAGTAGAGCGCGACGAATTTTTAGATATTTCTATTTTTTTCTTCAGTTTTTCGATTTCGAACTTTACTGTTTCGTGAAATTTTGCATCTGGGGACTATAGATTTCTCGATCTCAGCGCTTCAAGCGGCCATAAATGAACTATTCCTTGATGACGTCATTTTCCCAGTTTTTTTTAATCCACTCAAAATTCTTTTTTTCCACTTTGAAGTTTTTATCTTATTTTCGACCTTGCGGTACTAAGATGATCATAACTCCCTTATTTCTCATGCAACTTTAAATTATGATTACATCGTTGGAAAGAGCGTTAAATTTCCTATCCGTTGATTGGGAAACCCTATTTGCCTATAGCCATTTGTAAAAGTAAAAAATAAATCAAAGTCAACATTTATAATTTTTTCCAAGAATCGCTATTTTTCAGGCTAACGATTTCTTTGTAAAAATAGCGCTATCGTGGTACACTCAATGGTAAAAACTTCCCCACAATCTCACCTTTCCTACGGTATGTCAGTTTCAAGGTTTTGGCGGGAAGTTTCTTGAAAAGATTGAGTTTTATGCGGAAAAACGTGTTTCTTTAGTCATATTTCACTCGTGTGTCGATCAAGTATTAGAGAGTTTTTGGTGCCAAAATCTCATGGACCCTGTCAGGAGGAGACTAGCGCGAGCAACAGAGGATGCTACCCAGTTGAAGGAGGAAGCCCGTTAACTATGGACGGGGGGGGGGGGGGGGGCTCGTGATGGTGGGCCTCTAGGAATGGGTGACTGTCTGGGGGCACCCTTTCATCGTCGCCCGCTGTTGTTGGGAGGTAAATTCATCGTCACCCGCGAACTCTGTGCTTTGTGAAGAGGTTCCACGGGCCCGTTAGTGGTTGCCAAAAACTCTCTATTATCGCTTTCCCTTTTCTAGGATTGCAATAAAGTGTCCTCCACGATGAAATTTCCTCGCGAGTTTTGTTTTAGACCTTCCTGAACCATTTGGTACTGTGTCTGTCTGTCTGACAGTCGGTCTGTGTGCCTACAAGTTGTTGTAGAAGGCTAAAGTAATGCTATGCTACTGCGTTTATTTTCTGCCTTCACCGTTTGATTTTCATTCTTATGGGATAACTGTGTCTCACTCTCTTGATCTCATTTCTTCCCTCTTATTTTCGAGGATATTAGCTGTAAATGTAGTGACTGCTCTCCAATACTCCTTGTCCAGCTTTCTTCTGACTAGAGTACTGGGTAGGTACGGCACGATACTCCTAAGTATCGATACTCCTTTCGATACGAAATTTCTCAGGAAGTATCAATACCCGATATCTTTTCGATACCGATATTATAAAATATCGATACTTCGATAATATCGGCTCAAAGTATCGATACCACCGATATTTCAAATTAACCCACCGATGATTTTTCACTCCAAATAAAAACTCTATTAATTAAGAAAAGCCAATATAGTTTTTAAAAAACAATAATTTAAAATGCAATAAAAGTCAAAGGGAATTAAAAATGTAATAAAAGCCAATAATTTAAAATTTAATAAAAATGAATTATTACTCCATTTTATTTCAATTCCAATAAGGAATTTCACCATGTCGGAATTTCCTATTTTTTACCCCAAAATCGGATTCAGCACCTCGAAAAACCTCCTACAGCAAACTTTCAGCCCGAACTTCCTAATTTACGAATAAACAAATCAGTGTAGAAAATACGAATGTTTAAAAAAAACTGGGAAAATGACGTCATCCTGGAATAGTTCATTTACGGCCGCTTGAAGCTCTGAGATCGAGAAATCTATAGTCCCCAGATGCAAAATTTCACGAAACAGTAAAGTTCGAAATCGAAAAACTGAAGAAAAAAATAGAAAAAGCAAGATGGGGAATATTAGGTTTCCCCTGTTTTTGTTTGATAACTTTTCTCTTAGAAAACACGATTTCGTCGTCCCAATGGGCAACACTGGGAGGAGACGGCGATCCGAACAGCCCAATCAGCGAGCGTTCCCACTTCACGTCCGTTTTCCCGGTAATTTTTGAAATCATAAATTTTGATTGTCTCCCAAAAATAACAGGAGACTTATTTTCCGAAATCAGCCCGATTTTCATCTATCCCACACCATTAACTATTCAGGAAAAATGCAAACAGAATTCGGTGAAATTCCTCATTCTTATTTGCAAGAAATCTCTGTTCAATGAAATGATGTTTTTCTTCCACTAGAAATCGAAAGGATCAAGTAATAAATCAGTTACAATACAAATAATTCTATTTATTATTCGAAAAAAGCCGTTCGCATGTGACTGATGTCGCCGTCACGAATAATATTTTGCAAGCCTCCCTCTTGTTGTAAGTTTGAATTCCTTCCAAGCTCACATTGTATAATGATACTATTTTGAGGCTATCGTGGCGATATATCGTTTCAATTGATACTATTCAGAGCCTATTTTGAGTGTCATTCTATGGCAGACAATATTATGGTATTATTTTCTAGTTACTTATTTGGTATTTTTTCACCAATTTACTTTGGCAAAATTTACGATATCTTCAAGAAAGTATCGATACCTCCGATATTTTAGGCAAAAGTATCGATACCAATATATCGGTATGAGTTTGCATCAAAAGTATCAATACAAATATTGGTATTGCTTTTATCCGTGTGACGTCACACAGAATGGATGTATCGATTCTTCGACTAATCGAACGGTTATTCGAATCTCGCTGAAAGGTGGCCATTTTGACTCCGTTATAAACAAAGATTGTATGGACGGTTTTTCATTATGCCAATTTATGCGGTTATTAGCTGCTCTTCTCATCCCGGAAGTGGTATTTAATTTTTTGGTTTGCCAAAAGTGATTAGAAACAGTGTGGAAAGACAAGAGAACTTTCCGAAAAAATAAGAATATCAGCCTTTTGGCGTCACTGATTCCCAGCGTTCCTGACAACCATGTTCGATGTACTGACTGAATACGATCAGTGACTACACGGTATGATCCAGGTCAAATAGAAGAAGAGAATACAGACAGAACCAGAACTTGTTAAACACCAAGTGTTACGTGGTTTAAACGCCAGGGGATGCTATCATAACATTATTTTCATCAAACGACCGTTGTTGAATCTACTACCTGCCCAAAACATGGCATACATCGTTATTATTTCAATTAACCTAATAATAATTGGATAACATTTGAATTACTTACCTTTCCAAACACCACCACCTTGTCACCTGGGAGTACCTTGCATGAGACGGATTTCACGTGCCCTGAAGTAACGAAGTTGTGCGGATCCAAAGATTTGCAGCACTTCAGTTGCTTCACAGATATGAAATCCGTCTTCAATACAAGATACTCCATGAGATCTTCGCGAGTTATGTCAGGAAAATCGTCACACTCAACAACACTCTGCTCAAAGGGGTCTAAACCACCGCAGAGACGTATTTTATGTTCATACCTTCTCAGGTCGTCACCTGAGTGAACACACATACTGAGTATGAAATTTCTTGTCAGACATCTAACCCACAAGGGAGACATAATAATAACGATTACATAATTGCTTTTAAAGAATATTATCACAATCGTTCTGTTTACATACCAAGAAACTTGGTATGTAAACAGAATAACCTTACTGGATAGGAGCGCAAATGGCGCCCCTTTGCGATCAGATGATCGGGTCAGAGATGTTTATGTTGAGCAGGTTATGTTTGATATCGAAAATAATCGATTATTGAGTCTCGAGGATAAAACGAATAGATACCAAAAAAGTATCGATACTCCGATATATCGGTGGTATCGTGCCGCCCCTAGTACCGGGCGCAGCTATCACAATTATAGCTGGTTTGCTAACTGTTCGGTAGGCACTTGCTATCTGTAAGGCTGGGCCTTGCATCTGTTCGGATAGCCAATCCAATATTCCCTTCCTATCAAACTCAGGGGGTACGAACTTTTCCCAAAACACCGACTGACTAATTTTTGGATACCATGAATTTGAAATAGAAAACTTTGAATTTGACTCGGAAATGCTGTAGCATAGTGCATCCCGATATACATTGCCACTCTGTATTTTACATTTTTGCTGTGACCTAAGTTGTTTCTCTTGTTTATTTCAGTGGACCCGTTCCCGTTCTCGTCATGTCCCTCCTCTTCATCGCCTCCGTTTTCATGCTTCACATCTGGGGAAAATACACTCGCTCTTAAACACTCACCAAGACACCAAGTGCTCATTCCTACATATATTCTTTTTCTCTACAACGTAACGCATTTATCCTTTTATTAAAGACAATTTAGCAAAATATTCGCATGGTTGTTCTCAATTTTGTTGCCTCTGTTCGACAGGGAAGGCATAATGGTTAATTGGATTCCCTGTAAATCTCGAATTGAACAGAACTGAAACCTTTAATGGAAAGATACAAACAAAACAATTATTATGTAAGTGTAATTTACTCTTTCGTATAATTAAATACATTTATTTATTTTGTTTTTCATTCAATTGTTTATTGAATCCTGTACTTCACATAAGTATTACTCCGTCAGTCAACTAGTTAGTAATAGAACTAAATTATCTGTTGATGAAGAAATTACTAACAACATCTTATAAAGAAAATGGTGTTTAAATGTTTCCAATTTGCACAAAACGGACGTTAGGGAAAGATATGGCGCTGACCTTTGTCCTTTCAGCGCTTCTCCTCGGGCCAATTCACATGGAACTGACGTTGGCCGAAGACATAGAAGTGAAAACCCGTGAAATGCACACAGAAAGCAGGACAATTGGGTGTGCGCACTTATTTTTTAAATTTTTAAGAAAGAAAATTTTTTAAGAATCAAAATTCGGATCCAAAAATACGTCACCAACACAGGGACAGCGAGTTCGTGTTCCTAAGTCAGTTGAAATAAAAGAAAGCTTCATGATGGCTTTTAATTCGAAATTTACCTTCTGTTTTTCTGACCACTCGATTCTCTCGTTCTAAAATCTGGATTGCCAATGATCTGTGAAACATCTTTAAATACGGGATATTCTCACTAGTGCCTTGCAAAAACCTATATCTTTTAGTTCCTTCCGACATTCCATGACAATTTTGAAGGGGAAATACCACACAATGTAAATAAGAGGAATGCCAACTTCAACGCACCAAAATCCCACATTTGCGGTGTGCAGATTTACCATCATGTAGCGGTCATTTCAGCTAGAGATGACGGAACAAAGACTTGGTGGGCACAGTGAACTGCCAAACTTTCTGAATGCAATCCCTTATTCATGAAAACATTTTAGGTTATTATCTCAGGCTTTTCCGAATCAGATGGTTCCCAAGAACACGATTCATGATTTTTCCCGCGAATTTTCGTTTGATGCGCACAACCTATGGGAAGTTATGATTGAGAAATAGATCTTCCAAACCGGCTAGATGGTAGTGATTCGACATCGATGTTTTTCAATAAACATCGATGTTTTGATGGCGATGTTTTCACAACATCGATGTTTCTTATCGATGTCGTACTTCCCCTGATTTGTTGTTCCCATTGGTTTTCTCAATAGTTTACACATTAAAATAATGAATGAAACAAGCGTTAAAATACCAATCGTGATGAATTATTACATTCTTATCTCTTGGAGGAATAAAAATAATAGCTAATTTTCCAACCGATTTTGTAACTGCTTTAAATATTCATTTGGCGAATGTACTGGGGTAGAAATTGACCTAGTGGCTAGAAATTGATTCATCAGAAGAAAAAAAGTCTATTCGAGTAGGTACCTACAAGCAAACGCTCTCGAATATTTGTATAATTATGATCAGGCACATCGATGTTAAGAAACATCGATGTTGAGAAACATCGATGTTTTTGGTCGATGTTTCCACTCGACATCGATGGTGGATTTCAAAAACATCGATGTTGATAAACATCGATGTCGCATCACTACTATAATCTACTGTATTTATAGATGGATACTTTGATCCCACGCTTCTTCCTCTTCACTTTCCAACTAAATATCTAAAAATTCGTCGCGCTCTACTAAAACGCTTGCATACGAGTCTGCAACACATTGAAACATTTTCATGCTGATCTGGGAGCTCGATTTTCGACTCAGCTGATCTGGGAGCTCGATTTTCGACTCAGCTGATCTGGGAGCTCGATTTTCGACTCAGCTGATCTGGGAGCTCGATTTTTCGACTCAGCTGATCTGGGAGATCGATTTTCGACTCAGCTGATCTGGGAGCTCGATTTTCGACTCAGCTGATCTGGGAGCTCGATTTTCGACTCAGCTGATCTGGGAGCTCAATTTTCGACTCAGCTGATCTGGGAGCTTGATTTTCGATTCAGCTGATCTGGGAGCTCAATTTTCGACTCAGCTGATCTGGTAATATCAAACTGTAAAGTACCTACCTACCTAACAACTTCACTTCTGATGGTCATAATCATCATTGTGGCGACTTGGGACAAATTTCGTCGCATCAAATTTCGTGACGATTTTTTTTTTTATGTGCCATATGAAAGACATGAAAATGTCAAAAAATCACTCATTTGATAGTGCCTTTAGTGAGATTCCTAGGAAACATAGCACCGAGTACTCTAGACAGGAAGGAGTGCCAGACAAGTCATTATTGGATTTTGCTTCAGAGTCCACCAACGTAGTGGAAGGATTCTTTTCACTTTTCAAGGTTGAAAAAAAAAGTTCTCCAAAATCAAAATTTCCACTCATGTTATGTTCCAAATTGTTCAGGAACAATTTGGGTTTCGTGTCTTTCATGAAATCCTTGTAATGGGCAAAACTGTAAGAAGTTATAGTCGGTTTTCGATGACATTTTTTGGGATTGTGTTGGCGTGTAGATAGTCCCCTATGAAAATCATTGCTCCCAGGCTGATAGTAGCCTCTTTGCATGCGCAAACGTAAATTTCCTTGTAACAGCCGTAACTTCTACATTTCTCATCAGATTATGTGAATAGTAGACAATGCTCCCCTTAGAAAACCGTCGCTCCAGACTGATGATAGCCTCTGCACATGCACAAACATGAATGCCCTATGCTCACTTTAAAAAACGTAACTTCGACATTTTGGTAGCTTTTGTTGGTACTTGGACCTAAAAGGAGAATGTTTTCGGCTGAAAGCTGAGACAAAAATAGGCTAGAAGACTGATTGCTCGATTCCAAAGGATCATTATTGAAAATAGTAAACCAAAATGGAATAAAATCAATTTTTACTTACAGATTAATCGGTTCAATTGATTTTCTACTTCCTGAGGGTACAATTGATTATTGCTCGTTGATGTTTCATTCTTTGGGACGATTGTCTAAACCACACCAGCGGCATTAGTTCATGTGTCCTCCGCTAGGGATGGTAAAGCATTTAAAATCAATCAGATGAGATAAGCTCAGGTACTGTTCGCAGATAGAAAGAATGCGGCTGGCCAATTTTTCAAAGGGTATACCTGCTAACATTGACGACTACCTGTTCCAAAATCTTAGGTAGCCTGGTGAGTCAGGCTGGGGAAAGGGCCGAGCCTCCATATCTCAGACCTTCGTAATTTGGGCATTGAGCAGCTCGAGTCATAGTGAGTTAGAGAGCCCCTCCACTCTGCCAATGGGGTATTTCGGTGGGTCGGAAATTCAGGTTTTTGACCTCAAATTTGGATTCAGCACCCTTGAAAACCTATATACTACAACTTTAAGCCCAATGATACTATAACATGTGGTAGAAAAATTAATTAAAGAGATAACACGTTTGAAGAAGGCAGGCCGCTATAAATGCACACACACTAGGCAAGGACTACGCCGCGCGCGTGTGTGAGTAGAATTTTGTAGTATCCAAGTCGTCCTCCAAGGGTTTCTGTGCATGGATACTTTTTTCAAAGACAGTTGGCTATGTCACGATTGGCTAGCTACGTCACACCGTTTAAATCTTCAACTTTCCTTAGCTTCTCTGATTTTTTTGGTTTTGTTCTCGACGAACAGACCCAATTACCGTTATTCCTGAGCCTTACTCTTTTGAAAAAAAATAAATAAAAAAAAATTGACTGAAATAACCCATTGTTAGGAAAGAATTCCATCTCGATTGTGAGTTCAGTTGCCCTTCAAGTTTACTCTTCATTCGCCTTTAAAATTTGAAAGAAGCACCATCCTTTACTGGAAATAATTTTTTGTAGGAAAATGGGAAATTTGGCGCCCTTTCTAACGGTGCCCTTATTTTTACATGTTTACGGTAAATTAAGGTAGTTCTGGTAATTTTAGTGACATGTTTAAAAACACGAAAACAAATTTGAAATTGGAAAAAAATGGAAAAACAAGGGGTTAAAACAAAGATGTTACGATACAATTTCTTACTTAAATTAGATGTACGATCCATCCTTGAAGTTTGGTCGACACCCTGTATAGAATTGGGAACCACTGCCTTAAAGTACGCGAACGGTCTGTGAAAATCAATCCTTCTACTTCATCATTGATCAGTAGTCAACAACCCTCGGTCTCATTTTCCCTGGCTTGAGTGGCAGGTAGAAGGAGGATGTTTTTGGGACTGTAAACACAAGGACACCTCACCAAACCATCCGCATTCTTTCCATCTGCAAACAGTACCTATATTGATAAAGTTCAAGATAATGCGCTGCAGCTGATTCAAGGGAAAAACGCATTACTATCCCTAGCGGAGGATAGATGAACTGATGCTGCCTGTGTGGAAGACGTTCGTTCCATTGGGCTGCAAGCAGGGTTGCTAACTCGAATGATTTCCGAATCTACTACAGCAGGAACTACTCCTTCAGAAGTGAGGTTAGAGAGAGCCCCAATTTCAAGAAACAGGTCTTTATATTCGAAATGATAGATAATTCTTTACACGTAGATAATAGTCTTTATTCCTTTGTACATATATACCGCCTGATAACCTAAATGTACATGTAGGTATACAATGGCAACCTGCGCTTCCGAAAACTTGAAACGAGAAACCTGCCAATGGTAATTCTCACGCCCTCGCAGAGCTGATGAAAAACTTGCCCGAAAAATTGGAACATTACACTTAGGTACCTAAATATTAAGTGGGAAAAAATTAAATGGGTGCCAATTGTTGAGGAAAAACAAAAAAAATATTGGTCAACTTTATAAAAAAAAATGACTAGTTAGTGCATTTAGGCGGATTAACATGATAATTAACAAAAATCATCTCTAGATGGTATCAAATCGGAATAAATTTATGAAATTGTAGAAATATCAATATACACCTATTAATTTTTCTATATTGACACTCAAAATTATCTATCTATTTATAAAAATAGCTGAAACGTACATAAAAACAACAATTTTCAACTATAAATTACATTATAGTTGCGACAGAATATGCCGGAAAAAATGAAAAATTGTTCAACAAGAAGCCTGCAAACTACTAGTTTGATGAACAAAAATAAAAAATTACAAATATGCCGGATGCAATGGGCAATTTATTTATTCTTTTAATACGTATTTTCGATATCAACGACACTCTGGTATTTCAGTTTGTTGTTCCGAAGGAAGCATCGCTAACCCGTTCATGATTTGGAGAGCAAATATTCCGATAAAAAATGGATTTAGAATGTTCAATAGAAATACTTCCGGATGAATTAAGAGTGGTGGTGACGGAGTAAAAACCAAGTGCTTAGCATCTGTGGTTGAAAGAAAACCTATCCTAGAAGTATTAGAATGTTTAGATTAGTTTATCAAGACGTATCTTGATGAAAGACAACTTCATGGATGCTATAGTGCTTGGCTTTGTTGTGTATGGAAGAGAGAGACTTGGAAGGGGTGATGCGCGTGTAGGGGAGGAAGGCATTAGAGCTAGGGGAGGAGAGTGCAACCCTCTTTGTACAACTGAGTTCTGTAAGGCGAATATACTGTTATTGTGAAATGTTTGGTTTTCTTTAGCCTGCTTCTCCGTATACAATATTGGCAACGAGTCTGTACACCAAGAAAAAAGGTAACAACAAGAACTTTTGCTTGGAAAAATAAGGCTCTGAAAAAATCAAGTTTTGTCTAAAATTCCAGCATTTTCCGAGGACAAAGTTGGTCGATTTTTTGATATGCTAGAGGAAGGCTTTGAATTTACTGGTCAACCTACCATAATAGGCTAAGGGCATTTTCGGATAACTGCACTGCTACTTTCACCTCTTTGAAAAACAGGTTGATTACTATTTATAAACTCAGAACTACTACAAGTTGGAAAGACGAGCAATTTTTCAATTGCGTTCAAAAGGCAGATGAAAAATTCCAAGACTACGTCGAATTAGATTAGCAGCAACTACATGTGGTTGTGACACAGGGCGTGGTAGGAGTTTTGATATGGATATCACATCCACGCATGCAACCCTTCTAATATCTTCCTCCATACATTACAAGCAACACTTGAATATTGCCTGCTGGACCCAGCCAATCTGCCCCGCGGGCATTATTCTGTGAGCTACTTTAAGGGCACAAGGAAATTTTTTCGAGTAAAAATTCGATTTTTTAAAAATAATTTTGTATTAATGTGCATATAATCACGGACCAATTAAAAAAAAATCATGAAAAAATTTGAACGAGAAGTGGGTCAAATAAATACGCAAACCGACCTGTGTCAGGGTTTGCGCTAGTAGAGTCTGGCGCCATACCCTGCATTCGTTGCGATCGCGGCATTTTCAAGACGATTCAGCACAGCACAAAACAAACGGAATTCACGGCACAAAATGAGACATAAACATAGAAAAAGACGAGTAAACAACGAAACAAGAGATTTAGCTTCTTCTTCTTCTTTGTTTTCATCAAAGCAAGTCACCTTGGAGCAAGTTGGAAGCATTAGGAAACCGTGTGATGACGTCATGAGATGAACATTGTTTAATTTCAGAAAATCGTGTTTCCTGAAAAATCACGTTTTCTAGCACTCATGTTTCATTTTGTTGAGTTATACTGGACTTATCTCCTTGTTCTTTTTTTTTACTTGTACGTCAGTATCTTATACACCAACTGTGCATAGGGATTGGCGTATTTTTCCCGACAACAAGATAAAAATGTGGTCCGTTTTGGTGGGTTAGAGCCCTGATTTTGATGTTTTTTTCAGAAATCCGCCATTCTCTCCTCAAGCGTTGTACGAAATTATCCTTTGCACCAGTTATAGAGCATAAGATGCTCGACAATATTTGAAAAAAATCAAGGTGATCGGTTGATTACAACCCGAGAAAACGGTACATACGTTTTACGGGAAATTGTACTGTCGGGGAAAATTTCCTTGTACCCTTAAATGGAAGCTCAAGCTTGAGTTCCTTTGCACCCACTAGGACTGGCTTTCATACTTTCGAGATCTTTCATACTGGACCAGAATGGAGTAACGGTCGACAGGTTGAACGTAAGAAGCTCAAAGCCATCATCATTATGTATGTGGTTTCATTGAAAGAGGATCCATGAATTTCAAGTCTGTGCTGATATTGCCATAAAACAACTAGCTGACTCGTGCGTTTTACTTCAAGTAACTATTCTTCCTCTGATGAACCAGTCTAACATTGAAATTGTAATATGGATACCCAAAAACTAACCATTTGTATAATAAATACCAGAACTCAGGTCTTGTGGTTACTTTTGTCCACTCAAAGCATGGATCAGGATACAACTGAGATAATCGCTGATAAAACCAATGTCAATCGTTCTACCATCCACAACCTTCTGCAAAAGGCCAACTGCTACACCCCTGACTACTGTGACCTGAAGTCATTCTCATCTTAAAGGAACTAGACGATAATATCATAGGCGTGTCTCATTCTTAAAGCACTTTTGTCATGGAACTAGGTAGGGAAGGGTGTGATGTAGTGTTGAAGTGACTGCAAGAGGTTCAGCGACTGGAAGAAACTTTCAAAACAAGACATGTAGCGCTCGAACGGAGGCTGGCAGTACTAGGTACGCTCCCACTCCAAGGATTACCTGACTTAGTGCAGTTCATTGAGTCGTAGAGCACAAAAAGTCCTCAACGAACCAATCTTGTCCCACAATTCAGGAATTCGTGTAAATCACTTCATCCAATTAAAAACTATCCGTTGAATGGTCAGTGACATTTATTGACTGAAAAAATCGCCCATTGTACAACGAACTAACGTAAATGTACCAATATTGTAAAAGGTACACTTTTTAAGTACCTAACTTTTTCCTAGCAAATGTACAATATTTTATTATCATTAGACGTTTATAAAAAAAATATTCATTTCCTTAAGTAATTCGTTTAGCTATAATACACATAATAATATACATTAATTTTTGTTTGATTTTTCGTTGCTAGAGTCCTCAAAGGGTAAAAATATCACATTTCATTTTTAAAAGTTTCTTGTCGTCAGATCATGACATCGCGAGAAGCAGTCGGTCGCTTGCTCATAGAAGATGTTTTCTACAGGAAATCTTCCACAACACCGAGCTCAAGATCTTCCTGGAATAAAAATACAAAAAGTGAAGCATAAGCAAGCATGATTCATAGATATGTAACAGAAATGGAGTGACCAGATGAACTTTGATTTGAGGAGGAAATGGAACAGTGTACCGGTATTTTGTCATTAATATCCGTGTGATGTTGGCAGGAGCTAGAGTGCTCACAGGAGGTTTGTTCCATCAAGGCGACCGCGGTCAACTGGCGCATACGCATTACGACTAACCACTGTTCCAGCACGACAATCTGCCCAACTTTGCGGTTGAACCACTGTTCCAGCACGACAATCTGCCCAACTTTGCGGTTGAACCACTGTTCCAGCACGACAATCTGCCCAACTTTGCAGTTGAACCACTGTTCCAGCACGACAATCTGCCCAACTTTGCGGTTGAACCACTGTTCCAGCACGACAATCTGCCCAACTTTGCGGTTGAACCACTGTTCCAGCACGACAATCTGCCCAACTTTGCGGTTGAACCACTGTTCCAGCACGACAATCTGCCCAACTTTGCGGTTGAACCACTGTTCCAGCACGACAATCTGCCCAACTTTGCAGTTGAACCACTGTTCCAGCACGACAATCTGCCCAACTTTGCGGTTGAACCACTGTTCCAGCAACTCGACCTTGGTCGACCCAAACCCGACCACTTTGAGGAGTGAGGTCGCGAGCGGTCAAGATTGGAAACCTCACACTAAAGAAACCTCTACCTTAACCTTCTCATTTCAAATCGAGCTCCGCAGAGAAGGACCCCCCAAGGTGTTTTGGTTGAGAGTTTATAGTCATCAGAGATAGGTACAAATTGGACAGTAGATGTGTTAACCTTGCGTCGGTCACGTCTGTGGTGTTTACACCACACTCGGAAGAAAACGCTTGCTCTTTGACCAAATTTCCGAAAATTCACCCAACCCCCTCTGTATTTTTTGTTCAGGATCCCACTCCCTAGATTGCATATGAGTCGCCACGTTTGTGAGCGACGTAAAAGTTGCTATTCAGTTTTGCTTCAGGCATCATCGAGTAAGGCTTGCGCTGAGTACCTATCGGTGTTTGGACAGCTGTTCAACGAGACTGTCTGAGGTTTTATTGTTTTGCTCAAGTTTACATATTCTACCCAATATTTTGCAATTTTATGAATAAAAATGTTTACTGAAGCAAGCGTCCCTCAATTTATTGTCTCTCAGATCGTCAAATTTTCAAATTTTGAGCAAAATACGCAACGAGAATGACTGCGGTGTAAACACAGCAGTGCGACCTACTTTGCGTGTGGGAAGGCGCGACCGACGGAAGGTTAAGAAATGGATTTTTTCATCCTTCTGTTAGAAGAACTTTTTTCAGAAACGTGTGAAGCTTTAACCAACCCAATGTCCTCAAATTTCTCGATCCCACAAAGGAAACCTTGAAATCTCTTTACGCCCTCCTGAAGATAAAGTTGCATTAAAATTGTGACTTCTATAACATCATACCTATACAAGGTGTCTACCATTTGGATGGACCAAACTTCAAGGATCGATTCTACAACTAATTTGCTACAAAAAAATGTCTCCCGGCAATTTTTTCTTAACCCACTCAAAATGCCTTTTTTTTCACTTCGAAGTTTTTTTTTCGCGTTTTCGACTTAACGTCATTAAAATTGTCATAATTCCTGTTATTTACCAAGTAAATTCAAATTTAAGGATATCGTTGGAAAGAGCGTTAAGTTTCCAAGCTGCCTGGTGTAAAATCAAAATCTTTTGGAATCAAACCATTTCTAAAAAATCAAGTCAAAAAGCAAACGTCAAAATATGACTCTTTTTAAATTGAAGTTTTCACTTTGAACGTCTGTCCATTTCGATGGGCGCTCTTCAGAAAAAATATGCTTAAATGGGGTATTTCGGTGGGTCGGAAATTCAGGTTTTTGACCTCAAATTTGAATTCAGCACCCTTGAAAACCTATATACTCCAACTTTAAGCCCAATGATACTATAACATGTGGTAGAAAATTAATTAAAGAGATCACACGTTTGAAAAAGGCGGGCTGCTATAAATGCACACACACTAGGCAAGGACTACGCCGCGCGCGTGTGTGAGTAGTATTTTGTAGTATCCAAGGGTTTCTGTGCATGGATACTTTTTTCAAAGACAGTTGGCTAGCTACGTCACACCATTGAAATCTTCAACTTCCCTTAGCATCTCTGATTTTTTAAAAACATTTTCTCAACGAACAGACCCGATTACCGTTATTCCTGAGCCATACTCTTTTGAAAAAAAAAAAAAAAATTGACTGAAATACCCCATTGTCAGCTTCCCAACGGTATATATATTTTCTTTTTTAAATTCTGTTATGTCGGGGTGTGAAGACGATGGTCTTCACGCCGGCTTGTCGATTTCTATTGGTCCCTACTCAACGAAGGTGAAGGCTGGGAGAGCACTTTCTGCCTGGCGCGTTTTACCGCCTACCACATGCAGGAGTGCTCAAGGAATTCAGCTCAGCTGCGTAGCTCGGCGCGATTGCTCGCCTCTGGAGGGAGGCAGTACATTTACCTAGGCCTAGTTGGGGGCAGACAACTTCCTAGGCGAAATGGGAGCGGAGGCTGGCGCAATGTGCCTACCGAGGCCTCCAAGGAATTTTGGGCTTCCAAGAGAAGGCGAGGTAGAACGAGAAATAATCAAGTCGATTGTTAGAAGACGAATGCATGAAGGTGAAGCCCTGGGTCCTCTTTTTATACTACTTTAACAGGGTAAAGGGAGAGTGGAGGAAGGTGACGTCAAATGACGTGTTCGTCCCCCGTACCTCACTCTACCTACCTGGCACGATGAGTCACTCAGGGTTTCCCTTGTGTTCTTTATTGGAGAACTAACATAGCTAAGAGTATGAGTCATTACAAATTCAAATTGGAATAGTAAATCAAGTTTGAATGAAAGAAAACGTGTGTTTTACAAAAAAATCGAGTGTTTTACGCGGTGTATGGTTACTCTTGATCTCAAGATGACTTGACGAGTTTAGTATCATTTCCTATGTAATTTTTCACGCTGAATCCAATGGTGATAGTTCCAAATAATTCTGAGTGCTAGGAAGTGGATTTTTAACTTTTTAAAAATTTTTTCAAGTTAATCTCGTTATTTGAATTATATTATTCTATTGGATTGGATCCTTTTCGTGTGGTCACAAGGGCGCTACCATGTTGTCGTTCTTCTAGTCTCTTTGAAACTTCTTTTACGCTTCACCAGAGCACAGCAGTGTGAATTTGGTCAGATTTCGAAGAAACCTCAGTGATCAGTTTCCCTCGATTTTTGCGGTGTTCTTTTGAGAACTGTTGAGAGTTGTTGTTTTGGCGTTTTCTTCTAGGGTAATTCCCTTGGGTATTCCTGGTGTTAAACGTAAGTACAGTGCTACGATTGAAAGAAAGCGGTCGGCCGATTTCCCGCAGGGTATACCTCCTAACATAGGCGACTACCTGTTCCAAAATCTTTGGTAGCCTGGTGAGTCAGACTGGGAAAGGGTCGAGCCACTGTACCTCTGACCTTCGTTACCTGGGTATTGAGCAAGTCGAGTCATAATGGAGTGAATTCAGGCTGGGGAAACCCCAAGCCTCCGTATCTCAAACCTCGAGTCTTGATGAGTTAGATAGCCCCCCCCCCCCCCCCTACCTACCTACTTCACAATGAAATTTATTTCGAAGATAAATTTTGGTCTGCTGAAATTTGAACGGAGATTAGGCCTCTTTTGCGATTCACACTCGTGTTTCTGATTTTCCAACCCAAGTAGGAAACTTCAAAGTTTCAACCCTTAGAAGTGACCAACATCAACCAAAATCTTCGGAGCACAACTAGACCCCAAATGGAACCTACATACCAAATTCAAAAAATAACTCAGAAAATTTTTATGTAAAGGTACCTATTGTTTTTCCATCAATTTAAGATAGTATAGAATTTTTAGATCTTTTTGAGACCACGCGGAGTTCTGTAGGACAAACCGTTCGCTCCCTACGAGAATTTAAGATTTGGACTTACGATAAATCAGAAACACGAGTGTGAATCGCAAAAGAGACCTAATCCCCGTTCAAATGTTAGCTAACCGAAATACGATCAACGTTTTTCTTCTAGTTGGTTTGTGGTAACAATGGCAAACAACAAAATAACAATAAACAGTTTTTCCGACCCGCGCGCACACTCCATTATAAATTTTGACTTTGACTTTTTTTCACTTTCACAAATGGCTTCCAAAAATTGGGGTCTCCACTAAACGGATAAGAAATTCAACGCTCTTTCCAACGGTGTAATCAGATTTGAATTTGTATGAGAAATAAGGGAGTTATGACTTGAGGAGTTATGAGTGCCACAAGATCGAAAACACGAAAAAAGTTCATTTGCAGAAATAAGGAGTTGAGGAGGATTCATTGGGAAATTTGAATGCTGGTTGCTAATGAAAAACGGATAGGAAATTTACCGCTGTTTTTCAACGTTGTAATCAGGTTTGAATTTGCATGAGAAATAAGGGAGTTATGTAAATTGGTAAGAGGCATTTTTGTTGAAAATTAGTTGTAGAGCTGACCCTTGAAGTGTGGTCCATCTCAACAGTAGATATTCTGTATATAATTGGGAACCACTGCCTGGAAGTCAATCCCGAAACCCTGGCTGACCACGAACGGTCTCTAATAAACACACCTTCCACTTCGTCATTGGTCGGTAGTCAACACCCTCGGTCTCATTTGCCCCTGGCGCGAGCGACAGGTAGAAGAAGGACGACGTTTTTGGGACTGTAATACACATGGACACCTGACCAAGCCAGCCGCTTTCTTTCAATCGTAACACTGTACAGGGCTCTATTAGAGGATTTGATTTGAAATTCCAGAATCTAAAATTGAGGCAAATTCCCCATTTGAGTAAAAGCATAGTTGTAGGAGGCACGACACCAAGTACTCACGCTTAGGCCGGTGATTATCTGGGTGGACTAGATGGGGTCTATAGTCTCCACTATAGAGAGCTCTGAAGCGTCGTTATCAGCTTGAAGAGAGATGAGCATCTTGTCTTCGTTGGAGGAATCATCTTCGACCGTGATTCCATCCTGAGAGTTAGAAGACGTTGTAACTTCCTGTAGATCACAAGTCGATATGATGAAAATGGAAAGTCAATCTAGATTGAATGATGGTTGATGGACGAGGTAGAGGTGTGTCGGTACAGCTGTACCGGGACTGTGGAACCGAGTATCAGGTTGGAACGGTTCCACGCAATGACAAAAACTCGACCCTTACCGGTCCAGTTCCACAGAGTGATAAGATATCTTGAAATGGCTCTGGACTGGGAAGACAATCTTTTCCATCGGTCCAGTTCCATCCTCACCAATCAGAATGATCTGATCAATCATCTCATCAATCTGATCTCTCTAATTGGTAAGGATGGAACTGGACCGGTAAGGATGGAACCGGACCGATAAGATATCATAGAGAATGGTTCAATGGCTCTGGACCGGTAAGCATGGATCTTGTTCTCAGTTCTGTTCCATGTTGTACCTGGAAGCGCCCTTACTACTTCCATGGACTGAGAATGGTTCATGGAATGGCTCTTGAGCGGGAAGTTATCTTCTGGACAGGTTAGCATGGAAGTTGTCTCCAGTTTTATTAATTTATTATTGTCATGTTAAGTTCTTAAACTGCAACGTCATTATTCTTTCCTTGAGTTGTTTGGTAACTATTATTTATAATAAATTGCCTCTTTTGTAACACTTGTTCAAATTCCTTCCTTTTAGCGAATTGTTAAGGAAAATGATGCTATTGTATTGCAAGTTGAGATCATAAGCATGGAAGAAGGACGATAGGGATTTGACTGCCTGCTTCATCCATGCCATGTGAGCGGGATTTGATCGCCTGTACTGGTAATGGAACTGTACCGGTAATTTGGAACGGTTACATCTTTGTCACCGTAACCGTTGGAACCGTTCCAGGGAAATACCTGGACCGACACACCCCTAGGACGAGGGCCAACAGATCAACCATGACACAAATATACATCAGTTGAAACATTATTTTTAAATAGGTATAGTTTGGTTGATAATACATGCTTGTTTTTATTTCCACCACCATTTTTGAGAACTGATTCGTTCTATTTTACCATTTTAGAGTATTTTAAACGTGTTTTTAGGGGTTTTTCTTGGATATTACCATCACGATCATAGTAATACAAGGTATATTACAATTCAGCACAACATTTCTGATATAGCACAATTTTACAAGTGAATAATTGTAAACAATAATATAAACAATTTACATAAATAACAAAAACCTGGGGTGTATTCGATGTACCCAAAAATGGTAGGTATACTGAAAATCGAAAAAACCAACAACAGCCGTGTGGGTACTCAATGAGTTCGTGGAGACGAGGAGAACATGAATATGGACTCCTAAGATCTTCAAAGCATACCCAGTTCATACAGTATGTTGGTATGGTAGGTATACTGAAAATCGAAAAAACCAACAACAGCCGTATGGGTACTCAATGAGTTTGTGGAGACTGAATATGGACTCCTAAGATCTTCAAAGCACGCCCTGTGCTTGTTGGAAGGTATACTTTTGATTCACTACTTCATAACTTCCGATCGTTTGAAACATTTTAATGTTGAAGAAATTGAAAGAAAGAGGCTGACAGACTGTGTGTCAGGTTGAGCTTAGAACTTCTTAGCTTAGCTTCAGAACACTAACGAGCTTGATCCTCACTCACTGCCTGGGGTTGCCATTGGGAAAGAGTTTCAGGCTACGATGCCTTATATCCCCCCCCTTCGAGGTCACTTTATTTTGAAATGAGGATTCCGCCGGCTACCCCATTTCGGAGTTTGTAAATCTTTGGCTAAGATCAGCAAAGTTCTTAATACGTTTCCACGAAATTTCACGCAGAGATGCGCGCTCCACTATGTGGTGACCTAATCCTTCTGATTTGGATCTCCAGAAGCGGTCGCATCTGCTTAAGGTGGGATTTCGCATGCAGCGGCTGGGGCCAGCGTACGCGTCTCCGAGATGCGGCGGCCAGCCGCCCACTACTCCTTCTGTGTATTTCAATGGAACCGATTTGACATGACCGCCAGCGGCCGCGGTCAGAAATTCGGGCCGCCGTGTCTCGGCGGCTCGACTGCTCGAGGGACCAGTCGAGACGCGCCCCTTCCGGCGGCTGTATATGCAAACCCGTTTCATTTCAAGTGAAATTCGGTACATCACGGAGGTGAAGACTGTAATTCACGCAAACCCGTTCATTTCAAGGGAAATTCTGTACATCACGGAGGTGAAAAACAGTCGGAACTTCTCTTCATCGTTCTCGAGGTGCAACTGCACTAGTTTCGAGAAAAAGCCCTCCTCTTTTCTTTTTTTAAACATTGGACCTATTGGTCTTCTGATAGTACAATTAAAATCTTCCTCCTCTTCTTCATCCATTAATAAACACACCGCGAGTTTCCTTCTTGCCATCACGTTTCCGCTCCCGATGAACCAAAAAAATAGACTGATGATCGACGGGACGCCGCGTTCCATCGCCGACATGCGAAACTACCCTCTCCCGCAGCCGGCCGCGGCCGCGGGCGGTCGGGCAGTTGGCCGCCAGCGGTCGGGCGGTCGCGTCTCCATGCGAAATCCCACCTTTAGGAAGTGCTCGGCTGTGTCCACTTCTTGTTCGCATGTACACATCGGTGATATTGATTGTCCATGATGTTTCGACTTTTAGAAGTCAATCATAAGGCTTCTAACTAGGAAGTGATGAGCATTCTGGTCTGTATGTACCTATCAGTTTCTTTGGACCAGAGTATATTAAGGTCTTGGGATTCCCATCTATTAACATTTACTTTGAGACGCCAATTGCCGGAGAGGGTCCCATGAATTCTTTCTTTGAACCCTCTTTTGCTAGAATGTCGGCTTGTTTATTTTCCCAGGCGGGTTGGTATGCCCAAGTATCCATTTTATTAAAATTTTGTTATTCCCATGGTGTGTTCGGAGAAGCAGTCCCGAACCAAACTGGGACTGAAAAGGGGAGGGGATAGAGGCGCCTGGGCTCCTCCGAACTGATCAGGACTTTGAGGTGGTGATGAGATTTTGAAGGGCTTTTATACTTGCTTGGCTGTGAGTAAAGATATTTTCTTGTTGCTGATGCCAAGATACATGTAATGATACATCATTAATTGCAAGAACTTCCGTTTGGAATGCTGTTGCATATTTTTTGTCTAAGCTATAGGAGTTGGTTACCCCGAGGCTAGGTATGAACACACCCGCTTGATCCTCGACAATGGATAAAGAATCGCATTATCACGGTTTGTCTAGGCCCAATCACGACTTAAACCACCCATCCAGGTGGTTCAACTCTTTGATCCGTGGTGACTTCGAATCAAAAGCTGTTGCCAAATTGGAAATGCATTATCCGCATTATTAATCCACGGATGAAAATATTGTCACGAGACAGTCAGAATCCTGATCTGCGGATTCAAATTTAATTTTGGCCCTTAAGGAGGTCTCAGTCAGCTGCCATTTCTCCCTCGTCACGGGTTAGTCTAATCTCTTACGAACTGGCGCTCGATTGCTCCTTCCCAGCCCCCATCTGAAGGAGCAACATTGCCACCCACCACCCCCAGTGCCTCCCCCATCCCTCCTCACCCTTATCATAGCTGGCCAGTTTTTCCAGGAAATAATCATCCAATTTTCATGTTGCATGTGGCATTCATGTTCTTATTTTTGTAAAATCTACACCCACGTACTTGTTTGATTCTAAAAGTAAAGAAAGTAAAAAGTTCTACGTAAATTTGAAATTTTCAAGGATTTTTGAAATTTATTAGTGCGTCAACTTAGGGAGACCCCCTTAAAATTACAGGCTCACGAGTGAACATTACCCAAGGGTCAAAAATGCTGTATTGGATCGTGAGGCCGCCACTGGTCTTCGATGCAGAATATAGCATTCCTCCCCCCCCCCCCCACCATGAGAGGTTTGCTAAAACCTCCCTATGAAAATTATAAAAACACCCAGCAAGTATTTTATGCTTTCAGATTTTTCCCGATTATGCTTAGCGTACATATATTATCTAATGACATTTAAGTCTAATAATCATACAGTACCTACGAAACAACCATTCATGCATTCCCTTCTCCAACATCTAAAATCAGCAGGATTAGCTGAAGTAATAACACCAAGTATGTAAATAGTTTGCATAAACAGAAGTAAGAAAACCAAGTTAGAAAAAAGAAGAAGATGGAGTTTTAAAGAACTAAGCAGTAGTAAATGATAAATGTACATACAAATAAATCAAATAATAGTGTCAATGTTTGTACGTAGGAGTAAGTACTTGGTATGAAAGGGTTGGAACGGGTACGGAGGAGTTACTAAACACTGATGTCTCGGTAAAAATGGCCGAACAAAATAGAAGTAAAAAAAAATAAATTGATAAAACTTGAAATAATTTACTTTACAAAATATGTTAAAACGAGGGATTCGAAAATTTTATTTTAGGAAATGAGCCCAATTAGATGGTTCAATTTACCTAAAAATATACGGTTTTTGGCGTTCACGTGAGAGAGTTCCAAGTAGGTTTGGTTTGGCTTAGATACGGCGTGATGTATTCTCAATCTGGTGCATTGATAGAGAGATCCTAGTAAGTTTGGTTTGGCTTAGATACGGCGTGATGTATCACACACACACACTCTCAATCCAGCGCCGTACTGTGATAAGAACGCGCCATATCCAATCTGGCGCTGTAATACTCCAGTAGAATTCATCACTAGGAGGCAATCTGGCGCGCCGTATTGAAAACGTGGAGGACGATCCAGCTATGGCACACCGTCCGTATCTTAGCTGAAACAAACCTACCTCTCTATTAGAGAGTTCCTAGTAGGTTTGGTTCGGCTTAAATACGGTGTGACGTATTCTCAATCTGGCGCTATACACTGTGATATGAACACTGAGATCCGACGCCGTAACAATGCAGTAGAATCTGGCGCCAGATCGGATACGGCGCATCCTTATCAACAATATGGCGCCAGATTAAGGATACATCACGCCGTTTCTAAGCCAAACCAAACCTACTAGGAACTCCATTGTAGTATCCGATCCGGCGCCAGAGTCTACCCTAATATTGAAATACCAGATAAGATAAGGTGCTTTCTTATCACAATATGGCGCCAGATTGAGAATATGTCACGCCATATCAAAGCCAAGCCAAACCTACTAGGAACTCTCTATTATCATAAACTAACTGAACTCATAGGGATGTTGTTTCAACGGAAAATTCCCAAATTTACAGGTCCACCACAGAAAGTCTTTGTCCATGTGGTGCCCCCTAAGAGACAGTTCCCCGAGCTAACAGTCGAGTCTACCTTTCATGGTGAAACCTTCGCAGGGAAAACTGATGCATTTTATGAGGGTTTTTTTTAGCAGTAAGAGGGAAAGTACGTCACTTTGAGGGGGGAACATCCCAAGAAAATATCGAGTGCAGGGATTTTCAGAAAGATGAGAAATAAGTAGTTCTATCTTCTTTAGAAAAATGCGCTAGAGAAGCAGAATTTCTGTGGTGGGCAAATAGGTACTATTTGTCTGAAATGCACACTTCTTCAAGTTACGGAAAATTAAAAACGCAGCAAATCTGTATAGATCACCCTTCTGTATAGATCCCTCCTACCATCCGTAGGTACCTACTACCTACTAGGGCATTTTTGGAAAGTTCAAACCCAACCACCAACCAAATGGAAATGAAGGGTTGAAAGTTTCAAAAATGCCCTAGTAGGCAGTAGGTACCTACGGTGGGTAGGGAGGGATCTATACAGAAGGGTGATCTATACAGAAAATAATAAACCTTTGGGCAATGATTTGCTCCGTTTCTTGGTTTATTATTTTCAATAATGAACCTTTGGAATCAACCAAGAAAAATTTTCTTTCAACACCCCCTCAAAATTTGATGGTTTACGTTTCAAGGTACGTAGAATCCAAAAATCGAATAAAAATTTTGCCGTCCGTCCGCCGTAAGCCGCACTTTCCCCACTTAGCATTGACCGATTTTGATGAAATTTGGTATGTAGGCTCCTTTTGGGGTCTAGTTGTGCCCCGAAGATTTTGGTTGATGTAGGTCACTTCTAAGGGTTCAAAAATGAATTTTGAAATTTTGAAAACTTCCTTTTATATCAAAAAATTTTGATATAAAGGTATTGTTTTCCCTTCAATTTAAGATTCTATAGAATTTTTAGAATTTTTTGAGACCACGCGGAGCTCTGTAGGACAAACCGCTCCCTACGAGAATTTAAGGGTTGAACGTACGATAAATCAGAAACACGATTGTGAATCTCAAAACAGGCCTAATCTCCGTTCAAATGTTAGCTGACCGAAATGCGATCGATGTTTTTCTTCTTTTTCTGTCTTTGCAGACGAGTGATCTATATAAAAACTATAAACCATTGTGTAATAATTGCAGCGTTTTTTACCTACCAACATTTTTTTACCTATTTTTTTAACCTACCAACCATTGGTAGGTACTACCTACCTCACCATACTGCCTTCACACCTTCACAACCAAGTTTATTAGAAAGAACTAAACGCTTCACACTCGATTCGAAAAATAGGCAGCTTCATATGGAAATTTGATTACTGGTTACGCAGAAGGCAAAACTGAATACAAATCGAAGAAATGAACAGCGATCGCATTTTAGTCAGATACAATTTGAACGGAGATCAGACCTCTTTTGCGATTCACACTCATGATTCTGTTTTATCGAAGGAAAACCCTTAAATTCTCGTAGGGAGCGAATGGATACAGGGCTCCGCGTGGTCTCTAAAAATTCAATACTGTTTAAAATTGGTGAAAAAACAAAAACCTTTATTTCGAGAGTTTTCGAGCTAGGGCACTCTTGAAAATTTCAACCCTCAATTTTCACCCCTTAGAAGTGACTGACATCAAACAAAAGCTTCGCGGCACAACTAGACCCCAAATGGAGCCCACATACCAAATTTGAACCAAATCGTACGGCGGACGGACGGAAATTTTTTTATTCGATTTTCGGATTCTACGTACCTTGAAACGTAAAACATCAAATTTTGAGGGGGTGTTAAAATGCTTTTTTTCTTGCTCGATTCCAAAGGCTTATTATTGAAAATAATAAACCAAAACAACACCAATTAAATAGAAATAGATTCTGTGTTCTACAAAACCCTGCCACCTCGTTGACTTGAAAACTTGAGAAACACCTTCTAAAACAGGACCAGGGTACTATTTTCTTGAAAATGACATCACTTGAAGGTAACTCGATGTGATATTGAGTCTCACATTAGTTTGCTCCGTGGGAGTTTTTATGGCGTTTTGTGAGATCGAGTACCATCAGGGAAATAATTGAAAATTAAGAATTGTACAGTAACTATTAGATCGAAAAGAACGAGCATGGGGCATACACATCCGAGAATCGACGATGCTCATCTAATACAGTGAAATGAAGAGAAAAACTAACAAGAAACAGAAAAACTAAAGTTGTGAGAGAGTTAGATGGTAACATACGAACTCAAAAGTAGAAAAACAAAGGAAAACAAAGTTGATAAAACGTGTGATACCTGAGGTTTGGGACGAGGGTTAAGTCTTAATAGGTCTTCATCTATATTCATATTCGGGAGGGACCAAGAAACTTTGGTATTGCTATCAAGTTTGGTGGTTTCAGTGTCAGTATCACCCTTAGGAAAAGAAATTTCGAACAAAAATAATATTATAAAAAAATATGTACAATTTGTTCAAATTAATAACTTGTAATTAAACAAAGAAAACAAATAATTATTGCTAAAACCTGAGGTCAGTAGGGGACGAGGCGGTTAAATATACAAGGAAACAAGGGAGAAAGTACTAAAGAAGGATTAATACTTATATAAACTTTGAGGGCGGGAGTTTCGGTGGAGACAAGATTGATACACTGAGTACAACTGCTGTGCTGGCAGGAATGCGGAAACCTTCAGTATCAGACAAGAAGCCCGACATGATGCTCACAAGCGTCCGACTCTGCGTTTCCGACTGTCTGTGCTCTGCCCACAGCGGGCAGAACTGAGAGAGTCGGAAACGCAGAGTCGGACGCTTGTGAACCCACCTTAACGCCGTGTCCTACGTGGACGACCAAAGCGCGCGACCGAGCGACCCGCGCGTGTGAGCAAGCGACCAGCTGATTTCAAACAAGGTAATGATAGGGATGGCATCGACATATCGATATATAAAATTTATCGATATATTAAGTTTGATTTATCGATATATTTATATCGATATAGAGAACCGATATTATCGGTAAATATCGATATATTTACCGATATATCGCGACCTGTTTTCAAGTTTGAAAATTTTTTATTTTTTAGTAAAACGCTGCAAATCTTTGCTCAAAGGTTTATTATTTTCTGTATAGATCACCCTTCTGTATAGATCACTGGTTCTCCATCAGTAGCACCTACCACCATCTGTATTCTCCCTTGACCTTCCCTCTCAAATTTCCGCTTTCTGCGTTCAATAGGATTGAAAATGGCTTCGGAGCTCACTCAGCTGATCAGTGATCTGAAGAGTGAAGAAGATCTCCTCGAATGCTGGAGACGCCTGGAAGAGCACTTCCATTCAATAGGAGTAAAAATGGTTTTGGAGCTCACTCAGCTGATCAGTGATCTGAAGAGTGAAGAAGATCTCCTCGAATGCTGGAGACGCCTGGAAGAGCACTTCCATTCAATAGGAGTAAAAATGGTTTTGGAGCTCACTCAGCTGATCAGTGATCTGAAGAGTGAAGAAGATCTCCTCGAATGCTGGAGACGCCTGGAAGAGCACTTCCATTCAATAGGAGTAAAAATAGTTTTGGAGCTCACTCAGCTGATCAGTGATCTGAAGAGTGAAGAAGATCTCCTCGAATGCTGGAGACGCCTGGAAGAGCACTTCCGTTCAATAGGAGTAAAAATGGCTTTGGAGTTCACTCAGCTGATCAGTGATCTGAAGAGTGAAGAAGATCTCCTCGAATGCTGAAGACGCCTGGAAGAGCACTTCCAATCAAAAGGATTGAAAATGGCTTCGGAGCTCACTCAGCTGATCAGTGATCTGAAGACTGAAGAAGCCTTTGAGCAATGATTTGCAGCGTTTTTTACCCACCAACATTTTTTTTACCTACCAACTTTTTTTTTACCTACCAGCTAGGTACTACCTACCACACCATACTGGCTTCACACCTTCACAATCAAGTCTATTAGGAAGAACTAAACGCTTCACACTCGATTGGAAAAATAAAAAGCTTCATAGGGAAATTTGATTACTGATTACGCAGAAGGCAAAACTGTATACAAATCGAAGAAATGAACAGCGATCGCATTTTAGTCCGATAAAATTTGAATGGAGATTAGACCTCTTTTGCGATTCACACTCATGATTGTTTTATCGAAGGAAAACCTTCAAGTACTCGTAGGGACCGAACGGTTTGTCCTACAAAGCTCCGGGTGGTCTCAAAAATTTTAAAAAATTCAATACTATTTCAAATTGGTGAAAAAACGATACCTTTATTTCGAGAGTTTTCGAGCTAGGGCACTCTTGAAAATTTCAACCCTTAATTTTCACCCCTTAGAAGTGACCTACCAAACCAAAAGCTTCGCGGCACAACTAGACCCCAAATGGAGCCCACATACGAAATTTGAACCAAATCGGTCCAGTGTTGCTAAGAAAAGTGCCGCGTACGGCGTACGGCGGACGGACGGAAATTTTTTTATTCGATTTTCGTATTCTACGTACCTTGAAACGTAAAACATCAAATTTTGAGGGGGGTTAAAAATTTTTTTTTCTTGCTCGATTCCAAAGGCTTATTATTGAAAATAATAAACCAAAATTAAATATTGAAATGAATGGACGAGAAGGGACGCCTGTACTTGTAAAAACATCAAGTAATTTTATTCCAAATTTTGTAGGTACCTAGTGATGGGTTGATTTCAGACTGTTGACTTCAGCTCAGACATGATTGTGTACATAGTATTCACCTACAGTGGCTATCAAGGCTCAATTACTTGACTTAAGCCAAAATTAATGGAGGCTCTTAAAACTACCTACTTTACGAAGTGAAGCAGGTTTTCACAACAATTATTTTCAATTTTGATGGATCATGATCGTCTACAGTACCTATACCCCTGTCAATTTATAAATTAATTTAACAGTGCAATGACATTTTCGCACTTCTTTAAAGTTTTTAAACAATGAATTTCGATCATTCATACCCAGTAACTTTTGAAAGTAGTAATACTTATTTCACACGGTTTTTCCAAATACGTCTTCCGATATGTCGAGTAGTAAGCAACCATTTCAGGTTGAATTTTCGTCCGACTGCCATTCTTGGCGTCGCGGACGTCATCAGCTGTCTCCCTAAGGGGAGATCAGAATTTGTTCTGATGATTTCGCTCATGGCTTCCCAAACATCACCGCCCTGGGTTGGAACGAGAGATTGCCGATCGTCTAATAGACAGAAAACTTTCTGCTAGCGACCAGATTCGAACTCGCATCCCCTCTAGACGGTTCTTATCCTATCACCGCAGTCGGGTACACTGTCCACTAGACCACCGACGCCCACTATATATCGATATGTCGAGTATATCGATAATATTTCCTCAAAAATGATGTTAGTAACTTTTCAATTCACCTACCTACTTACTTCTTCAAGTTTTTCCAAGTAGATACTCCGATATGTCCATAAATGTCATCCTAAATGATTTTTATATTGTTTTAAAACTATTAAATTCCTACCTACTTCACATGTTTTTTAAAGTAGATCTTCCAATACATCGAAATATCGATATATTTTCTCCGATATAACGAAGGTATCGATATCTCATTGACGATATATCATTTGATCGATATATCGATATATTTCATTCGATATGCCATCCCTAGGTAATGATCGAAGTGTCCTACTTGCCACGGCCCGACGTTCGCGCTGCAGTCGCTCGTTCAGGTTTGATTGGATTTGAATCTACTGTAAGTAAATTCTGTAACCTAATGTTTATTCAAAAAAATATACCGTTTGGAGTTGAATAGAAAAAAATTTTTGTAACCTATCTTGAAATTATATGTTTCATAAGTTTCAAAACATCTATAATCCAAAATCGAAGAAATCCGTCGTGGACCGACTTTTTTTGATTTGGTGAAAAAGCTGCCTGAACGTGCAGGTAGGTCCGCAAGTTTTACGTCCACCGTTTTTCATTTCTGGGTTGTTTTTCTTGGTATCTCTACTGTAAAAACTGGTCCCTCTACAATCGAATTTAGGAGGAGAAATTTGTGTATGAACGATTCAAATTCACCGTAGTTTCCTCATTGCATAAATTGTCGAAACTGGCTTCCATCTCAACAAATTCTTTCTCGTAAATAATAAAGCATGGCCATTCATAATATCGTGGAAAACAGAAAACGTACAAGTAGAGAAAGACATTGACGAGCTAAACATTGAGAATGGGGTATTTCAGTCAATTTTTTTTATTTTTATTTTCAAGAGTATGGCTCAGGAATAACGGTAATCGGGTCTGTTCGTCGAGAAAATGTTTTTAAAAAATCAGAGAAGCTAAGGGAAGTTGAAGATTTGAATGGTGTGACGTAGCTAGCCAACTGTCTTTGAAAAAAGTATCCATGCACAGAAACCCTTGGAGGACCTCTTGGATACTACAAAATATTACTCACACACGCGCGCGGCGTAGTCCTTGCCTAGTGTGTGTGCATTTATAGTGGCCCGCCTTTTTCAAACGTGTGATCTCTTTAATTAATTTTTCTACCACATGTTATAGTATCATTGGGCTTAAAGTTGTAGTATATAGGTTTTCAAGGGTGCTGAATCCAAATTTGAGGTCAAAAACCTGAATTTCCAACCCACCGAAATACCCCATTGGAGGAAGCAAAGATAACCTCGCAAGGAAGGATTCTGGATGCGTACTGTGGACGCCTACTTAGGACACTGCGAGACTCGACGTTGCTCACAAGCGCGGGTCGCTCAGTCGCGTTCTTTGATTGTCCACGTGGGTCAAGGCGTGACAGGTCTTGTAATATCCTGTACGTCCAAGTTGTCAATGGCAGGTTGGATATGGAACGGACCTGACAGGCTACGATATAATAGTAGGATAAGAATTATTTCCAACGAGCGGTGATGGAGCTAAAAGGAGCACCAACAGTAGAGTTCAATGCTTCCCTGAGATGTCCACACTTATCGTCAGATTAGTATGACAAGGACATCCAATAATCACACACCCAACATAATATTCAACAATATTTAATTGGAAGGCGAAGTGTCTTTGTCACCAAGATCTGTCGTTGTTGTTCTTCTCGATGGCAGGATGTACACTAACAGACTCAACACACAGGGCTGGCAACTCAACATCACCAAAATAGTGAGGCTGTTCTCTGCAGAGAGCAGTGTTGAACGATCACACGAGTTATACACTTTAATATAATTGTAAAGATGGAACTGAACTTGAAAGGATCTGTAATGTACAGAAGACTGTTTGTAAAGCATTTAAATTAGAACATATTAAGACGGAATGATAGCAGTCATACATCAGAGCTAGTAATGGAGGACGGTGGATTGGATCCCGGGGAGTTGTGATTTCTAGGCCACTCTGATCTGAACTTGCAGAGTCATTGTGAAGTTCTTGAACTTGATTATTGTACTTGTGAACTTTATCTAATAGAACTTTAATTGCTCGTACTGGTTCTTAATTCTTCTGTGCATTGAACTTCATTTGCATTGGTAAAACGGGGTAAGATAGGACTGGACGGCGGCGCTGGCCTCTAGCAGGGAGCATGTGAACTTGAAGGGACCAAACTTTGAACAGAGCGGCTCGGGAACGGGCAGGAGGTTCAAACAATAAGCTTTCCGGAAACTAATAGTCAAATATGCACTTCGCTTCATTTTACTAATTTGCAGGAACTGATCAGCACTGACTAGCTGATTCGCTCGTATTTTCTAGTTCTAGGTTAACAACTTTGTGCAGCATACAGATGATTACCGAATTCCTTCCAGCACAACCAGGTCATATCATAACCAGCTACATAAATCATTAATCTACAACCGCATTAAGATACTTTTTCCTCTCCTCTGTATCCCAAATAATTCACTCATTGAAAGTGAAAGGCAGTGGTACAATGTAGGCGAGGTGAGAGGTATGCTGAGTTTTCCCACAAGGAAAGGTAAGTCCGTGAACCTGAGTCAGTACTGGTTTAGGGTCTAAGATGAACTTTATGGCCTTCGAACAATCAGCTGAGCAGCCACATCCAACTACATCTAAGCTTAAGTAGACTCCTCTTGAAATGGTAAATCCATAGAATATGGATAACTGAGCTCACATTTAGTTGATATGAGAGTTCGTACCTGCTTATCACCTCACCAACGCCACGCTCTGCCCATCACATTCAAAGTATGAATTGGACTTCAACTGTAAAACATAGCCTAATCTAAGAATCTAAAATGAGTGCTAGAGCTAGACACCTTGCGATCGTTAGGCGGGCAGGTTAGCAAAATGGAAACATCAAGCCAGAAAGCGACAAAGCTTGTGGACTGGGAGCGGTAAAGCTAATTTTTTATACACTAGAAGTTACAGAGAGGAAATCGAATCAGCTGAGTGACGATGAAGCAGATTTCTTCCAGTTCACTCTCACTTCTGAGCCAATAGAAGTCAGGTGTTCCTTTTATCAGCAGACACGTGATAGGATATCAACTTCGCTTCCTTGATCAATGGGATTCAAGTTCCGTTTCACCCGTGACTACATGAGCTGCGTTCTTTATGATGCATTTTCTGTTTTTGTTCGATACCATGATGACCTAACCTCGAAATATACTTAACTAGGGAAAATACAAAGTTCTAATTGACTTTTTTGCCGAAATGTTATCCACAACTTCTTCACAAGTAATTCTTCGAGAACAAGTTCTGGTAAAAACGGGTTTTTATACACTACGGGAGTACTTTAGTTCTTCTCGTATTTCGTTTTATAAAAACAAAGAAACTAGCGTCTAGAGCGAGGACACCAATGCTAACCTTTCTCGGTGTTTAGTCTTTTGGCTTATCCTTGATATACTCTGGTCTAAAAGGAACTAAAAGGCACAGATAGACCAGAATATTCTAGAAGGAACATCCAGAAACACCATCAGGCTAATGATAGGCATTTTCATGCGACATTAGAGAGTTTTTGTACGCCAATTTTGGCAGAGTCTTAGGATCCCTAAACGGTGGCTGGCCCGTGACTAACCTTTTTATTTATAACAGTACATTTTTCGATTGTCAACTGTCATCATTTGTCCTTGATGGGAAATCAAGATTTAGAGCTATCGCAGGTAAATGAAAAAATTAAAGAAAAAACCTTTCATTTTTTTGTTAATTAAATAAACTAAAAAGTTAAAAATAAACTACCTCTAATAAGAAATATAACACTTTATAGAGTTAACACTTCACCACAGTCCCAATTCTATGAATAAAAGCGTGTTACATTGTGATAGCAAGAGGAAAAAGAAGATGCTAAATAAAACGTTTTTATTCATAGAATTGGGACTGTGATGAAGTGTTATCTCTATAAAGTGTCACATTTCTTATTAGAGGTAGTTCATTTTTAACTTTTTAGTTCATTTAATTAACAAAAAACGCTGCAAATCATTGCTCAAAGGTTTATTATTTTCTGTACAGATCACCCTTCTGTATAGATCACTGGTTCTCCATCAATAGCACCTACCACCACCTTCTCCCTTGACCTTCCCTCTAAAATTTCAGCTTCCTGCGTTCAACAGGAGAGAAAATGGCCTTGGAGCTCACTCAGCTGATCAGTGACCACTCATGCGCCTCCAGCATTCTCCATTGACCCGCCCTCTCAAATTTCAGGTTCCTGCGTTCAACAGGAGAGGAAATGGCCTTGGAGCTCACTCAGCTGATCAGTGACCACTCAGGCGCCTTCAGCATTCTCCTTTGACCCTGCCTCTCAAATTTCAGGTTCCTGCGTTCAACAGGAGAGGAAATGGCCTTGGAGCTCACTCAGCTGATCAGTGACCACTCAGGCGCCTTCAGCATTCTCCCTTGACCTTCCCTCTCAAATTTCAGCTTCCTGCGTTCAACAGGAGAGGAAATGGCCTTGGAGCTCACTCAGCTGATCAGTGACCACTCAGGCACCTTCAGCATTCTCCATTGACCCGCCCTCTAAAATTTCAGCTTCCTGCGTTCAACAGGAGAGGAAATGGCCTTGGAGCTCACTCAGCTGATCAGTGACCACTCAGGCGCCTTCAGCATTCTCTATTGACCCGCCCTCTCAAATTTCAGGGTTCCTGCGTTCAACAGGAGAGAAAATGGCCTTGGAGCTCACTCAGCTGATCAGTGACCACTCAGGCGCCATCAGCATTCTCCTTTGACCCGCCCTCTCAAATTTCAGGTTCCTGCGTTCAACAGGAGAGAAAATGGCCTTGGAGCTCACTCAGCTGATCAGTGACCACTCAGGCGCCTTCAGCATTCTCCTTTGACCCGCCCTCTCAAATTTCAGGTTCCTGCGTTCAACAGGAGAGGAAATGACCTTGGAGCTCACTCAGCTGATCAGTGACCACTCAGGCACCTTCAGCATTCTCCATTGACCCGCCCTCTAAAATTTCAGCTTCCTGCGTTCAACAGGAGAGGAAATGGCCTTGGAGCTCACTCAGCTGATCAGTGACCACTCAGGCGCCTTCAGCATTCTCTATTGACCCGCCCTCTCAAATTTCAGGGTTCCTGCGTTCAACAGGAGAGAAAATGGCCTTGGAGCTCACTCAGCTGATCAGTGACCACTCAGGCGCCATCAGCATTCTCCTTTGACCCGCCCTCTCAAATTTCAGGTTCCTGCGTTCAACAGGAGAGGAAATGACCTTGGAGCTCACTCAGCTGATCAGTGACCACTCAGGCGCCTTCAGCATTCTCAATTGATCAGCCCTCTCAAATTTCAGGTTCCTGCGTTCAACAGGAGAGGAAATGGCCTTGGAGCTCACTCAGCTGATCAGTGACCACTCAGGCGCCTTCAGTATTCTCCATTGACTTTTGATTATGGAAATTTGATTACTGGTTACGCAGAAGGCAAAACTGTATACAAATCGAAGAAATGAACAGCGATCGCATTTTAGTCAGAAAAAATTTCAACGGAGATTAGACCTCTTTTGCGATTCACACTCATGATTCTGTTTTATCGAAGGAAAACCTTCAAGTACTCGTAGGGACCGAACGGTTTGCCCTACAGAGCTCCGGGTGGTCTCAAAAATTTTTAAAAATTCAGTACTATTTAAAATTAGTGAAAAAACGATACCTTTATTTCGAGAGTTTTCGAGCTAGGGCACTCTTGAAAATTTCAACCCTTAATTTCCACCCCTTAGAAGTGACCTACATCAACCAAAAGCTTCGCGGCACAACTAGACCCCAAATGGAGCCCATATACCAAATTTCATCGAAATCGGTCCATGGTAACTAAGAAAAGTGCCGCGTACGGCGTACGGCGGACGGACGGAAATTTTTTTATTCGATTTTCGTATTCTACGTACCTTGAAACGTAAAACATCAAATTTTGAGGGGGGGTTAAAATTTTTTTTTTCTTGCTCGATTCCAAAGGCTTATTATTGAAAATAATAAACCAAAATAAAAGCTTGTTTTTAAAAAAGGTTTTTTTCTTTAATTTTTTATCTACGACTAAAAACAAAAGCTGGGGGGGGGGGATATTACACTGACTCTGTCTCTTCCCATCTCCGACTCCTCTGACTCCTCCCACCACCCATTCCTCCGCCTCCCACCCCCTCTGAAACCTCTCGCCTCCGATTCCTTCGACTCTTCCCGCCTCCCGCCCCCTCCCAATCGGCAACGATCACGTACGGTTGGGTTTTAGATGGAGGATGGTTCCCTATGAATTGGATGTTGGTCTCAGAAAGTTAATAACATTGCATTGTCATGCGATTTACACATGCCAGCCCAATTTCAGCTCAATCGGATACCGGGAAGTGGATCAACTTTAACTTGCAAGATTTCATTATTGACAGACAGACTGACAGACAACGGGACAGGTGAAACTAAATAAAACTTTTAATTAACACATTCAACGCGTATCCGGAAACGCCGCCAAGCGCTGTGGCGGGAACGTGTGTTTGGCAAGATATTTCATAAGAGCACTAATTACATATTCCTAATGTATTTATATTGATTATAATGTGAAATTATGAGTTTTCATTCGTTTTTTAGACATGTATCATATGAAGACGACTGCAAGCGGGAATGGCCGGAGGTATGCAAAGCCAGCAATACACAGTAATTTCAGGCTTGAATATCTCGGATCTTCCCCGCTTGCGGTCGTCTTCATATGATACATGTCTAAAAAACGAATGAAAACTCAAAATTTCACATTATAATCAATATAAATACATTAGGAATATGTAATTAGTGCTCTTATGAAATATCTTGCCAAACACACGTTCCCGTTACATTGTGGTAGTTCCTGACTCGATAGGTGAAAACGGCGAACTCTGGTGGGTTCCTGGTGATCTAATGAAGCGAACAAGACAACTCCCGTCCTTCTAGAGCCATTCATAGCGGTATGAGAGCGTTTTTAGTGAGGAGCACTCTACTGGCAGCTGTGTATCATATGAAGACGCCCGCACGCGGGGGAGTTCACTTTGTATCATATGAAGACATCCGCATTGAATGTGTTAAAAAGAGGAATTTAAAACATAATTGCAAGGTGTAAATCCAAAGTCAGAAAATTTGAGATTTGATTTTACCTATGGTTAAACACTGGTCTCTCCAAGCTGTAGATCCTTTATATCTGTAGAAGAGCTGTAGAAACTTTCCGACTTTAGATTAATGTCTTGAAAATGATGTTTTAAATTCCCCTTTTTTCATTTTACCCTACAAAAAGTCCTGTACTTTTACACTATTAAAGTGTTTTTGAACTTCCCGTATTTCTCTTCTTCTGGGTAGAACAGTATTTTTGTTTCAAAGGCGACAGCTTTTGTTGTTTTCTGTGATGAAGTTTTCTTTAACTCATTGGTATGTAATGAGGAGTGCCTAGTGGGTTTGGTTTGGTTTAGATACGGCGTGACGTATCTAAGAAGGGTCACACACACTCTCAATCTGGTGCCATCTTGTTACACACACACACACTCTCTCAATCCGGCGCCATCTTGTTACACACACACACACACACACACACACTCTCTCTCAATCCAGTGCCATCTTGTTACACACACACACACTCTCTCAATTCGGTGCCATCTTGTTACACACACACACTCTCAATCCGGCGCCATCTTGTTACACACACACACACTCTCTCAATTCGGTGCCATCTTGTTACACACACACTCTCTCAATCCGGCGCCATCTTGTTACACACACACACACACACACACTCTCTCTCTCAATCCAGTGCCATCTTGTTACACACACACACTCTCTCAATTCGGTGCCATCTTGTTACACACACACACTCTCAATCCGGCGCCATCTTGTTACACACACACACACACACACTCTCTCTCTCAATCCGGTGCCATCTTGTTACACACACACACACACTCTCTCTCAATCCGGTGCCATCTTGTTACACACACACACATTCTCTCAATCTGGTGCCATCTTGTTACACACACACACACACATTCTCTCAATCCGGTGCCATCTTGTTACACACACACACACTCTCAATCCGGCGCCGTAATATTATGGCGGAATACGTCACTAAGAGGCAATCCGGCGCGCCGTATTGAAAACATGGCGGACGATCCGGTTCCGGCGGCGCTGTATCGACTCTTCTAGGAACTTTCTAATGACGAGTTCTTTTTATCAACAAAAAACCCCCATGGGAATGTTGAATCATCAAAAATTAACTTCCCGCGGCTGGGGATCGATCAGGGATCGCTATCTCCTATCGTTCCAATTCTGAATCGGAGCTCTGACCACTTGAGCCAAGGAAGTGAATGGACAGAAATGCTAAGAGGTGATCACAACATCAACAAAACACCAAATTAAAGAGAGAGAGAGAGAGAGAGAGAAAAAAAAAACAGAAAAAGGTTAGCATCAGTGCGTGCTCGCTTTAGCCCCTCGTCCATATCATTTCCATAAAACGAAATACGATAACAAAAATAATCCACTATGATTGTTCAAAATAACTACAAATTGATGAAATGATTCTTCTGGTGAAAACGGATAAAACTGGATTTTTTACTTATCAACTCCCATTCCTCAATAGAGAAATTTTCCCAGACTAACTGGAAAGTTTATTTCAAGTACCTACCTCCACATCAAGTAATTTTAGTATCTATGAGCTTAGCCTTGTGAGGTACTTACAGGATTTCGCTGTTTTTGGTGCGTCCGTATGTGTTTCGACAGATGATCACTTCTCATGAACTTTTTAGAGCACTCAGAGCACTGAAACCTCTTCTCTCCTGTATGTGTTCGCCGATGCCTCTAAAATCATAATAAAAACCATCGTCGTTGAAGGCATGCTCAGTTGTTACTCCCTGTAGTATTTCTGTAGTAGACAACTAGGGAAATACATCACGAATGGATGAAAAATAAAAGGAAACCACACGTCCTACAGGATGGGGAATTTGCCTCAATTTTAGATTCTGGAATTTCAAGTCAAATCCTATGATGACTGATGATGAATTCGTCAAATAGGGCCCTAGAATAACGTCCAACACCAGGAATAACCAAGAAGAAAAAAGGAGCTGAGCACCTCACACCCCGGGGTTTCTACCACCAAAACTGACCCAATTCACACTGCTATGCGCTCTGGCGAAGCGTACAAGAAGTCACAGCAAATAGTGTCAAAGAACGACAACAGGTAGAGTTGTACCAGCTGTGGCCGAGCGAGCTGTGGCATGTGTCTCTGGGGACGAGACACAGTAGAGGCCATGAGTTCGGGGCTCGCCTCGGGAGCTTATTTTTGGGTAAGTTGGTCGCAGTTCTCCTTCGTGCCAACCCAGGGCGGTGAGGCCAATGGGAAGCCATGAGCGAAATCATCAGAACAAATTCTGATCTTCCCTTTGGAAGACAGCTGATGACGTCCATGACGCCAGGAATGGCAGTCGGACGAAAATCCAACCTGAAATGGTTGTTTACTTTACTTTTACAGTTGTAGGCGCCCTTATGACCACACGAAATGATCCACTCAAATAATGTGATTCAAATAACGAAACTAACTAATATAGAAACTAAATAAGAGAAGATGAAGACTAATAATGCTTGATAAACTAATAGGTAGAATCATATTGTAAAAAAGAGAGAACTAAGTTGCTTCTTTTGGATTCGCGTCTGGTTTGTTTTCTCTTTCCCAGTCGCACACTCCTACTTTGACCACATAAGCTACAGTTTCATTTACTCTTCCAGAGGTAGCACTACTATCGTAAGGGGCACAGATCCCCCTATGAAGTCAGATTGGTTAGAAGGCCGGATACGTCGCAACATGGCAGCCCTCATATACAGATTGCCGCCAAATTTAAAATTTCCATCTTCCTTAAATTCTCAAAATTTTCTGAATGCTTTTCCGAGCAGCACACTATGGTTTTCTTCCATATCAGTGAAATCTCTTTCGAAAAACATATTTTTAATGTGAGGCAAATTCCCCATTGGTAGAGTTGGAAATTATCTCAATACTTGTAGGAATACAATACAATATCATTTTTGTACGGTTCTAAAGTATCCACAAAGAAAATGTTCAATTAAGATTTGTATTTGTATTATATCTTGAGTCTCAGAATCAAAAATTAATCTGTCTGAACAGAATGAAATCATGCAGCTACCTGCAGTTCGTCGGATCGGGTGAAGCACTTGCCGCAGTACTCCCAGTTACAGATGAACGGCCGCTCGCCCGTGTGCCACCTGAGATGAGCGCGGAGGTGAGAAGTTTTCCCGTAAATTTTGTTGCAACCAGGGACGTGGCAGACGTGTTGCTTCTTCCTCATCCCTCCTCTGAAACACCGATCCCTATACTATTCTCAGTAACATTCGACTAGATCGTGGTACAATCATTAGTGCAAAATAGTGACCAACCATTTACTTTGTATCATCCACTAAATCATTCAGTAAGTAACACTAATTTACAAAATTTAGGAGCTTGACTCCTTCTTATGTTATTTAATGAGCTGAATCCGAATCCGAGGTCCGTTTATTTGTTTTGCTCGTTTTTCCATGATAATAGCTTGTTTTCACTTTTTTCCTGCAAAAACCTTTCAGGAATTTTCATTAAAACCCACTTCCAGAATTAATACCTTCCAAGGGTGCTTTTCTTATGCAAAATTTAACGCTGATTCCGAATATCACTTCACTTTTTTTCTGTACCGCTTCATACCCCTCGTTTTCTCAGAAAAAAAAAACTTTCAACAAGTGCGGGAAAATCCCAGATTCTTTCTGCACATCTTTTTACCACTTCATTTTTTCTGCACATTTCATGAGCTAAGAATGGAAAATTAGGGCTGGAAAAATTCTTTCGGATTTGCATCTTGTAAAGGACATTTCTCCGCATTGAATGAGACCAACCGCGCGTCTTCAAGCATAAAGGTGCGATTTCCCTGGCGCGTCTGTGGCGGGCGGCCGGCGATTTTGTCATGTACCTACTCAGCCGCCGGCCGCGTCCCGCTGTAGAACGACGTTTTCTCAGCGGCGCGGCGCGGCCGTCCCCCCCCCCCCCCCCAGTTTCGATAATGTTGCGCGAGATTATTGTTGTAGCCCATTCACTGGCAGAGGAGGACCTATTGTTGATGGATAGGAAGCCTCACTCACCCATGTTTTTGGCAAGATCAGAAGAGGGATTTTACAATATTCTCATCGACTGAGAAATTATGAACAACTTTTCAGATCGTTCACATTTCAGGAATTGTGGGTTTGGGACACTAGATGGTGAAAATAACGATCATAATATGATCCGATGCATAATATTTATTCTCAAAAAATTCAATCATTCAAATTTATAGGGAACCAACCAGAGTTTCAACCATAATGTGGTCCATAGTTTCCGTTCGATTTCGATGGTACTTTCAGAGATTGTGGAGTTGAAACTCTGGTTGGTTCCCTATAAATTTGAATGATTGAATTTTTTGAGAACAAATATTATGCAACGGATCATCTATAACAATTGGGTTATGGATGCGAAGTAGATATGAGGAGTTTGATTCCAAAAGGTAGGTACCCATTGATGGTAGATGTGTACCCATGTAGAGGTACCCATGGTAGATATCCATTTTGGTTAAACGTGAGAAAAACGCAAAAAACCATAACGACATGAAAAACGTGCTGTAAACCAATTATGTTATTTTCTTTATATATTTCTAAATTATAATAAATATTTTTGAAAGAAAGGTTAAATAGTTAATAAAAGGTTAAATAGTTTTGAAAGATAAGTTCAAAGTTTAAAATAATTTTGAACGAGATTTGAAATATCAGGTTTATGAATAAGTATAGTAATTTTAGATACAAAACGTGGCGTTTAGTACTTTTTGGAATCAAACGAAGTGGATATAGTACTTTATGAAAACAAACGAAGTGAATAAAAAAAAAACTTTTTGAAACAAAACGGACAAGAGACCGCCATTGTGCTGGATACAGTACCTTTTGAAATTAAACGGAATATTCACCCTTGTTTTTCGAGGGAATAGATAATCTTTTGCTTCAAAACGATCGCATTTTTGTGAAGAACTACCTCCTTAAAACCCTGGGCAAGTATTAACTCAATAGATTTATAGAAATGGTCGTTAGTACCTTCTGGAATCAAACTCCTCATAATTATGTGCAACATCTACTTAGTAGACTTTTCAGGTGTGAAATAATATTTAGGTATATACATTTCTTAATGTATAAACATGTATCTCTATTCAGAGGGTTGTATTTATGAGAAGAGAAAATGTTCGTTTGGTACCTACTGATCTTCTTGTGAGTTTGAGTTTGCCATACACGCCAGGCTCAATACTGTAACTCACAGTAAAATGAAAAACATTGCGGGTTTGCATACCCTAGCCGCGAAGGCAGCGCGGCTGGACTGCTCACTAGACCAGTCGGGTCGCAGCCGCCGGCCGCGGCCGCGCCAGGGAAATCGGTTTCATCTAAAAACACTGAAGCAATGGGGAGCGTCTGGTCGCGAGCCGCGGCCGCCCGCCGCAGACGCGCCAGGGAAATCGCACCTTAAGAAAAAAGGAGCCCTGCTGGGAATATATTTGGTTGGTATGAGCATATAAAGCGCGCATTGTAAAAAAAGTGTAATGGACTGGATGAGCTGATACATAGTTGATCGCAGTTTCGTCGAGGGTCGTGATTTTGTAATGTGTGACAAAATAAATCGCACCTCCGTGATTTTCAGACCTAAAGTCGCGCGATTGGTCTCATTCGATGCGGAGGAATGTCCTGTGCGGTGTTATCACGTTCTTTAGTACGAAGCCGTTAGCCTGTCAACTAGCTAGCGGCCTTAGTTTGCAGAAAACTCTCTTCTGTCAAACAAAACATTCAAGGTTCAACTGAGAAACTCTTTGGGTGCGAGGTAGAGACTGCATTCCTGTCTTCTAGGGGTGTGTGTTTGTCTTGTTTTCTTTCAATAGTTCTGTCTAGCTGCCAGAGCAAGACATTTAAGCGTGAAGACCTGTCATGGGTTGGTTCTCGAGCAATGCTAAGGTGACAGAGCGGATTGGAGCTCCAAGGACCATCAATAGGGTAGAGCAAGGCGTTTTGTGTGCCATCATAGAATCAGCGATGAATTCTCCTCCCGAAGGAATTAATAACCAAATTTTTAACTCAAAAGTAAATTCTACATAGGGATGGCATATCGAATGAAATATATCGATATACAGATCAAACGATATATCGTCAATGAGATATCGATACCTCCGATATATCGGAGAAAATATATCGATATTTCGATATATCGGAAGATATACTTGGAAAAACGTGTTGAAGTAGGTAGAGGGATTAAAACGTTTTAAAACAATAAAAAAATCATTAGGAAGACATTTATCGATATACTCGACATAATATGTATATAGACATATAGACATATATTATATGTCTTCCGATATATCGGAAGATCTATTTGGAAAAACTGGGTGTATTAACCTACTTTCAAAAGTTACTGGGTATGAATTATCGAAATTCATAGTTTAAAAACTGAAAAATATCATTGCAAAGTTAAATTAATTTATAAATTATCAGGGGTATACTGTGGACAATCATGACCCTTCATAATTGAAAATAATTGTTGTGAAAACCTGCTTCACTTCGTGTAGTAAGTAGTTTTAATCTAGACGAGCCTCCATTACTTGTGGCTCAATTCAAGTAATTTACTGAGCCTTGATGGCCACTGTAGGTGAATACTATGTACACAATCATGCCTGAGCTGAAGTCAATAGTCTGAAATCTACCCATCACGTAGGTACTACCTACAAAATATGGAATAATATTACTTGATGTTTTTAAAGGTACAGGCGTCATGTCTCATCCATTCATTTCAATATTTAATTTTTGCTTGTTGAAAATAAGTCGCGATATATCGGTAAATATATCGATATTGACCGATATTATCGGATCTCTAAATCGATACAAATGTATCGATATATCAAACGTAATGTATCGATATATTTCATATATCGATATATCGTTGCCATCCCTAATTCTACATGGAACGTTAAGAACAAATTTGGAACACCACATGCAGTGTCCAGCAAACACCGAGCAAAAGTTCGCCAAACCCCGAATGTGTGGCGGGGCGATTCGGTATTCGCCAAACGGGTGCTCGCCTTGGAGGCGGTTTCTTTCACACATCAAAGGAGACGAATGTTCGCCAAACACCGAGCAGTATAGCGGGGTAGTATTTCCTTCCTAGTGCCAAAACGCGGACGAATTCTGTAATTCACATTCACTGTTCCTATCTAGTGATGCTTAGATATTTCCGTTTATTCGATAAATGGTATCGAATCAATATCGGAAGCTAGATACTGATATCGACAGAATATTAAACAAAAGTATTCGATACCTACCAAAAATATCGATCGATATGTCAATACTTTGATAACTGCATCATTAATTGATGTTTGTTTTTGATCCTACTTTCATTTGAGTCTACTGGGAAAACAACGTTGACTCCGAACTAAATGCTGCATTTTTATATTCTTTCACTTACTCTAGTGTACTTCCACCAAAATGTATTCCATCCTTGCATTTTGGTTATTATTTTCAATAATGAACCTTTGGAATCGACCAAGAAAAAAAAAAAATTTAACACCCCCTCAAAATTTGATGGTTTACATTTCAAGGTACGTAGAATCCAAAAATCGAATAAAAATTTGGCCGTCCGTCCGCCGTACGTGGCACTTTTGCCACTTAGCATTGACCAATTTTGATGAAATTTGGTATGTAGGCTCCATTTGGGGTCTAGTTGTGCCCCGAAGATTTTGGTTGATGTAGGTCACTTCTAAGGGTTCCAAAATCAATTTTGAAATTTTGAAAACGCCCTAACTCAAAAATTTTGATATTAAGGTATTGTTTTTCCTTCAATTTAAGATTCTATAGAATTTTTTGGGACCACGCGGAGCTCAGTAGGACAAACCGTTCGCTCACTACGAGAATTTAAAGTTTGGACGTACGATAAATCAGAAACACGAGTGTGAATCGCAAAAGAGGCCTAATCTCCGTTCAAATTTTAGCTGACCGAAATGCGACCGATGTTTTTCTTCGTGTTGGATGGTTGGTGGCTTTGCAGACGAGTGATCTATATAGTGTGAGCTCCCGCTCACTGAAACACCATCATCAGTGGTGGAGCTAGGTTAAGTTAGCCTCCCTCCTGAGACTCCCCAGACAAGCAGGACGCCACCTCCACCAGCACGTCCAACTCCCCGACGAGGGAAAACAGCTGACGTCCCTCGTCCAGCCAATCAGAACCCTCCACGAACAACATCTTAGTGGAGGGTGGGGAGTCGCACCAGAATTTCCAGAAGGCTCAACGGCTTCGCTTCATTCCAGTTACAACCATCTGAGAGATTGGTAGCCGCGAGCCCTGCCCACTGCCAAGTCTGCTCTTCCCCCCCTGTTCTACCTTGTGCGCACATTTCAACCACAAAGTCGACTTAAATTCACGTAATTCGCCGCGAAGTCCCCTGCTGCTCCAGCGAAGAACGACGCTCAACACCTCGCCACGAATCTGCGCAGAATTCCTTCGGGCCCTGTCAGAGTGAGTGCACAAACCTAACATACTAAATCTTTGGTCAAAGTAGTGCTGTGAATTTAGACACGAAAACGATACGAAACCACAACTGTAAACCGAACAGCCTTTTGATGATGACTTGGAACTTTGATAATGTTGATTGAGATTGGAAACGATATTGTAAAAGAATCACACGGAACTGTTGTACAAAACCATTTCTATTTTGTATCATATTCATGCCTCTTTCGTTCGCCCTTCAGGCTTTTAACCTTTTCGTGCGCTGCACATTAAATTTGTTCCTTTAATAAATCAAAGCTAGTAGTTGTAAACCTTGTAGTTTTTCTTGACTTTCCCTGGTTCAGATAACTAGTACGAGGAACGTGCATCGACACACCTCAGGTATTTTTGCATAATCCCTTCAGGATCATTTATTAAGCCCCTCAGGCCAGACACATTTGTGATCTGTTTCAACTTCAGGCTAACACAGTTTCGACACAACATCGCCACAGAGCTTCAAAATTGTCTACGCCTCGCCACAGGTAAATATAATCACGCTACCCTTTAACTTAAAATTAGTCATAAGTGTTTTTGGTATTTGCTTTTTCTCTTCCCCCACAGAACTCGTGCCAAAGTTGTTCAACGATTAACGACACAGTCGTCACTCGTTGAACGATACGCTCATACCTTGGTGACAGTGGTAGGCTTAACCCCCTCCCTCTGTCCACAACGTGTGAGCACACACAAGCCTACAATACAAAAATAAAAAATAATAAACCATTGCGTAATAATTTGCAGCGTTTTACCCTCAGATTAAAGTTCTCATCAGGGAACATCGATATGACAAAAATGTTTGGCAAGTATTTGTGAGTAGCGGGGTTTGGCAAATACCGAATGTGTGGCCAGGGTGCTTTTTCGGCGAATGTTTGGTGTTAGGCGAATGTTCGGTGTTCGCCGAACTCCGCATGTGTGGCCTCGGCCTTACACCATATTCGCATGTCGGTATCATTTTTACGAATATTTTTGGACTTTTCGGATTTTAAGCCTGTCATAACCAGGAAAAAAGCAGCCTATTTTTGCTTTCCTCCGGAATTTTCTAATTCTCCATTGAAAAGTAGTAAAATAAAAAAGAAGTAGAAGCTAGAGTTGGAAAAAGATGCTTACCTTTCCCCGCCTTCAACACAGTTAGGGCAAGAGCAGGCAACGCGGCGAGTGGCCCTGGGCTTGTCGTCACTACTGCAAACCACCTCCTCCTCGTAGTGGACGACGTTGGAAGGTTGCACGATGGTTGCTGTGGTGGTGCCACCTCCTGCCTGGTTCGTCAGCCCCACTACTTGCCACCTCTCACCACCGCCAGCGTCGTGAGAAGGAGTCGAACCTCCGCTGCCACCAGCTGTTGATGAATAAAAATGAAAAATCTATAATTAATTTGATTTAGCTCGCTAAATTTTGTTTCAGAGTCTACCAATGTATTTACTTTTCAAGGTTGAAAAAAAAAATTCTGCAAAATCAAAATTTCCAATCGCAATTTAAGTTTTAGGCCTTCTTGAACAATATTGGTTCCGTGTCTGTCTGTCCAAGTATCTGTCATGAAATCCTTGTAACGGGCAAAACTATACAAAATTATAGTCCGATTTTGATAAAATTTTCAGGGAATGTGCGGATTGACGTGAGGATGGTGTCCTATGAGGGTAGTGCAAGGTAATTAGAGATTGACATTTTGAGATTAGCTACTATGCATCAGATCATCTATAAAATTGGGTTATGGATACGAGGAAGCTACGTGCCACACCTACTTGGCAGACTTCAACATTTCCTTGGATGGCAAGAGAGACGACATCGCACCCTTCCCTCTGGGGTTGAACCCTTTCTTCAAAACACCCAAGAATCAGACCGACTGATTATAGGAACCTGTCAAAACTCTTGAATCAATGTACTCCTATTGAAATAATATAGGTACCTACTGAACAGGTAGGTAAACGCTCATTCCTTCATTGTATAATGGGGCGAGAAATAAGCCTAAGATTTACTTTGAAATGCCTTTTAAGGTGGTCATCAATGATAGAGACCACTGGAAAAAGGGAATGCCCTACGTTGCACCGGGCTCTCTTGTGTGGTATACATGTTGAATCATTAAAAATTAACTTCCCTCGACCGGGGATCGATCTCCTATCGTCCGACTAAACTATATTTACACTTCTGAGTCGGAGCTCATTACCACTGAGCTAAGGAAGCGAATGGACAGAAATGCGAAGAGGTCGCTGATCACAACATCCCCCCCCCCCATTAGGAAATCTTAGGTACTCCGTTACCGAGTCAGGGAGGTGAGGGCAGCTTTGGCTGGCGTTTTCCAACCCAGTGAGAACGCACTATTTTTGACTGGCTTCGGAGTTTTTTGTTATTCTTCCTTATTGACGGGCGGGGGATCTGCTGACCTCAACGTTTGTCCGAATAGGCGGTGGCTCGACTCGTGTCTACGGAGGGAGTTGTTTTGATGACCCAATCTTAATGAATTATTGTTTCTCTGAGAAATGCTGAGGAGACTATTCGTGTCCGGTATGACTGCGCCACAGTGTTGTATCCCTTTTCTTAGGCTTTTTATGGACTTAAGGAAAACTAAGACACACAGAAAACTTCTGGGAAAAATGGTACCTTTAATCAGGTCACTCTCACAACGAATGAATCCACCACGGGCCTACAGTTCCCGTCACAGGGCCGCCCTCCTCCTCAGTCCCCCTCAGCTAGGTGACGTCCCTTTCCGAGACTCCCGCCCTGTAAGAGTGACAGTGCTACCCCTCCACAACATACAGATGGATCAGTCATGTGTGGAAGATCTGGCATAGCATTAAAGGCCCTTCGGCCAGCCTTGTAAAGTCTCTTGGGACGAATGCCACAATCTTTCAGGCAGAGGTACATGCAATCCAAATATGTACTGAAGAAATGCTGAACAAGCATCTCAACAGAGCCAAAGTACATATTTTGTCAGACAGTCAGGCTGCCTTGAGGTCTGGGAATTCGAAGCTGGTCTGGGAATGCCTGAATACCCTCATAACTGTGGCCCAGAACAACCAGGTCACCCTACTCTAGATTCCTGGACATGAAAGTTATAAGGGTAATGAAAATGGCCGAAAAAGGGCCGAAACCGATCCTGGGAACAACCAAAAGCTGATTACAGAATGTGGCTAACAACTGGGAAAGGAATGAGCGAGTAAGATACTGGCAGAACCTCCCAGGCCTGAGACAGGCAAAACTATTTGTGACGTTCTATAAGAAACGGGCTAAAGAACTTATAGCTATGCCTAAGAAGGATGTCAGAATACTTGTGGGTCTGCTAGCAGGTCACTGCCCACTTCGTTATCACCTAAATAAGATAGGCAAACTAACAACGGACATCTTCCGTTTCTGCGACATGGAAACGGAAGATGACGAACATATCCATGCTACAGTGAAGTATTGGGTCGAGCTAGATTCACAACCCTCGGAAGTGATGTCTTAGCTCCTGACACCTTCTCTAAGGTGACCTACACCGACCTCCTCTACTTTGCCAAAAAGTGGGCAGAAGGGGTGTTTAGTAAACCCTTCTTAGTAGGCTAGTATAGCCTGGAGGCACTCCACAATAGACCTTGTTAGGTCGCAGTGGAAGGAGTTTGTAAATCAACTCATTAAAGACCTCCTACTTAATAATATTTAAAAAAGACCAAGATTTTAAGAGAGCAAAACGTAACACATTAAATTAATGAGTTGTTTGGTTTCCTTTCTTCAATACTAGATAGAGTCTCAAGAGCTAACGACTTAGAAAGTCGAATTGAAGACAATTTATCCATTGCTGCAGTGATATCTATGTTCCAGAATGATTCGCCGAATGTCTGTTTTGCCAAAGGCTCAATGACACTCAGTCTCGCAAGTGACTGCTATTTGTATTTAATTTCCATCATATTCTACTTGTTTTTGCATCTGAGGAAGCTGCAGCTTTTGTTTTTGCACGTCAAGTCAATAACAAAAGCTTGCAATCAACAGCTTCGTCGCGCTCGATCTTGATCATGTTTTTGTCCGTTATGCACTGAAGCAGGTGCATGAGCTCATGAAGCTCACGCGAAGGGTGTGATGTTGTTCCTTCACACTCTCCTTGCAGCTTGCACTACAACGCTTACCGCCCCCACGCATCTACCGCTACCGCTACTCATTCCCCTGTTCACATCCACATTGAGACCTTGAAGCGAAAATTAATTCCATACAGAATGTCTTCGTAGGTATTCAAGGAAGATACCCCAAAAATGATCTTAAAAATCTATGATGGAAACTTACAAATTATTTGTATGGCGGCTCCGCCGGGGATGGACTGGATGATTTGTGGTTGAGCTTGAACCTGTTGAGGCTGAGGACTCGCAGATATTAGCTGGACGTTTCCAAGGCCCGGGACGTGTACAGTCTGCAGTCCAGGAATTTGCGTCTGCACAAAGGTCAATCACACGTGAGAAGTGACAAAATAAAATTCAAAGGAAGATATGTAAATAGACTAGGTAAAGTTAACTTACCTGGACGAGGTTGTTGTTACGAACAGTGACACCGTTGGAGAGATTCGCGAGGCTTGAAGCAGGGATCAACGTCAGCTGCTGCTGACCATTTCCAACTGATTCTGGAACATCAAAAATGTGATTACAACATTGAAACATGTGATTGAACATTGAAAGACGATTGATTAAAAGAGGAATTTTCAGCCATCAGCGCCTAGGCGTGAGTGAATGAAGGATTATAGGTACTAGCTCAGCAATTTTTCAGGTAGCTAAATTTCAAGTTTTTAAGTAAATTGAATACAATACTTGTGACGCAATAAGTTATTGGGTGTCTGGCTGCCAGTGTGCCCATTTTATGGCATTTCAGACTGGAGAGCTCGGCTGGCACGGGTGGAGTCTTTTTTCGAAAAATTCCATTGAAATTGGTTTAACCTATTAACGCCCAGTGTTGCCATATGGCAATATAGAGAGCCTTTCTGTTTGGAGGCTGCTGGGCACCTTCCTGAGTCATTGAGAATTCCTTTATCATGGTGACCCTTTTCTACAGATCTGTCTGATCATATTGATGTATGATTCAATTAATTTTCCATCTCCTGCCAAGAGGGTGAGGAACATAGCACGTAGCTTCATCTACAAATTCAATGGGTAAATGACCTGATTGGATGTCATCAGAACTACCGATTTTCTTGCCAAATGCGCGGTAGCAAACAGTAGTCTGCCAAGTGGGTGTTGCACATAGCTCATTGGATGCTCACAAAGTACGATGCGTCACCTTCAAATTGATTGATTCTTGGACTGGCTGGAGATTGTAAGAACGAACAAGTACCCTACCAAATACCCATGTTTTCATTGCCAGGGCTATGATGCTTTATCTAATCCTATAGTGGTATTTTTTGAGTAATTATGAATGTTACAATGAGTGGATGAATTACACTCAATATAGGAAGTATTCCTCATCCACCATTATTGTACATTTTACTTTTAATTTATTCCTCATCCAATATTCTAAAAGAGTTCCCCGTAGATCCGGTGAGATCACGATACAATATACTTTTTTGAAAAATAAAGATCAGTTCTTGTGGGCCCTCTGCGTTGCAATATGGCAACGTAAACCCATGAAATTCAACCAGGAGATTTTTAAAATTATTTTTCCGTGTTCTAAAGACTATTTGGAGTCGGAATATCAGATCTATTTTCAAAATATATTTTTAAAAAAGTTTCAGGCGTTAATGGGTTAAAAGTCTGAGCCTGATTGAGTGACAACCAAACAATAAGTTCTTAAATAAACGCAGGGGTTAGGGTAGGGGCAATTATTATCCTTTCTCTCAAACATTAAGGTCCTAAGCAGTTAGGTACTTCGTTCAGATGTGGCTCAAGTCAGAAAGTCCATGACTGACTGTCGATCTTCATTTCTTCGTTTTAAACTATATTTGACAGGTGCAGGACTGCAACCAAAGGGCGAACTGTACTGATGTTGCCACAAAACGCGGCGCAAAAACCCTCTCAACTGGCCAGTGTTGATTGGTTCTATCCTGTAAACTCCTACAGACAAGAGCTGTAGAAATAGCAGTCGAGGGGGATGTTTACAGCAAAGATACTCCAGTCACACTCCAGTACAAAGTGGTGGTCCTGGAGAGCCACAAGCCCTTGCTGAGTGGCATCATCACAAGCTGTCTTCATGAGTGGCACCAGTGGCCAACTACTTTATTATGAAAATGGTCAACAAGAAGTTAGACTCTAACGTGCCATCATTTTTCCACTTCAAAGTCGTTTCTACTCTTCCAGTAACCATTATTACACTAGTTCATGCACGAAACATAACTTACCAATAGTGATATGTTGCTGTTGAGGTTGCTGCAAGATAATGGATTCGTGAGTTGACGATGACGAGGAGGTGGCACCAGTCGAAGACTGAGTGGATGTGGTGGTTGTTGAGTGCGCTGGTTGGCTCGAGGAGGTTGGCTGAGGTTGCTGGACCACAATCGTCTGAGCACCTGAACCGCTGCCCACTCCACCATTCTGCCCAATAACGATGGTGTGTTGACCTTGCTGTGCTCCAGGCGTCAACACTTGAACCTGCTGTATTTGGCCAGAAGGCATCACCATCTGTGCTACTTGGGTCGTTCCCATATGCTGAAATCAAAACATCTTGGAGAGAAAACATTGGCCAAGAGAAACCCTCTGGACAAGCCAAGGTTGTACAACTATTGTCGACCGAATTCAACGCGCCGAAGGCGCGCGAAAGATGAGGTACTCAATTCGGGGGTTTTTTTTTGTATGTCCGAGCACCTTGCATTTCTATATTCTGGTACCAGTCTGTCTGGTTCTTTTTGAAATGTGTTCTACCAGTATCCGTGGTGGTCCCATTTCAAACAGATTTCATTTTGTGTTCAGGTAAGTTATCCCTTAGCTCTGTCAGCTATAGCCTATGAGAGCTCAGGTCTGCAGCCAGGCCCTGCACTTCTAGGCTTTCGCCTCATCTCGCTATGCGTTTAGTATAAACTTCCGATCAAATTTCAGCATAAAAATCAAATTTTTTTAAAAACGAGTTTTGGATATATTAATGATATTATAGTGGAGAAGTTTAATTCGATCGAAGGTCGTCACTCATAAAAAATCACTAGTCTATTTTGTTCTTCTCTTCAGTTCGTACTCCTGATACTACCGAGCTAACCTGAGAGTCTCCATTAGCATTATAATTATAAGTTTCTCACTCACCTGTGGATACTGCTGCGTAACCATAGGAGCATTCTGAAGAATATTGGGAACTGACGTGAAGGATTGGACGGGGAAATGTACAGTTTGGTAGATGGTTTGACCGTTGGAGGTCGTGATGGGCACTTGGACAGGAATCGTGCTCTGCTGCATCTGAACAACTTGGTTGGTGTTTGGACGAACGGAAACATTCTGACCTGAAAATGAGATTCGTACTGATCACCGAGTTTGAATGGAAACGAAAAGCCAAACATATAGGTGATAAATAACATGGTTGAATGAGATGTTGTGGGAGTGTAGGAATTAAACACAGTCGCTAACCTTGTTGTGATTCCTACGGTTGAGAGCCGTATTAGAGGTTAATCCCTGGCCTCATCCCAACAAAAATAACACAAAATCTCCTATGGGAGATGTGTCTGCGTGTATTCGAGTGAGGGCGATGGTCCTCTCGATGCGCTGATTTGTGAACTGGCTTGAACCCTACTCAACGGAGAGATTGTTCCCTAAGCCTACAGCCTTGGCACTAGATCCGCGGCGCCTTGCGGCCGACCCTCCAGATTAGTCCTTGAATTATCCATCCGCAAACCTCGTCATCTGGACCCAGACCGACCGGCGGAAAGTGGAGCATTTACCTAATGAAGCCTAGTTGTTCTGGAGAGGTCCCTAAGGGGAGATAGAGGTTCAGCGCCTTTATGGGGCAACTGTTCCCTCTGCGGAACTGGGCAGTAGGTAAGGTGAAGGCAAGAGAAATGATTGACTAGGTACGAATGGATGTAGGAAGACCCCTGAGTGCGGCTTATATACTCTAGCTATAGGTGAGGGAAGAGTGGAAAAGAGGTGACGTCAGATGACGTGTTTCTTCCCTTCCTCACCTCATCTGTGTTGGTGATGACTCATGCCACTCTAGGTTTTCCTACACCTCACTTTATTGGAGAACTAACGAACATAGATGTACGACATTACAGGAGACAATATTCACCACTAAGAAGCAGTTCCAATAGCTTCTCGCTCTCCATAATAGATGAGAGCGCCGAGTGCAGAAGACTCACACTCAGCCCTTCTCTTGTCAAAAAATGTCCTCCACGGACTATTCCTGTCTCCATTTGATGCAACCTTGAAATAAGTGACACCCTGATAAAAATGTACTGCGTTGCGAATCGCGAAATTTCTATCTTTGGTAGTTCGACTTTTCAGTTAACTTTCATTTCACTCCTTGGTTGGAGGAAGGAGAACTGACTTTTTAGATTTGTGCGATGCACTGGATGCCTACAGTTATGCAACAGATGTCAGAAATCCGTCAGGATCGTTTAGGTAAGTACTTGAAAATTTCTATACAGGAAAATTTCTAAATTTCTATATATTTTTTTTCTTTTTTTTTTTTTTTTTTTTCTTTTTGCAGTGTCGGAGCTAAAAGGAGTGGCACCCAACAACATCAGGGTGATGGCTGCAACCTTGTCATGGCGCGGTGTGTGGTGCGGGAAAAGTGCCACGGAGTTGCGCGAGTTGGGCATCTCAGTAGGCGTACTCCGTGGTATCACCACCCGTGTCCTGCTCGGCTCATATTTGAACTGGTGGTCGTTTTATAGAGGCACTTCCCTTCATCCTTCTCTCCCAACCCCACCTTCCTCATCTTCCCTTATCCCTAGGGCCGGCGTCGGGTGAGTCCTGGGCGTCCTCCCTATTATATTTGATTAATTTTTTTATTTTTATTTATGGTGCCCCCTCCGTCACCAAAGACAGTTTGTCTCTGAGGGGAGTTTATTATAAAGTATATCAAAATATTTTCAAATCTATTTCATTTCAAATAGAGCAAACTCAAAACTGCAGACAAGGAGCTGAGCAGCCAAAAGAATATGAAGGAAAATCTCCTGTTTATTTATATTCGCTACCCACATCGAACTAAGTGAAAAAAAAAGTTTTTTGTCCTCATTTAAAAGTAATTTAATGTTTTACAGTTTCAGAGCATGGTTCGGACAGTTGGATTTAGATGCGATGGATGAGGAAGATGTACAGACTCAGCCCTTACCATTTTTCATGTCCTGTCGCAGAAGCCAAAGCTCTCGGGAAACTTCGGTCAATTTCCTATTTCAAAAGATGAGCACTTACAGAAAACTTAAAAAAAAACTTTTAATTCATTTCTGAAATAAACTTACCTAAAAATTATCTACTTGATTACGATTTCAAACACGCCACTAAAGCTTGGATCACATTGGCGCATATTGCGTAGTGCGTAATTGGATGCTATTGGCTGGAGCCAATTGAGGGGGCGGGACTGATCATTGCGGATGTAGACTTTTGGAGCGAATGTACCAAAACGAGTGTATTGTTTTGAAAAATTGGATATTTTACGCGATACAGACAAACTTCGTAACAAACTCTCGTCATTTGTTCACAGCAAGTTAATTGACTCGGTCTCGTTTATTGACAAAACAACCAGAATCATTGTTTTGGTTTGGAAACAATTCTGTGCAGAATGTAATGCCAGCTTCTGCTTAATCAATAGAGAGTTTTTGGGAACCACTAACGGGCCCGTGGAACCTCTTCCCAAAGCACGGAGTTCGCGGGTGACGATGGATTGCCTCCCGACATCAGCGGGTGACGATGAAAGGGTGCTCCCAGACAGTCACCCGTTCCTAGAGGCCCACCGTGACGAGCGCCTCCATTCCCCCCCTTTCCAAAGTTAACGTCCTTCCTCCTTCAACTGGGTAGCATCCTCTGTTGCTCGCACTAGTCTCCTCCTAACGGGAGTCTCCTCCTCTATTAGAGAGTTTTTGGTGCCAAAATCTCACGGGCCCCGTTAGGAAGAGACTAGCGCGAGCAACAGAGGATGCTACCCAGTTGAAGGAGGAAGGACGTTAACTTTGGACAGGGGGGGAATGGAGGCGCTCGTCACGGTGGGCCTTGAGGAACGGGTGACTGTCAGGGGGCACCCTTTCATCGTCGCCCGCTGATGTCGGGAGGCAAATCCATCGTCACCCGCAAACTCCGTGCTATGTGAAGAGGTTCCACAGGCCCGTTAGTGGTTTCCAAAAAACTCTCTATTCAGCCATGTGTACGCTCTTTTCTGCATTACGCACTTCCTGCATTATGGAACACCCCCCACTTCTCTTTTTGCGCATTACGCATTACTGACATTAAGCTGGGTTCACATAGGTGCGTAATCCAATTTTTCAAAACGATACACTACTCAAAAAGTCTACATCCGCAAAGATCAGTCCCGCCCCCTCAATGGGGTATTTCAGTCAATTTTTTTTATTTTATTTTTTCAAAAGAGTATGGCTCAGGAATAACGGTAATCGGGTCTGTTCGTCGAGAAAATGTTTTTAAAAAATCAGAGAAGCTAAGGAAAGTTGAAGATTTGAATGGTGTGACGTAGCTAGCCAACTGTCTTTGAAAAAAGTATCCAAGCACAGAAACTCTAGGAGGACCTCTTGGATACTACAAAATATTACTCACACACGCGCACGGTGTAGTCCTTGCCTAGTGTGTGCATTTGTAGCGGCCCGCCTTTTTCAAACGTGTGATCTCTTTAATTAATTTTTCTACCACATGTTATGGAATCATTGGGCTTAAAGTTGTAGTATATAGGTTTTCAAGGGTGCTGAATCCAAATTTGAGGTCAAAAACCTGAATTTAAAACCGAAACACCCCATTTTTCAAAATGATACACTGCTCCAAAAGTCGACATCCGCTAAGATCAGTCCTGCCCCCTCAATTGGCTCCAGCCAATAGCATCCAATTACGCGCCTATGTGAACCCAGCTTAAAACTGACCTTGTAGTTGGTTGTGTCAGTGTCAAGTTATGATAACAGAACCTGCAAGGCGCCACGTCACTACGGGAGACAAACGGGGGAAGATTAGCACCATCTTGCATTTCCAAAGATTCGAAGCTACAGAAGCCTGTTTCCGTATGAAGCAAAAAGTCTCTATTGTGATTGCTTGATACAAAGAACCATGTGAGTTGCACATAGATCAAGGACGATGTTCAGAGTCAACAGTTTTCAAAGAAGCGATGGGCCTTTTGAATGTTCACAAGGCTACACACCCTCGCAGTGATGGACAAGTTGAAAGATCGACAATCAATCATCAACCGCACCCTGATTGAAATGCTTTCAAACGACGACGGATAGGATGAGTAAGATTTCCATCTCCCATCGCCCCTGTTTGCATTTCGAGCATATGACCTGTTAAGTACTTCACTACCTACTGTAGGAAGCGTCAGCTCTGAACTATTATGACGCGCCACCAGCTTTATTTCTCCTACTGATTGTTCCATGCTTTCAATTAATTTCTGAATAAAGTTTTTATTCATTTGGCGAATTCGAATCCCAAACGGTCACTCATTACAGAGACCAGGTCTTTTGAATCCGTTCACCCGTTCATTACATTCACATACCTACTCACTCAGTGGAATGCACCACTCTCTACCATTATGTTGAACTACCTGTGTATTATTAATATTAGGGAAATATGTAGTCCAGAAACAAACAAATAATCAGATTTGGAAGGAGGCAAGATCGGAACACAAGACAAACAACCGGTCAGAAGTCACAAAAACGAGAGAGTCAAAAAACCAAACGAGTCGGAATAGGTTACAATGAGTAGGTGATTTGAATGAGTCGAATGAGCTAAAAGACAAAAACGAATGAAAGGTAGATTCGAATCGTATGAATCAGTCTTTGAGTGTTTTGGTCTTTCAGTTTTGTCTTTTTAGTCCACAGTTCATTCGAACGTAATTCTTCACTTGGATGGTGGAAGGTTTAGCTCAGAAAACCACTTCAATCTTCTGCAATTATATGCTGCGACGGCTGAAGCAACATGTTTCCTTTACTGTGCTCAAATCTGTCTTTTACGCTTATTTCATGGCTCGAGCGTCCTACTGCGTTATTCTCTGGGGAAACTCGCCTCATAGCTCCACCATTTTCAGGTTGCAGAAGGCGGCAGTAAGGATCGTCCTCAATATGGGGCCCAGCGACACGTGTAGAGGCCGTTTCAAGGAGCTCCACTGTCTCACGCTGCCCGGTCTATTTGTGTATAGTAGTTTATGTTATGTCCGGCGGAATATGGGCAGCCTGCAAAACTCGTCACACATTCATATTCATGCTACGCGCCAGTGCAATGACTTGAGACCGCCGACAGTTCATCTGGCGTCATCACTAAGGAACAATCCTACCCAGCACGGCTCCCGATTTTTTAATGCGCTGCCAGACTCGATTCGGAGACTACCTGAGAAGCAGTTTGAAAGCAGAATTAAAAAGACACTTGTTGAGGCGGAGTTATACAAAATTGAAGAGTTTTTTAAGCTGATCTGGTGATTGTTGTCGTTTAGTTTTGTTACTTATTATTTGTTTAACTTTATTTATTTACTATCTGACGATTGTTTTACCACTTGGTGGATTACGACAATAAAAAACCTTTTGAATTTGAATCTACTTCTTTCAGTTGATACTTCCATGTCATTTTCACACACTCATGATCCATGTACAAACATAGATGTATACAAATACGTATCCATGTTGCGGCCAATTAATTTGTTTCGTTGGCCTTCTGCCGCTGTTCTCGGAATTTTTCCGGAAAACTCGATTGGTGGGTTGATAAAAGAATGACCATGTTCATTTTGACAACCCGTTCAGTTCAGACAAGGTCGTTTTGATGATAAGGTCTTTTCAATATGTTCACTCCTGACCGACACACCTCTAATAAAAACTTACTTGCGATTCTGACAGCTTTCAAGTGACGTTATTTAACTCATTATAAAATAATACTCATGATCAATTACCTTTTTTACAGTCCACTTATAAAACCTATAGTTTCTTTTTTGTCATGACCATTTCTCAATCACAATCTCCCAAGCTCACTTCCAAGTATTGAAGATACGAATAAAAATCAAAATGAAAGATAACTTAATGAGTAGAGCAAAGCAGAAAACGGAATTGCTTTTGGAATATCCCAGGTTTTACGTTATAGATCACTTCAATGTAAAACGCTGCAAATCATTGCTCAAAGGTTTATTATTTTATGTATAGATCATCCTTCTGTATAGATCACTGGTTCTCCATCAATAGCACCTACCACCATCTGTATTCTCCCTTGACCTTCCCTCTCAAATTTCAGCTCCTGCGTTCAATAGGATTGAAAATGCCTTCGGAGCTCACTCAGCTGATCAGTGATCAGAAGAGTGAAGAAGATCTCCTCGAATGCTGGAGACGCCTGGAAGAGCACTTCCATTCAATAGGATTGAAAATGGCTTTCGAGCTCACTCAGCTGATCAGTGATGTGAGGAGTGAAGAAGATCTCCTCGAATGCTGGAGATGCCTGGAAGAGCACCTCCATTCAATAGGATTGAAAATGGCTTCGGAGCTCACTCAGCTGATCAGTGATGTGAGGAGTGAAGAAGATCTCCTCGAATGCTGGAGACGCCTGGAAGAGCACTTCCATTCAATAGGATTGAAAATGGCTTTGGAGCTCACTCAGCTGATCAGTGATGTGAGGAGTGAAGAAGATCTCCTCGAATGCTGGAGATGCCTGGAAGAGCACCTCCATTCAATAGGATTGAAAATGGCTTTCGAGCTCACTCAGCTGATCAGTGATGTGAGGAGTGAAGAAGATCTCCTCGAATGCTGGAGACGCCTGGAAGAGCACTTCCATTCAATAGCATTGAAAATGGCTTCGGAGCTCACTCAGCTGATCAGTGATCTGATCAGTGAGCAATGATTTGCAGCGTTTTTTACCTACAAACATTGTTTTACCTACCAATTTTTTTTACCTACCAACTATTGGTAGGTACTACCTACCACACTATAATGGCTTCACATCTTCACAAACAAGTTTATTAGAAAGAACTAAACGCTTCACACTCGATTCGAAAAATAGAAAGCTTGATATGGAAATTTGATTACTGGTTACGCAGAAGGCAAAACTGAATACAACTCGAAGAAATGAACAGCGATCGCATTTTAGTCAGATAAAATTTGAACGGCGATTAGACCTCTTTTGCGATTCACACTCATGATTCTGTTTTATCGAAGGAAAACCTTCAAATACTCGTAGGGACCGAACGGTTTGTCCTACAGAGCTCCGGGTGGTCTCAAAAATTTTTAAAAATTCTGTACTATTTAAAATTGGTGAAAAAACGATACCTTTATTTCGAGAGTTTTCGAGCTAGGGCACTCTTGAAAATTTCAACCCTTAATTTTCACCCCTTAGAAGTGACCTACATCAACCAAAAGCTTCGCGGCACAACTAGACCCCAAATGGAGCCCATATACCAAATTTGAACCAAATCGGTCCAGTGTTGCTTAGAAAAGTGCCGCGTACGGCGTACGGCGGACGGACGGAAATTTTTTTATTCGATTTTCGGATTCTACGTACCTTGAAACGTAAAACATCAAATTTTGAGGGGGGGTTAAAATTTTTTTTTTCTTGCTCGATTCCAAAGGCTTATTATTGAAAATAATAAACCAAAACAACTGGAATAACCCAGAGTTGTAAAAACAGTGCTGTCCCCAGAACGTCCGAGACAAGGTGAAAATCATCCAATCTGATAAGGATGTTTACCAGGAAATAACGTGGCGGACTGGAGAATGTTGTTGGGCTGCTGGGTAGTCGCACGCAACAGCTGAGGAGATACCAACGTCCCAAGACCTCCAGCGCCTCCAGGAATGAACACTGCCTCTTGGCCGTCGACGGTGATCGTCTGCAACTGTTGTGCCGCTTGGTTAGTCTGAGGCGTCTGCGGCTGCACGACGCTGTACGTCAGACCAGCGTTCCCTCCAGATCCGCTGTTACCAGTCTGAAAAGGAAAGATTTCATGAAACTCGGGAGCAGCATGAAACAATCTCGACATCATTCCTCCCAGATGGATAAATTGCGGATCTTAGTTGAAATCATAATTTCCAGATGAAGTGAAGTGATAAGGTGATACAGAGTCTGTCACAAAAGATATTTTTATGGAATAAAACCATAGTGAGCTGCTCGAAAACGCATCCAAAAAATTTAGAGAATTTAAGGAAGATGGAAATTTTAAATGTGGTGGCAATGTGTAAGAGGCAGCCATGTTTGAAACGTAACGGAGATTCTACCAATCTGACTTCAAAGGAGGTTCTGTGGCGCTTACCACAGAAGCGGAACATACACGAACTTTTAGCTTACAAGGATTAACACAAGAGTGTGTGAACTAGGAAGGAGGGCAGAACGCAGAACTCAAGACACAAAAGTGACCAAAAGAAACAATATTACTCACTTTTTTACAATACGATTCTACCTACTAGTTTATCAAGCATTATTAGTCTTCATCTTCTCTTATTTAGTTTCAAGATTTGAATCACATTATTCGAGTAGCCATTTCACTGGATCGTTTTTGTGGCGGTGCTAGAACTCTGTCTGTTGTCTGAGTTGTTTTCGCGTCGTTTTTTCTTTTTCGTATGACGTCAACAATATTCCTCGATTTTCGCGGTGTTTTGTAACAGAGGCTTCACTTGTTTAGGCATTTTCTCCTACGGTAATTTTTTCCCCTTGGTTATTCCTAGTGCTAAACGTTATTCTAGGGCCCTATTATAGGATTTGACTTGAAATTCCAGAATCTAAAATTGAGGCAAATTCCCCATTCATTGGTTTGTTTATTGATAATAAATCTTATATTTTTTTGAGAGAAAAAACACTTTATTGAACATTGTAGAAGGAATGAAGGTGGAAAAGGACTCCAGTAGTTGTCGAAACATAATGGATTTGCCGAAAGTTCAAAATGAGTTGCCAAAAGTTCAAATTGGTATGCCAAAAGTTTGCCAAAAATTGAAATTGATTTATGCCAAAGGGTTTTTTTTGCGAGCGTAAATGTGGAGGAGTTAGTCTTGTGGGAGCCAAATTGCTGCTCCGTCCTCCAGTCCGAGTCCTCGGACTTGTTTCCTTGGGCCTCTTGGAAACGGACTCTTTCCTTAGCCTCATGGAAACCGCTCGATGGACGGAGAATTGAGTTTTCACTCGCGTCCACACGAATTGAGTTTTCACTTGAGCGTAGGATTTGGACCATTTGTTGGCAAGGCGATGGGAGGCATTCTTGAGAAAAGCGTCATACTCTTTATGCAATGCTCCATCGCATGAAATTACGAGTGGCGTGAAAGACCCTCTCAGATCTTTGGCTATTCTGTCGTATTTTGCATGCTTGGCTTGGGCAGCATGGCGAGAGATGGTTGGCCAGTCCATGGAAGTGTAAGAGACTGCGTCAGCGTTTATAACGCGGGTATCTAAAAATGCAGGTCTCTCACGGTCCCACACATCATGAAACTTCATGTCTGCCGCCAGGCCGGGGCTGCCATCAGCACTTTCACAAAGAAATGGTTCTGTGACAACACCGTTCCATGCGAGGCTTGCTATTTTGGCGCATTCGTCCCGAACCAAGTCGTGGCCCTGTTTGATCAGGCCGCCCTTCATACAATTGAGGGTGTGGTTCATATCCATGGGACTCCCGCATCCGTCGCACCATACTGGCAACCTTCTTGGTTCCCAACTGTACCGAATGGCTAGTGGGTCACGGAATTGGGAAGACGACAAGTCGAAGCTGCAAGTGGGAGGACGCTGAGCCATTGTGATGCCTCCCTAGTCCTCCGGAATGGTCCTCAGTTGCCTACTGGGTAGTGATGTCAAAAGCTGCTCGCTGGCTGCAAGCTCAGTGGTTTTTCGCTGTGTTGCCACTTCTCGCAAATTTGACACCACACCCTTTTCTAACAATTAGGCAAGTACTTCCAAACTGTGATAATTTCAATAATTTATGTCCGGTAACGTTTTAAATTAGGTTAAATTTGCAACAGTTTGCGACCAACTCGAGCTCTGTAGGTTGAATAGATACCTAATCACGGAGATACAACAATATCCAAAAATAGATAATTTTTTTTCTCCCAAAAAGTGGAATTTTCGTTGTGCTCGAAATGGTTCAATAGCATAACTACTCATTTTAGAAAAAAAAAAGTAAGAGAGAGGAATTTGATTGAAATGTAGGCAATCAGCATCAATTTGAAACCTTTTGAAACTTTAGTTTTCTCAAAAATTAATAAAAACCAAAAATAAATAAATAATGTTTTGAGAAAAAAGTAGGAAAAGTCATTTAACCTATAACATTAACATAAACACATTGATTATATTTTGAGGAAAATATGGAACAATTTCAATTATAGTGCAGAATTTGAAGTTGCCCGCCGCTGACTCTGTAAAAAATTACAACCTGCCCGCGCCCTGGCGCGGACAGAAGTTGCCCGCCGCGGCAGTCCGCGCTCTGTGTGGCAGGGGCAATGTGAAATGCCTTGTTACAGAGTCCGTGGGAGTCGGGCGAACCTGTCCCCGCGGTCAGCCCACGTTCTGTGTGGCCGAGCCTTTATCATCAATTCGTACGTTTATCATGAATAAATTGTCTAAAACGAGAGGAAGAAGCGCTCAAGTGTTTGTAAGTTCTAAATGTAAAATAATGATCTAAAAATGTCATCAAAGAAAAGAATAGCCCCCAGTCAAAAGCCACATTTTATGAAACTCGTCATTTGTGCTTGATAGCAGAGCCCCCTAAGCTCAGAGGGGAAACGAACTCATTGGTTCAGGCACAATGGGGTATTTCAGTCAATTTTTTTATTTTTATTTTTTCAAAAGAGTATGGCTCAGGAATAACGGTAATCGGGTCTGTTCGTCGAGAAAATGTTTTTAAAAAATCAGAGAAGCTAAGGAAAGTTGAAGATTTGAATGGTGTGACGTAGCTAGCCAATCGTGACGTAGCTAGCCAACTGTCTTTGAAAAAAGTATCCATGCGCAGAAACCCTTGGAGGACCTCTTGGATACTACAAAATACTACTCACACACGCACGCGGCGTATTCCTTGCCTAGTGTGTGTGCATTTATAGCAGCCCGCCTTTTTCAAACGTGTGATCTCTTTAATTAATTTTTCTACCACATGTTATAGTATCATTGGGCTTAAAGTTGTAGTATCTAGGTTTTCAAGGGTGCTGAATCCAAATTTGAGGTCAAAAACCTGAATTTCCGACCCACCGAAATACCCCATTCTCCTCCTCTTTTAATAAATAAAATCTTCAATCAATCAATCAATCTCTTCCACTACAAACCTACCTACAAATGATAGGTACGAATTTAAATATTCAGAGCTCGCTTTTCTAACCCGATCTACTCCTGGCCATAATTTCTGTATGGAGACTTGTCGTCCTCGCTTGTGTGTTCAGGTGCTAAAAAGAACGTTGAACTTCTACAAGAGAATGTTGAAAATGAAAGAAGAACGATGGCCCAGGGCCTGGCGCTGTTGCAGGGGCTCGATGGCTCTGAATCCAACCTCCATCTGCTTAATTGAGTTTCTCAGCTGCATGACCTTCTCTGTGTTGTGGGGGAGGCAGAGGTGGCACACCTGAGCGACGTGGACCTCCTTTGCTCTCGGTTCGGCGATGTCATGGAGAAATGGCAGAATCACTGGCTCTCAGTAGATATAGAGCTTTGCCTGAACTCAAGGTATCTGAATTAGTATTTTCGCTCGATTTGCACGTTTGGGGAGCCTGAGACCTACCTGGGGAATATGGGATCCTTGGAGGAGGAGAGAGTGGTTGCCCAGCTCCGCCTCTCTCACTCCGGGCGCCTGCTGTTCTACACCAGGGGGGGGCTGAAATACGCCATTGACTGCACCGAAAAATGCATGAACTGCAACAGGAATGAGCCTGAGACGGTGATCCACTTCCTGTTTATGTGTCCTCTCTACAAACCTTACAGGAACTGTTACTTGGCTCCTCTCATTCCCAACTACTCAGCCACCGACACACTGCCTTTGCTCTCAACCTTCGAAACCCTGGAACACCTGCTGGCGCTCGGTTCCCCTGCCTCATATCGAGCCATCCAAAATTACATTGTGCACTCGTTGAGACTACGATCATTCTCATTGAACGAATAGTGATATCAATGCTCCATAACCATACCTCAGCCATTCAGTCAACATAATCAATTTTACGATAGGATATTTGTAATTTTCCCCCACTTTTGAAACTGTATTTTTCTTATTTTTATGAAGTTTTTCTTTATTGCTTCTTCTGTATTACTCTACGAATCTACCTATCCATCTTTCTATCTATCTCTATTACTACCAATTAATAATAATGTGGAGCGCAACTCTTTGCAATCTCTGTAATGCAATTAAATGAATTGAATTGAATTTAAATATTCTTACCCCACTGACTTGAATGTACTGTCCAGGCATTCCCTGCACAGAGATCATTGTAGGCGCTCCTGAGGTGGAAACATAATTCTTCTGTTCCCCGCCATTTTGCTGAATGGGGACTGTCATGTACTGCGTCTTGGCCTGCTGATCGCCTCCGTTCTGTTGCATTGGAACAGAGACGTACGTCGTCTTCTGGTCAACACCATTCTGTTGAAGTGGTAACAGCTGTTGTAGCTGTTGCAGGGATATAACCTAGAACAAAGGCGATCTATTGTGACAAGAAGTCAAGTAATTAATATCTTATCTAGTTCTAAAAAGCAAAACTACGGCTCTCCGACATGTAAGAAGACAATGCAAGTGAATTCGTCCATCCTGAAAACCTATTTATTTTTTTATTTTTCTGTAACCAGAATGTCCTGCCACTGACGTGCCCGTGGAACCTTTCCACAGAGCGTGGTATCCATGGAACCCGTGATCTTGACGAAACGTTAACAATGGGGTATTTCAGTCAATATTTTTAAATTTCGTTTTTAAAAGAGAAAAGGCCAGGAATATCGGTTATCGAGTTTGTTCATCGAGAAAATGTTTAGAAGAAATTTGGGAAGCTAATGAAAGTTGAAGATTTGAAATATGTGACGTATTAAGTTGCTGGCCTCGGAACCAGTGGCGTCAGGTGAGAATAGAGAGTTTTTGGTGCCAAAATCTGACAGGCCCCGTTAGGAGGAGACGAGCGCGAGCAACAGAGGAAGCTACCCAGTTGAAGGAGGAAGCTCATTAACTTTGAACAGGGGAGGAAGGGAGTGACGGTGGGCCTCTAGGAACGGGTGACTGTCGGGGGGCACCCTTTCATCGTCACCCGCGAACTCCGAGGTTTGTGAAGAGGTTCCATGGGCCCGTTAGTGGTTGCCAAAAACTCTCTATTATTCGTCAGGCAAACAACTTGACCAGTCTTAGAGGAATAAACAATAACGAAAAACACAGCAAATTATTACAAAAAGTTTTATTATTTTTCTGTATAGATCAAGCGCCAGCATAGGAGACAGCTCCACCATTGTCACTATCTACCAACCATGTTTTCGCTTCATAATCGAGTTTATTTAGACGAAATAAACGTTTCACACTCCATTCAAAGAAATAAAGAATTCCTTCATTAAGAAACTTGATTACTGGTTGCTAAGGAAGCGTAACGCATGGCTTAGTATCCATGGCTCATCTTCCTATTTTCTCTGCTTCCATGGTCATGAAACAGCTACTCGATTGTTTGCCTTGGCTCATGCTGCTATAGTGGGGGTATAGCAATACTAGTATAGAATACACCAATCGTCTTTTCTCATCCAAAACAGTCTCGTAAAATTATTTTTTTTTGAACTGCTGGCCTTGCCGGGCCTCGCGCTAGTTCGAGTATCATCCACAATCAATCGGAGTTACCAATCTCTACAACTGTCTGGTCTGTTGCTGGCTAGTATTCTAGGCAAAATACGTACTTATTCCATTCTCCTATTTCAACTTCCTTGGTTATCATGAAATAGTCCCTAAATTGTATAAAATTTTTCCAAAATCGGCTAAAATATTACTATACTAGCAAAAAATGGAAATATAGGAGAATCTCAACAAAAATTAATTTGTTCATTTTGCATATTTTTAGTAGGGCAAACAATGTTTGCATGGAGGAGACGCCACTACTTGGAACGAGACTGATACCATAGATCCCGTATGGTCTCGAAAGTCTCGTGGCCTTGGATACTACAAAACACACACACACGCCCTCTGCATAGTGTGTGTGCGTTCATGGAGGCCGCATTTTTTCAAAAGTGTGATCTCTTTATTTAATTTCTCTACCCCATGTTATAGTATCAATGGGCAAAAAGTTGGAGTACAGAGGTTGTCAATGGTGCTGAATCCAAATTTGAGATAAAAAACCTGGATTTCCGACCCACCGAAATACCCCATTGGTGACGATCTAGCTGTCAATTTTGGCGGAGTCTGTTTAGAATCCCTAAATGTGGTTTGCCTGTGAATAACCTTTCTATTCATAATAGTACATTTTTTATTGTCAACTGTCATCATTTATCTTCCGTTACCAAGGCTACATAACACAAACAAAGCGTGGCTCTAGCACTTTGTGTCACTTGGGGCGGTTTACTTGCTGGGGATGGTTAGCAACGTGATTGCATGTTCTAGGTTGACATTCATGGGCTCATTGACCTGACGTCGCCCATTGGCAGCAAAAACTCTCTATTATTATAAAAAATATACCTATGGGTATTCGGTTGGTAAGTATCCATGAAATAGAATGGTATTATTTTTGTTGTAAAAACTGTAATTTATACGCGTGAGGACGCCTGCAGTAGGAATTTGGCTTAGGAGCAGGACGGCCTTTTCCAATAGATGCTTGGAAGCGATAGGGTTGAGTGGTCCTTTGGATTTGGGTATGTTCTTGAGAGAGAGAGAGCTCTTTATTATTTTTCATACCAGTGGTATATAACAAACGTCAGATTGAAAAAAAAAAAAAAAAAAAAAAAAACACAGCGGAGATGGACCAAGGCCCTTAACAGATCATGTCTCAAAACAATACTCATTAAAACTCAACAATGCAAAACAAAATACAATCACAGCCCAAAAATCGAAATCCCAGGCTTCTATCACTGCCAAGGAACAAATTACAGAATAATTAAAACCCCATCATAACAAGAACAATGTAAATAATTAAAATTGTAGGTACAAAGTCAGGCACATAAATGAGCGTACTACTTTCAATTTTCCTCTCAATTATGACGAAAAAGAAAACTAAGTGATTTTGAGATTCAACAAAACTGTGTTAAAAGTGAAACTGGAGGAAATCATCAGTTGAATAAAATGCATGATTCTTCAAAAAATTTGTAATTTGCTTTTTGAAATTGTTCATGTCTAATTTCTTGAAGTTAATCGGCAGTTTATTGTACAATTTTATGGCCCAATAGTTACTGGAATTTTGGCATCTTTTCAGTCTATTGAATATTGAAATCAACTTATCGCAGCCTCTAGTTTGATAATCGTGGACGTCGCTCACCCTTCTTCCAATCCGCACTGTTTTTATGTGCCAGAACCAAGCATTCTTTAATAAAAACAGAAGGTAATGTGAGTATACCTAATGATATAAAACAATCACGACAGTCCTGGCGATAACCTCTTTGAGCCAAAATTCGAACTGCGTTTCTCTGAATGCCAAAGATTTTGCCAGCAGATGAGCAGTGTCCCCAGGACACAATGGAATAGGTCATCAGAGAGAGGAAACAGCCATAGTATCCATGACGGAGCACCTCCGGAGAAACCTGAGAAGACAGGCTACGCAGCAAATAAATTGCTTTGCGCAATTGACCAGCCAACTGATCGCAATGAGCAGCCCAGGTCAATGAAGGGTCAATCACAACTCCCAGAAACTTAACCGGCTCAGACTCTAGGGCATCAGACATGACAGTTCGAGGCTTTCTAAGAGTGACATCAATGATTTTGGTCTTTTCACTGTTTAGGCATAATTTGTTTGACTCTATCCACTCAGCTGTTGATTGTTTAGCCACTTCATTAAGAGTAACCACCTCCTCAAAAGTGTACCCAGATGTAAGAGCTGTCGTGTCATCCGCATATCGTACGAAACAGGTATTTGACACCTCTTTTCCCAGATCATTTACATAAATAATGAATAACAAGGGCCCCAAAATGGACCCTTGAGGCACTCCCATTTTGATCTCCGCTGGACGAGAAAGCCCTTCGTTCCATCTAACTGTCTGTTCCCTGTTTGAAAGGTAAGACCTCATCAGGGTAAGTGCTCCGGGTTCAAAGCCATAAATCCCAAGCTTCTTGATGAGCGTGTTCCACCTAATTCTTCTAGTGAAATCAGTTTAGGATGAGCCTGACAGTTTTGCCTTCGCCAGTTTGGTAAGTGAGTCAAGAACTCTGGTGTGCTGGTTGGAAGTCTGGAATCAGTTTGGTTTGAAAGTGTTGTGCTTAGAACTCCAGTGTCTCAAAGTAAAAGTCTGGTATATCAGCTTGGTGTGTCATGGTTTGGAAATCTGGTGTGTTAGTCAAGAAATCAGTTGAGCCAGATTTTGTTAAATTCTGGTGTGTCAGCTGGAAAACCAGTTTGGTACGTCAGCTTGATGTGGACTCCCTTTTACATCCCTCATCTGCACTGCACCGACCAAACTTCCCATAACAGAGTTGTTCCATCGCCCTACTGCTGTCTCTTTTTCTAAGTAAGTCCTTAGCTTACTCAGGAACCTCGTTATTTCATCCACATACATGTCAATAGAAGCCTCAGAGCCGATTTGCAAGGACCGAAATCGTGAATATACACATTCCTACATACATTGTCTGAAATGTAAAGAAAGTTGATCAAACCAGACCAGATGAGGTCGACAAAGTCTTCTTTATATAAAATTAAAATTCAATTGCAAGTTTACAACACAATTTTTGTCACCTTTTAGGTAGACCATACGAGGAAAGTAAATACATATTAATAGAGAAAATTACAATAAATTGGTAAATAAATAATAATAAGTGAAGAACGAAACTAACTTGGGGCTGGGGTGAAGTAGAGAGAGGATCCAAACCCTCCCTTTGGAGTGACGGAGCATTTCCTAAGATCTCTTCTTCTTCTTGGGAACTGACAGAATCCGCTTCAATCTCGTCCAGAGGCTCATCTTTGGTGACCACCTTCCTGGGACTCTGCAATGAAGATGGATTTCACCATAAATATTTATATTGTCTAATTCGAAGTAGACGGCGCTGCGAGTAGGTCACTTCAAATCAATCAATCAAATCCTCTATTTCCTTAAATTTTACGAGTATGGATAAATTAGGTATGGATAAAACAATTTTGGTCATTGCCCGGAGTTGGGAGGGAGTCCACCTAACTCGCCACACTGACAGCTGAGGACTGACCCAGCCAATCCCGGGCTCCACCCACCATGGCAGTTTACCGGGCCTGGCAACTGCCAAGGGGAGAGCCAACCCGAACACGCTGGTTCCCCCACCATCGGAGGCCAGGCCAAATGTCACCTGACAGGCAACAGCCGGCTAAAGCTGGATTCACATGGGACGGAAGAGGGCGGAAACAGAAAAGATGGAAAGGCGAGAAAACCAGTGAAGGGGGGAGGCAGAGTTGGTGGAAGGTTCACATGGATGGAATGATAACCTCTCTCTGATCTGTAATCTCTGTTGACAGTGTTTTGAAAGAGTAGTGATCATTCCTCGTTGAAATTCATAAATAAAAAAATTTTAAAGTCTGCCAAGTAGGCGTGGCACATAGCTTCCTCATATCCATCACCCAATTATATAGATGATCCGATGCATAGTAGTTAATCTCAAAACACCAATCTCTAGGTACCTTTCACTACCCTCATAGGGGACCATCTGGACAATCCTAGAAAATTTCATCAAATTCGGATGAAAAATGTAAATGTTATGGCTGTTACAAGGATTTTACGTATGCGCATGCACAGAGGCATCTGTAAATTTTAAGGCCTTGATTTTCACTGGGGACCATCTACAACCTAATCCGCGTAATCCCTAAAAATGTCATCGAAATCGGGTAGAAAATGTGGAAGTTATGGCTGTTACAAGGAATTCGCGTTTGCGCATGCGCAGTGGCTACTATCAGTCCGAAGGTGATGATTTTCATAGGGAACCATCTAAACACTACTCTGTAACATCCCCGAAAATTTCATTGAAATCGGATGAAAAATGTAGAAGTTATGGCCGTCACAAGGAATTCACGTTTGCGCATGCCCGACTGCGCATGCGCAAATCCTATCAGTCCGAGGATGATGATTTTCATAGGGGACCGTCTACACACCAACCCGCACAATCCCTGAAAATTTCATAGAAATCGGACAATAACTTCGTATAGTTATGCGCGTTACAAGGAAATCATGACAGACAGACAGACACACAGACAGACAGACACGGAACCAAAATTGTTCAGAAAGGTCTAAAACGCAAAACGCGAGTGAAAATTTTGATTTTGGAGAACTTTTTTTTTCGTCCATGAAAAGTGAAAACAAAGCTTCCACTACCTTGGTAGACTCGGAAGCGAAATAGAAATAGCAAGATGGGGAAAATTAGGTTTCTCCTGGTTTTTGTTTGATAACTTTACTCTTAGATAACACGATTTCATCGTCCCAACGGGCAACACTGGGAGGAGACGGCGATCTGAAAAGCCAATCAGCGAGCGTTCCCGCGTCACGCTGAAGAGGTTCGTTTTCCCGGTTATTTTTTGAAATCATAAATTTTGATTGTCTCCCAAAAATAACAGGAGACTTATTTTCCGAAATCAGCCAGATTTTCATCTATCCCCCACCATTAAATATTCAGGAAAAATGCAAACAGAATTCGGTGAAATTCCTCATTCTTATTTAGGACATCCCACAGTAAGACTTGGGCGTCCGTATGCGATCGATCTGGGGTGAAGGAGGACAACACTCAACAGAAAAAAATAACCACACAGTAATCCGTTTTGGACCATTCTGAATCCAAATCCACGAAAAACCCATAGGTGAATGTCTGTGTGTGTGTGTGACAAAAACTTGTGCCGTCTGCCCACAACTATCTAGTTGTGCACTACGTCGCCGGAATTTCGAATTTTGCTTTTTAAAAGGGCAAAAGGGGGGGTTAATGCTTAAAAAAAAACAAAAAAAAAACGTGCGTTTACGGGCATAATCCTGTAAAAATCTGCCCAGGCCTCAATTTCCAACCGTTTTTAGTGTTTCTTTTTGCTTCCGAGTCTACCAAGGTAGCGGAAGCTTTGTTTTCACTTTTCAAGTACGAAAAAAAAGTTCTCCAAAATCAAAATTTTTACTCGCGTTTTGCGTTTTAGACCTTTCTGAACAATTTTGGTTCCGTGTCTGTCTGTCTGTCATGAAATCCTTGTAACGGGCATAACTATACGAAGTTATTGTCCGATTTCGATGAAATTTTCAGGGATTGTGCGGGTTGGTGTGTAGACGGTGCCCTATGAAAATCATCATCCCCCGACTGATAGAAGCGACTGCGCATGCGCAAACGTGAATTCCTTGTAACGGCCATAACATCTACATTTTCCATCCGATTTCAATGAAATTTTCAGGGATGTTACAGATTAGTATTTAAATGGTCCCCTATGAAAATCGTCAACTTCGGACTGATAGTAGCCACTGCGCAAGCGCAAACGTGAATTTCCTTGTAACGGCCATAACTTCCACATTTTCCACCCGATTTCAATGACATTTTCAGGGTTTATGTGGATTAGGTTGTAGATGGTTCCCTATGAAAATCATCATCCCCGGACCGATAGAAGCGACTGCGCATGCGCAAACGTAAATTCCTTGTAACAGCCGTAACTTCAACTTCCCCCAGAGTTCGAATCCCAGCCGAGGCTAAGTATTTTTTTGATCCAATCACATACATCTACTCACATAATTTTTCATCCGAATTTGATGAAATTTTCTAGGATTGTCCAAATTAGCGTGTAGATGGTCCCCTATGAGGGTAGTGAAAGGTACTTAGAGATTGGTGTTTTGAGATTACCTACTATGCATCGGATCATCTATATAATCGGGTTATGGATACGAGGAAGCTATGTGCCACACCCACTTGGCAGACTTTTTTTGTTCGACTCATAAATCTTCCAAATTGCGCACAATTTCACCAGAGTATCAAAATTAGCAAGAGGAAGGGGAGAGTGGGGGGATAATATTCACAAAATATCCGATTTTTCAATATTTCGGTTCTTTTATAGCTTACTAATTGTATCCAAGTTCTGAAATTGAGGAAAAATTCTCATTATACCTCCGGATTTTCATGAATTATTCTCTGTACCACCGTGGAACTAATAGTGGTGCCACCATGGTGCCAGAACACCATAAATCGCATATTTCATGGGTTTTCAACGGACTGCGTGCAAAACAAATAGATGGAAGTTAAACGTTACGAAGTATTTCCGCTTTGGTGCCAGACTGGAACCATTGGGGGGGGGGGGGGGGGGGTGATTTCAAAATCGCGTGTTGGGTGTCGCAGATCATGGTTTCTGGTTTCATGCTCTTCAAATTCGAGGCTCCCACGCCGCTAGAAATGTTGTGGTGGATAATGATGAGGCGGGGGGGGGGGACTATTTCTTGCCTAAAGTAATAAATAAATTACATCGAGTGAACAGTTTTTTCGCTCACCAACTGGTATTAATTGACCTAATGCTTATCTAATGTGACGTCCCCTGGAATGCAGGCATTACTAAACAATATGTTTATTGGAAATATCCGGTCGAGTCTCAGTGTAGGCTGAACGACAGTTCGCTTAGTCAGGACTCGAGGGTAGAAGAATATCAGAAACACGAGTGTGAGTGTTAGGAAAGAAGGGTGCAGGTGTAGTAGTAGGAACACTGATGAGGAAAGTAAGAGGCAATATTTCTATTGGTAAGGATAGTGACAGAAGTGATGGGAAGAGCAGGGAATACAAACACTCCCCAGACAATCTCTATTCGTTATAAGATGGTGAAGGACACTATTTCTAAGCTGCAGAGAATAGTGAGAAGTGAAGGGGAAGGCGGGGAGTTGAAATACTCCTTCAGACGACTGAATTGAAATAACTAAGGATCTGTCGTGAGAAAAGCATGATTAGATGATTGTGACTATGACTCTAGGTTCTATGATGATGTAGGGCAATGTTTCTAAGCTGCTAAGAATAGTGAATGAGGTGGAGGGGAGTGTGGGGGAGTTGAAATACTCCTTCAGACGACAACATTTAAAACAAAGAATCTGACGAGGTTGTACACCTTTAGGGGTAGTGGTAATGATTTCAAGGAGTTCTATGACGATGAAGGACACTATTTCTAAGCTGCTAAGAATAGTGAATGAGGTGGAGGGGAGTATGGGGGAGTTGAAATACTCCTTCAGACGACAACATTTAAAACAAAGAATCTGACGAGGTTGTACACCTTTAGGGGTAGTGGTAATGATTTCAAGGAGTTCTATGACGATGAAGGACACTATTTCTAAGCTGCTAAGAATAGTGAATGAGGTGGAGGGGAGTATGGGGGAGTTGAAATACTCCTTCAGACGACAACATTTAAAACAAAGAATCTGACGAGGTTGTACACCTTTAGGGGTAGTGGTAATGATTTCAAGGAGTTCTATGACGATGAAGGACACTATTTCTAAGCTGCTAAGAATAGTGAATGAGGTGGAGGGGAGTATGGGGGAGTTGAAATACTCCTTCAGACGACAACATTTAAAACAAAGAATCTGACGAGGTTGTACACCTTTAGGGGTAGTGGTAATGATTTCAAGGAGTTCTATGACGATGAAGGACACTATTTCTAAGCTGCTAAGAATAGTGAATGAGGTGGAGGGGAGTATGGGGGAGTTGAAATACTCCTTCAGACGACAACATTTAAAACAAAGAATCTGACGAGGTTGTACACCTTTAGGGGTAGTGGTAATGATTCCAAGGAGTTCTAACATAATGAAGGACACTATTTCTCAGGTGGAGGTAAGTGTGGGGGAGTTGAAATACTCCTTCAGAAGACCCGATTTTCATATATATTCACCTTTAGGGGTAGTGGTAATGATTCCAAGGAGTTCTATGACGATGAAGGACACTATTTCTAAGCTGCTAAGAATAGTGAATGAGGTGGAGGGGAGTATGGGGGAGTTGAAATACTCCTTCAGACGACAACATTTAAAACAAAGAATCTGACGAGGTTGTACACCTTTAGGGGTAGTGGTAATGATTCCAAGGAGTTCTATGACGATGAAGGACACTATTTCTAAGCTGCTAAGAATAGTGAATGAGGTGGAGGGGAGTATGGGGGAGTTGAAATACTCCTTCAGACGACAACATTTAAAACAAAGAATCTGACGAGGTTGTACACCTTTAGGGGTAGTGGTAATGATTCCAAGGAGTTCTATGACGATGAAGGACACTATTTCTAAGCTGCTAAGAATAGTGGACGAGGTGGAGGGGAGTATGGGGGAGTTGAAATACTCCTTCAGACGACAACATTTAAAACAAAGAATCTGACGAGGTTGTACACCTTTAGGGGTAGTGGTAATGATTCCAAGAAGTTCTAACATAATGAAGGACACTATTTCTCAGGTGGAGGTAAGTGTGGGGGAGTTGAAATACTCCTTCAGAAGACCCGATTTTCATATATATTCACCTTTAGGGGTAGTGGTAATGATTCCAAGGAGTTCTATGACGATGAAGGACACTATTTCTAAGCTGCTAAGAATAGTGAATGAGGTGGAGGGGAGTATGGGGGAGTTGAAATACTCCTTCAGACGACAACATTTAAAACAAAGAATCTGACGAGGTTGTACACCTTTAGGGGTAGTGGTAATGATTCCAAGTAGTTCTAACATAATGAAGGACACTATTTCTCAGGTGGAGGTAAGTGTGGGGGAGTTGAAATACTCCTTCAGAAGACCCGATTTTCATAACAAAGAACCAGACGTGGTAGCACACGTTGAAGGGTAGTGATGATTGCAAGTAGTTCTAACATAATGAAGGACACTATTTCTGAGCTGCTAAGAATAGTGAATGAGGCGGAGGGGAGTGTGGGGGAGTTGAAATACTCCTTTAGAAGACCCGATTTTCATATATATTCACCTTTAGGGGTAGTGGTAATGATTCCAAGGAGTTCTATGACGATGAAGGACACTATTTCTAAGCTGCTAAGAATAGTGGACGAGGTGGAGGGGAGTATGGGGGAGTTGAAATAGGTACTCCTTCAGACGACTCCATTTGAAACAAAGATTCTGACGAGGTTGCACACGTTGAGGGGAGAATGGTGGTGATAATGATTCCAAGTAGTTCTAACATAATGAAGGACACTATTTCTCAGGTGGAGGTAAGTGTGGGGGAGTTGAAATACTCCTTCAGAAGACCCGATTTTCATAACAAAGAACCAGACGTGGTAGCACACGTTGAAGGGTAGTGATGATTGCAAGTAGTTCTAACATGATGAAGGACACTATTTCTGAGCTGCTAAGAATAGTGAATGAGGCGGAGGGGAGTGTGGGGGAGTTGAAATACTCCTTCAGACGACAACATTTAAAACAAAGAATCTGACGAGGTTGTACACCTTTAGGGGTAGTGGTAATGATTTCAAGGAGTTCTATGACGATGAAGGACACTATTTCTAAGCTGCTAAGAATAGTGAATGAGGTGGAGGGGAGTATGGGGGAGTTGAAATACTCCTTCAGACGACAACATTTAAAACAAAGAATCTGACGAGGTTGTACACCTTTAGGGGTAGTGGTAATGATTCCAAGGAGTTCTAACATAATGAAGGACACTATTTCTCAGGTGGAGGTAAGTGTGGGGGAGTTGAAATACTCCTTCAGAAGACCCGATTTTCATATATATTCACCTTTAGGGGTAGTGGTAATGATTCCAAGGAGTTCTATGACGATGAAGGACACTATTTCTAAGCTGCTAAGAATAGTGGACGAGGTGGAGGTAAGTGTGGGGGAGTTGAAATACTCCTTCAGAAGACCCGATTTTCATATATATTCACCTTTAGGGGTAGTGGTAATGATTCCAAGGAGTTCTATGACGATGAAGGACACTATTTCTAAGCTGCTAAGAATAGTGGACGAGGTGGAGGGGAGTATGGGGGAGTTGAAATAGGTACTCCTTCAGACGACTCCATTTGAAACAAAGATTCTGACGAGGTTGCACACGTTGAGGGGAGAATGGTGGTGATAATGATTCCAAGTAGTTCTAACATAATGAAGGACACTATTTCTCAGGTGGAGGTAAGTGTGGGGGAGTTGAAATACTCCTTCAGAAGACCCGATTTTCATAACAAAGAACCAGACGTGGTAGCACACGTTGAAGGGTAGTGATGATTGCAAGTAGTTCTAACATGATGAAGGACACTATTTCTGAGCTGCTAAGAATAGTGAATGAGGCGGAGGGGAGTGTGGGGGAGTTGAAATACTCCTTCAGACGACCGGATTTTCATAACAAAGAATACGACGAGGGCGGCAGATGTGACGGGGAGAGGGTTGTGACGACTGGTCGCCGCGACGATGAAGGAAATGTGGAGATTGGAAGGCGGAGTTGGTGGGCCCCTCCCATGATCGCCGTCACCACCCTAATCCGTCCCTCGACTTCACTCGAAAACTCCCAGCCTTCCCGCGGTGGAAAACGCGGAAATCCGCGACTCACCTGCAGCCCGCCGCAGTCCTCCTTGATGCTTATAGTCGGCATGTCGACGACGGATCGGCAAACGCGGAAAATATCACAAATCCGAGCACAGAACCGAAATCGCGCATCATAACACAAAACCTGGGGAAGCTACAATTGCGTGTTCGCTCAAACATCGAAATCAGAATCGATTCGCGTGAGTATCGATTAGTGCTATCGACTTCGAACAGGCGGGAAGTCTGAAATCCTCCGACGGGCGCCTTCTCCCCGCTTTCCACTCCTCACTTAAACTCCAATTTCTGTTGATTTGATCGACCGATTTTCCTCAAATTTTGAAGGAAGTTAGGAGCTAGCCCACAGAAGGTTGCTTATGGATTTCATCACGATCCCACCTTAAGAACTGAATTAAACAAATTCGTCAACAATCGAATTGATGTTCGTAAACTCAAAAATCTTTTGGCTGGGGTTCAAGGAATTTTTGGCGACACTTTTAGGTTTACTATTTTCAATAGTGAACCCTTGGAATCGACCAAGAAAAAATTTTTTTTTTTAGCTCCCCCCTCAAAATTTGATGGTTTGCGTTTCAACGAACGTAGAATCCAAAAATCGAATAAAAAAACTTTCCTCACTTAGCATTGACCGATTTTGATGAAATTTGGTATGTAGGCTCCTTTTGGGGTCTAGTTGTGCCCCGAAGATTTTGGTTGATGTAGGTCACTTCTAAGGGTTGAAAAATAAAGTTTGAAATTTTGAAAACGCCGTAACTCAAAAAATTTTGGTATAAAGGTATTGTTTTTCCTTCAATTTAATCAAGATAATAAATGAAGTATTAAATTAAAAAAAATAAGATAAGAGAATTATAATATTTAATAATTAATTTATAAAATTTATATTTTATTAAGATAGAATTTAAAATTTTTTTGAGACCACGCTGAGTTCTGTAGGACAAACCGTTCGTTCCCTACGAGAATTTAAGGGTTGGACTTACAATAAATCAGGAACACGAGTGTGAATCTCAAAACAGGCCGAATCTCCGTTCAAATTCTAGCTTACCGAAATGCGATCGATGTTTTTCTTCAAGTTGGTTGGTGGTAACAAGGGCAAAGCCGTGTTCTTTGCAGACGAGTGATCTGTATAGAAAAATAATATACCTATGTGTAATAATTTGCACCGTTTTTTGTTTCGCGACACTTTTTTTTGCCACAAAAATTGCAACGCTGTAACCAGTAAACAAAATCATAGTTACTTATCGGTAGCTATGAAGCAAGGTTCTCTAGAATACAAGGATTTCATGACAGACACACAGACAGACAGACACGGAACCAAAATTGTTCAAAAAGTTCTAAAACGCAAAACGCGAGTGAAAATTTTGATTTTGGAGAACTTTTTTTTTCGTCCTTGAAAAGTGAAAACAGCTTCCGCTACCTTGGTAGACTCGAAAGCAAAACTCAGCTCAGTTCATTAATTTTTAAATTGTAATTTACCTAAATCTAGTTAATCTGGTGACAATTTGGGGCAGCAGTGGAATTCATAAGATGTTTTCGGTGACACTAGTGACACCGTGGCCTGATAAGTAGAGCTCGGAATTTGCATATTTTGCATATATTCTATTATGCGGTATATCTTTGTATTTGAACGTTTTGCAGGTTTCTGAAGGGTATGCGGTGGTTTAAATTGAAATTGAAATTGCATATTTTTGCATATTTCGGTCATTTTGGGGGTTTTTGCATTTTTTGGTCATTTTGGGGATTTTTGCATATTTTGCAGCATATTTTGATAGTTTTTTGCGTATTCTGGATTTTTTTAAATTTTTTTAAGTCAGTGCTGGAAGTTGACAATATTTGAAATCGAATGTTGGAATGTTTTGTCCCCTCACTCACATCACCCCAGCAGGTAATGGGCCATTACTGTAATTTTATGACTTTGGGATTAAGTTAATTCATGAATTGATTCTTGAACGACCAAGTTTCGATTTGAATTTACAATTGTTAAAAATTAAAGTTTTCTAAGAGGTAAATTAGGATGATTTACTTACCAGAGTTTACTGTCATTAGTAGACTGCTGAGAGTGAAGATGGCTTTACTAATTCGGGTGGTTGCGTGTGACCATGGGTTTAAGGTTACTGATTTGCTACTATATGATATTATGCGAAATAAATGTTACTAGTAAATTGATTACTGTTTATATGAATTATCCTAACACCTTCGAAAATGAGTTGAAAACTATAATTGGATGAGGCTAGGGGTCTTGAGGTAGAGGGTTATCTTGGGCTACGTGCTCAGAGGATAAAGAGATGCTACCTGAAAGACACCTAGGGTTGCTGCCACCACCTGGGTCGAGTATTGACCTCAGGAAATACCCAAAGTTTACTAAATGCAATATACCTGATGTCCGTTCGAGTTGGAAAGGAAATACCTTCTGAAATGAGGAACACAAGTTGAAAAACACGTAGGGTTTTTATTCATAAAATTTATAAGGTTATCACCGTGAAGCGGATTTTAGGGGCTCGGAAGGAACCTCCTCAAATAAGAAAATATACTTGATTGAAATTTATATGTCACACTTGACTCTAAGAAATGGTGCACAAAACTTGCAATAAATTGGCTTCTTAAGTACTTAAATTGACTTAGAACTTTTGACTGGGATATTACGATTAATACAAAATATATATATATGATGTTACTTCTCCTTCCTCTATTCGTATTGACGAATTTACTTATTTCACAATTTGCGTTATACTTAATTTACTTTTACTTTACTCTTCGTTTCTACTACTAATACAACTTCTCTTTTCTTTACTTTTACAATTTCTCTTTACTTTATTGTTACAGGGCGTTATTGGTTACAGGGGGGTTTGTTGCCAGATTTGAATGAGTGTAGCGCTTACGTGGTGTAGAGAGAATGGGCTCACCCTTAGCCGAGCTTGGATCCTGTAGCGAATCTCCGTAGCTGGTATCTTGCATCCAGACCTCTTCTTCGTAATGCTGTAGGGGGGGTTGCCTGGGATCGAAGCAGATTTGCCCCGGTCCGGGTTCGTTCGGCGTACCGGTCGATTGGCGAAATGGAGAGTTGGCGGTAGAACTGTAAGACTCGCGCCGTGGCTACTCGAGATCTTACAAGGACTGACTGGCGGATTCGATGAACGGCTATTTGGAAATGTCCCGTGGGTTTCACTTCACTTGCACAAATTCTCAGTTCGTTCACCGACACTACGTTAGGGGGGATGAGACTTGAAGTTGGGTTCTATGCTTAGAGACGCGTGGCTTCAGACTGAGGCGCGAGGGAGGGGGCAGCCCCTTTTATCCCCTCGGCCATCTTGCCCTTGGGTGTTGGTAGGTCCCGATGAGGGCGCTCTCGGTGTCTCTAGCGGCTGATGGCGGACAATGCTGGGTTAGGTTGAGATTTGGCGGACAGCGATGTGGAGTCAAGTGTTGCTGGTATGGATGTAGAATGAAGGAACAACGTTATAGGAATGGACGGAATTTTTGAGTCCATTACATTACCTGCTCTAATGAATAGATGACTGGAAAAGCCGTCAAGGATAAACTGGAGGGGGTCTTATCGAATAACCCAGGGTGGTCTTCAGTGGTTCAATTCGCGAAAATTCTCAAAGGAGAAGACAGCTCATGGGACTCTCCCTACTCTCCAAAAGAGATTTCCACTTTAAAATGTTTGCCTATTGTACCTTGCGATGTAGGGAGATCGTTTTCTGCATTGAAAGAAATTTTAAGTGACAGGAGACACTGTTTTACACCTGATAATTTGGGGCGTGTAATTGTTGTCCAATATAATATGTAGTTCATCTTTACATTTTATACCTAGTTCGTATAAAATTTATATATTTAATGTATAAAAGTGAATTGCTTGTTTACTTTACCTGATGCTTCATAACTTTTTTCTAGGAGAAAAAAGGGCTAAAAAAATGTAATAACATGGAACATCCTTTCTTAAAATACTGAAATTCCAAAGTCGTGTGCAGTTTTAAGGGCAAATGCATATTTTGCATATTTTTCCAGTTTCCGGTGCATATTTTTGGGAAATTTTGGTGCATATTTTCCGAGCTCTACTGATAAGTGTTCGAGTTTCAGACCTCACAGAAGAAATTGAATGAGTTTGAATACCGCAAATGTGGCGCCTTCCCCCGAGAGTCAACTCGAGAGGGAGGGAATCGATTCTGTGATAATCAAAACAAAGGGGCGTTTCGATGTATCGAATAGTCGACACGCCCTGCCCTCCTTCCGAGGCCGCCCCCCTCCCCTAACCGCCTTGTATTCATACGCCAATCAATACCTCGGTCGGAATTTCCTCGAATTTCCCACGTGTCGACCTCAGGTAGAACTCGAAGTGGGTTTTCGACGGTCGGTCCACGTGGTATCGTCGTCGAGCGGAGGCGGTCGTCTCCGCCGAGCGTCCCGACGACCTGGTAAGTCGGGGACTACTTCGGGCGTCGTCGGCCTTTCGGGGACGGTCCCACCCCCCCGGGGGCCCGAGACTGAGGGGGAGGGTCCCGGAATTTGGGCTCCTGGCGGCCCCGGCGGCGGGGTCTCCGTCTCCGCCCACCTCCACGCCCTCGCGGCTCGACCTGGAGCGTCCACCCCCGCTGGAACGACAGTCGGCCCACGACGACGGGGTCGATGGCGGCGGCGGATTCGTCGCCTCCAACTCGGAAAGTCCAGGAAAAGGGGGGACAGGAAAAGTCGAGAAATTTCGATAAAAAACTCATGTTAGGAAATTTTGTGCAAATCCGTACCTAAACTGGTGGAAATTAATGAAATACTTAACTTCCATGCAATACCGACCTAAGTATGTATGATTGAGCGAATTTTCCCAAATAATTTTTGTTTATTTACAATTATGGTTTATTTTTTCAATAATGAACCTTTGGAATCGACCAAGAAAAATAATTTTCAACACCCCCTCAAAATTTGATGGTTTGCGTTTCAAGGTACGTAGAATCCAAAAATCGAATAACAATTTTCCGTCCGTCCGCCGTACGCGGCACTTTCCCCACTTAGCATTGACCGATTTTGATGAAATTTGAAATTGAAATAAATTTCAAAATTTTTAATTTTGATGAATCGTCGATTTTGGCACGGGAACGGGGATTTTACACCATTAGTCCACTGTAAACAATTTTATGACCATACCGTTGGAAAGCTGAGATTTTGGGTCAACTTTTGGGGTTACTGTGAGAACTTAACCGGCAGTTTCAGTTACAAACGTTAGAAAAAACGACAAATTTCCGGGATTTTCGAGATTTTACTATTCGGGCTCATTTTTGAACATCTTAGTCTTCTTTGAAAAGTTTTATTTAACACTAAGGAGATAGAGAATTTAACGCTCTTTCCAACGGTATAATTACATTTGAATTTGACTGAAAAACAAGGGAGTTATGGCTGTTTTAATGGCGTAAGGTCGAAAATACGAAAAAAATCTTAAAGTGAAAAAAGTCCGATTTTAAGGGGGTTAAGAAAAAAAAGTCAAGGGACAAAAAAAGTCACAAATTTGTTGTAGAATCGAACCCTGGCCGGTTGTACGACCTTAACCGTTACACCCTATAGATCACTCGTCTGCAAAGCCACCAACCATCCAACATGGAGAAAAACATCGATCGCATTTCGGTCAGCTAAAATTTGAACGGAGATTAGGCCTCTTTTGCGATTCACACTCGTGTTTCTGATTTATCGTACGTCCAACGCTTAAATTCTCGTAGGGAGCGAAGGGTTTGTCCTACAGAGCTCCGCGTGGTCTCAGAAAATTCTAAAAATTCTATAGAATCCAAAATTGAAGGAAAAACAATACCTATATATCGAAATTGTTTGAGTTAGGGCGTTTTCAAAATTTCAAAATAGATTTTGGAACCCTTAGAAGTGACCTACATCAACCAAAATCTTCGGGGCACAACTAGACCCCAAATGGAGCCTACATACCAAATTTCATCAAATCGGTCAATGCTAAGTGGGCGTACGGCGGACGGACGGCCAAATTTTTGTTCGATTTTGGATTCTACGTACCTTGAAACGTAAACCATCAAATTTTGAAGGGGTGTTAAATTTTTTTTCTTGGTTGATTCCAAAGGTTCATTATTGAAAATAATAAACCAAAATTGGTACCTATATGAGCTCCAATAGGGCTCTAGTTGAGCCGTGAAGCTTTTGGTTGATGTCAGTCACTTCTAAGGGGTGAAAATTAAGGGCTGCAATTTTCAATAGTGCCCTCAAAATAAGGGTATAGTTTGTTCACAAATTGTAAATAGTATCTATTGAGTTATTTAGAATTTTTTGAGACCACTTGGAGCTCTGTAGGACAAACCGTTCGCTCCCTACGAGAACTTATGGGCTGTGTTGGGCAAAAATTAGCTGAAGCTAGCAGCTAAATATTTAGCTATTAGCTGTTGAGGAACAGCTAAAATTTCCAGCTAAAATAGCTATTAGTCGAACACTTATAGCTAACAGATTTAGCTGCGGAGATTTAGCTGTTCCTCGACAGCTAATAGCTACCGCTGAAAAAAAAGTATTTCTCCACACGAACAGCTAGTAGCTTATCTAACCATTTCAGTTTTAGCTGGCATCAGAATTAGCTTTGGAACATTTTATCGAATGAATTCCACTGATGTTACCACAAACCCAATTTGACCTTTTCTCTTCTCTGGCCACTTAAAACCCAAATCTGAAATATAACGTTTTTTGCTTCCGAGTCTACCAAGGTAGCGGAAGCTTTGTTTTCACTTTTCAAGGACGAAAAAAAAAAGTTCTCCAAAATCAAAATGTCCACTCGCGTTTTGCGTTTTAGACCTTTCTGAACAATTTTGGTTCCGTGTCTGTCTGTCTGTCTGTCTGTCTGTCTGTCTGTCTGTCTGTCTGTGTGTCTGTCTGTCTGTGTGTCTGTCATGAATTCCTTGTAACGCGCATAACTATACGAAGTTATTGTCCGATTTCTATGAAATTTTCAGGAATTGTGCGGGTTGGTGTGTAGACGGTCCCCTATGAAAATCATCATCCTCGGACTGATAGAAGCGACTGCGCATGCGCAAACGTGAATTCCTTGTAACAGCCATAACTTCCACATTTTCCACCCGATTTCGATGAAATTTTCAGGGATTATGTGGATTAGGTTGTAGATAGTCCCCTATGAAAATCATCATCCACGGACTGATAGAAGCGACTGCGCATGCGCAAACGTGAATTACTTGTAGCAGCCGTAACTTCAACTGTCCCCCAGGGGTCGCGGGTTCGAATCCCAGCCGAGGCTAAGTATTTTTTTGATCCAATCACATACATCTACTCACTTAATTTTTCATCCGAATTTGATGAAATTTTCTAGGATTGTCCAGATTAGCATGTAGATGGTCCCCTATGAGGGTAGTGGAAGGTACTTAGAGATTGGTGTTTTGAGATTAACTACTATGCATCGGATCATCTATATAATCGGGTTATGGATACGAGGAAGCTATGTGCCACACCCACTTGTTTTTGTTAGGTATTACTTTTATGGGTGACCCCATTCTCGATCACCTTGAGAGAAGTTTGTTAACAATCAGCATGTTTTAAATTTTTAATTCATTGCTTTACTTTTGATTTATTTGATCCTACAAAAAATTATTTTTAGTTGTTTTGTGACCAGTTACCTGTTTAAAGTAGTTCAAAACATGATTGACACACACACACACACACACACAAGAAAATATTTTTTAGGATCAAATAAATCAAAATTAAAACAATGAATTAAAAATTTAAAACATACTGATTTTTAACAAAACTTCTCTCAAGGTGATAGAGAATAGTGGTCACCCATAAAAGTAATACCTAACAAAAAATACGTTGTATTTCAGATTTGGTTTTTAAGTGGCCAGAGAAGAGAAAAGGTCAAATTGGGTTTGTGGTAACATCAGTGGAATTCATTCCATAAAATGTTCCAAAGCTAATTCTGATGCCAGCTAAAACTGAAATGGTTAGATTAGCTAGCTACTAGCTGTTCGTGTGGAGAAATAAATTTTTTTTCAGCGGTAGCTATAAGTTGTCAGCTACAGCTAAAGCTATTAGCTGTCAGCTAAATCTGTTAGGTATAAGTTTTCGACTAATAGCTAATTTAGCTGGAAATTTTAGCTGTTCCTCAACAGCTAATAGCTAAATTTATCTTTTATCTATTAAAAAAAAGCTATAAGCTAATTTAGCTATTGTTGAAAAATTATCTAGCTAATAAATTAGTTAGCTAATGCCGAACTCTGCTTATGGGTTGGACTTACGATAAATCAGAAACACGAGTGTGAATGGCAAAAGAGGCCTAATCTCCGTTCAAATGTTGGCTGACCGAAATGCGATCGTAGTTGGTTTCTTCGAGTTGTACTCAGTTCTGTGTCCTTAGCAACCAGTAATCGAATTTCTTAATAATTAGGGGAATAATAATTCCTAATAATCCCTGTTTCTTCGAACTGAGAGTGAAGCGTTTATTTCTTCCATATAAACTTGATTGTGAAGTTGGTATGTGGTAGGTAGGTAGATGGTGACAATGGCAAAGCCGTGTTCGTTACAGACGAGTGATCTATATAGAAAAATTCTAAAAAAAAAAAAAATAGCTTTGTAATAATTTGCAGCGTTTGTTTGTTATTTTCAGTGATATACCTTTGGATTCGAGAAAGAAAAAATTGTTTAACCCCCCTCAAAATTTGATGGTTTACTTTTCAAGGTACGTAGAATCCGAAAATCGAATGTTTTTCCCATCTTTCCGTCGTACGCGGCACTTTCGTTACTTACCATGGACCGATTTTGATGAAAAGTTGATATATGGGGTCCATTTGGGGTCTAGTTGTGCCCCGAAGATTTTGGTTGATGTCAGTCACTTCTAAGGGGTGAAAAATAAGAGTTAAAAATGTCAAACCGCCCTTGCTCAAAAAATTTCGATATGAAGGTATTGTTTTTTCTTCAATTTAAAGTAGCATTGCATTTTCAAAATCGAATGAGACCACCCAAAGCTCTGTAGGACTAACCGTTCACTCCCTATGGGCTATAAAAATCAGAATCACGAGTGTGAATCGCAAAAGAGGCCTAATCTCCTTTCATATTTTAGCTGACCGAAATGCGATGCTTGTTCGATTCTTCGAATTGTACGAATGGTTTTTGTCCAATTTTTACTAAAAATGAGATAAGACCGCCACGGGTTGTCTATTCAACGTAGCTAGCAACTTGTAATATTGTCACAGGGGAAAAGTGTTCTTTTCCGAAGATATTACACGGAGAAGGTTTGCCGTACTGGGAAGTTGGTTCCATCTCGCGCGCCAGGGAAAGAATGGTTCTTGTCCCGCGCTCCCTCCCACCCATGGGAGGTGGAGTCTCACGGCTTCTGTGATTTACGTATCATTTTCTGTTTTTCCCATGGAATTTTCCAACTGGACTGACCACCTATCGGGGTTTTACATTATGAAATGCCCATTCCCTACTCGGCCTGTTAAGATCATCCACAAAAACAAAGAAACACCTAAAATTTCCGTTAAAAAAAAACTTATTTTGGAACCTTCAACATTTCATCATTGACAGGAACCAACTCCAACCAAAGTTTCCTCAGCCAAGCCTTCACAGGGACAAATAAAGAAGGAAAGTCTACCAAGTGGGTGTGGCACATAGCTTCCTCGTACCCATTACCCGATTGCATAGATGATCAGATCCGAATGATCGAAATCGGGTGAGAATTGTAGAAGTTATGGCTGTGGCAAGGATTTCACGTTTGCGCATGCGCAGCGGCTACTATCAGTCCGGGGGTGATGATTTTAATGCTGGACCATCTACACACCAACCCAGACAATTCTTGAGAATTTCATCGAAATCGGATGAGAATTGTAGAAGTTATGGCTGTGGCAAGGAATTCATGACAGACACACGGACAGACAGACACGGAACCAAAATTGTTCAGGAAGGTCTAAAACGTAAAACGCGAGTAAAAATTTTGATTTTGGAGAAGTTTTTTTTTCAACCTTGAAAAGTGAAAACAAAGCTTCCACTACCTTGGTAGACTCGCAAGCAATCCCCCAAATACAGCCAATCATCCCCAAAAAGAAGATTTACATCACTTAGCTTCCCATACAAGCAGCGAAACACGGAGATTTGAAGTTTCTTAAACATTTTTTTCAAGAAAACAGCATTTCAACAATTTTATTCAAACCTTAAAAAAATAGAAGACCCAAAAAGGAAAGAGCAGAAGAACAAGAAAAGGAAGAAAAAAGAGAACGACAAGGAAAATAGTAGTTAATCTCAAAACACCAATCTCTAAGTACCTTCCACTACCCTCATAGGGGACCATCTACACGCTAATCTGGACAATCCTAGAAAATTTCATCAAATTCGGATGAAAAATTGAGTGAGTGGGTGTATGTGATTGGATCAAAAAAATACATAGCCTCGGCTGAGTTTCGAACCCGCGACCTTAGGAGTTCAAATCAAGACTTTATCCTCTGAGCTACCGATGACCTGCAAATAATAGGATTTGAGTTTCTCACAGGAGACCATCCCTCTATGAATGAATCCCTCTATGAAGAACCATTCTCTGTGATTATCATAGGTGACCATCTAAACACTACTCAGTAACATCCCTGAAAATTTCATAGAAATCGGATTGAAAATGTGGAAGTTATGGCCGTTACAAGGAATTTGAGTTTGCGCATGCGCAGTCGCTTCTATCAGTCCTAGGGGACCGTCTACACACCAACCCGCACAATCCCTGAAAATTTCATAGAAATCGGACAATAACTTCGTATAGTTATGCGCGTTACAAGGAATTCATGACAGACGGACAGACACACACACAGACAGACAGACAGACACGGAACCAAAATTGTTCAGAAAGGTCTAAAACGCAAAACGCGAGTGGAAATTTTGATTTTGGAGAACTTTTTTTTCGTCCTTGAAAAGTGAAAACAAAGCTTCTGCTACCTTGGTAGACTCGGAAGCAAAACGGTTGCTGTCCGAACCTTCCGTTCATTTTGCTTCCGAGTCTACCAAGGTAGCGGAAGCTTTGTTTTCACTTTTCAAGGACGAAAAAAAAGTTCTCCAAAATCAAAATTTTCACTCGCGTTTTGCGTTTTAGACCTTTCTGAACAATTTTGGTTCCGTGTCTGTCTGTCTGTGTGTCTGTCCGTCTGTCATGAATTCCTTGTAACGCGCATAACTATACGAAGTTATTGTCCGATTTCGATGAAATTTTCAGGGATTGTGCGGGTTGGTGTGTAGACGGTCCCCTATGAAAATCATCATCCTCGGACTGATAGAAGCGACTGCGCATGCGCAAACGTGAAATCCTTGTAACGGCCATAACTTCTACATTTTCCATCCGATTTCAATGAAATTTTCAGGAATGTTACAAATTTGTGTTTAGATGGTCCCGTATGAAAATCATCACCCCCGGATTGATAGTAGCCGATGCGCATGCGCGAACGTGAATTGCTTGTAACAGCCTTAACTTCTACATTTTCCATCCGATTTCGATGAAATTTTCAGGGATTACGCGGATTAGGTTGTAGATGGTCCCCAATGAAAATCAAGGCCTTAAAATTTACAGTAGCCTCGGCGCATGCGCAAACGTAAAATCCTTGTAACAGCCGTAACAGTCGCGTGTGACCTGAGGATCTCAAACCCCATTCTACCAACCCCTTTGTAGATCAAATAGCAATGCTCTGGACTCCTACCCAGGAGTCCTAGGTTCGACTCCAAGATAAGATAAGAAATTTTTTGATCCAATCACTACCGCACTTACATTCTTCGTCCGAATTTGATGAAATTTTCTAGGATTGTCCAGATTAGCGTGTAGATGGTCCCCTAAGAGGGTAGTGAAAGGTACTTAGAGATTGGTGTTTTCAGATTAACTACTATGTATCGGATCATCTATATAATCGGGTTATGGATACGAGGAAGCTATGTGCCACACCAACTTGGCAGACGTTTTTTTTTCTGTAAAACAAACGGTTATTTTTAATTTTCCATTCTGTAATACAGTTCAATAAGAGTATTAAAGCATGCTCGTATTTTGATTTTTTGAATTTTGATCATACCCTGGCCTCAAAACGTTTTGAAACCTTAATGGGTTTTCTCGAAATCAGGTTTTGTGAACATGTATCAATCTTCCCCTGTACTCATCACTCAGTTTTGCGTAATTTGCAAACAGTCATCAAATTTCCTGATGAAGGCACTCACAACTCCCAATTTCTTTGAATTGAGTGTTAAGCGTGTATTTCTTCAAAATATACTTGATTGTGAGCCGAAAATATGGTTGGTAGGTAGGTAGGGATAATACTAAAAACGAAAGGCGTCCGACTGATAGCCCCTTTACCCTCAATATCCTGAGGTATCTTTCTAGAAGTCCGATATTTACCTGCAACAGTTTATCAATTTTTGAACCAAAACTGATAGCCGTTAGCTATCTTGATATTCCAACCAATGGAGTAAGAAAATTTGTGTAAAAAAATGTTTTAATAACATATTAATTAAAAGAGTTGACAAACTGTAAGCGGGCCTTTGAGATACCTTCTACCCTCATTTCTCACCTTGCAGGCTGTTAGTTGGGTTTTCTCAGAAAAGGCAGCACAGATTCCTCTATGAAGTGAATCTTCTCCACCCTATTCCTTGGTTCTGTACTTTATGGGAAATTCCAAATCCTAATATCCCACCGAGGGTTTTCCAAGTTTCCTTCTTTTACTCCATAAAATTCGGTTGAGGGACAGATTTTGCTGGCGCAGATAGCTACAAGGTAAATAAAGCTACAGATAAATACAAGGGGCACAATCTAATAATATAAAACGCCAACCGTACGTACGTACGTATGCACGGAGGGGTTGAAGGGGTCGTGGGAGTGGGGAGAGTTGGAGGCTGGAGGGGTTGGGGGCGGGAGGAGCCGGAGGCGAGAGGAGTCGGAGGAGTTGGGGGCGGGCGAAGTCGGAGGAGTTGGGAGCGGGCGTAGTTGGGGGCGGGAGGAGTCGGAGTGAGTGGGTGGAGGAGAGAGTCGGAGGAATTGTTTTTGCCTACTTTTTGTAGGCTTTTCAGCTAGTATATTATAAAACAGTCCAAATCCTGGCCTATGCAGATGACCTTGACATTGTGGGAAGAAGTATGACAGGGATTCGGGATGCATTCCTGGCACTGGAGAGGGAGGCCAAAAAGATCGGACTTGAGGTAAACGTGAGGAAAACCAAATACATGCTGGCCAGTGGAAAGAAAAATAGCAATGAAGTTCGAATGGGTAACTACACGTTCGAGTCCGTAGATACATTCACTTACCTGGGTTCGGTTGTCACATGGAATAATGATCTCAACCATGAGATCAGATCAAGAATAATCAATGCCAATAAGTCGTATTTTGGGCTACTGAAATTTTTCAAGACCAAAAACATAACGAGATCGACAAAAGTTGCATTGTACAAGGCCCTTGTAAGACCAGTGCTCACATACGCATCAGAGACATGGACCCTATCAGCAGCTAACCAGAATGCCCTGCTAATTTTTGAAAGAAAAGTGCTCCGTAGAATATTTGGCCCAGTGAATGATGCGGGGGTCTGGCGGTCACGGTACAACCGGGAACTGTATAGCCTGTTTGGGGAGCGAAATGTTGTAAATTTCATCAAGTGTGGAAGGCTAAGATGGGCGGGACATCTTATCAGAATGTCCGATGCTGAAATCCCCAAGAAGGTCCTTAATGGAGAGCCCGGTGGTGCGCGTCGTAGAGGAAGGCCACAGCTGCGCTGGGTCGACGGAGTTGATGAGGATTGGCTGGGAGTTCGAAACTGGCGTACAGTTGCTGGCAACCGAGACGAATGGCGAAAGCTCCTAAGGCAGGCCATGATCCACACAGGATTGTAGAGCCATAGGGTAGGTAGGTAGGTAGGTAGGTAGATAGCGCCGGAGTGGCCCTTGGAAAGATCATTCTTGATCATTCTGTATAGGGCCTTTGAGGTACCTTCTGCTCAAATATTCTCTAAAATTGAATTCAAAACTGCGAAAAAAAAACATTTTTTTAAACAAGTGGGAAATTAAGGGTTAAGCGATGAACCTGGGGTGAATTTGGACAACACTCAATAGAAAAAAAACGCCTGCCAAGTGGGTGTGGCAGGTAGCTTCCTCGTATCCATAACCCGATTGTATAGATGATCCGATACACAGTAATTAATCTCTAAACACCAATCTCTAAGTACTACCCTCATAGGGGATCATCTACACGCCAATCTGAACAATCCTAGAAAATGTCATCAAATTCAGATGAAAAATGTAAGTGTTATGGCTGTTACAAGGATTTTACGTTTGCGCATGCGCAGCGGCTACTATCCGTCCGGGTCTGATGATTTTCATAGAGGACCGTCTACACGCGAACTCGCGCAATCCCTGAAAATTTCATCGAAATCGGGTGAGCAGTGTAGAAGTTGTGGTAAGGATTTCATGACAGACAGACAGACACGGAACCAAAATTGTTCAGGAAGGTCTGTAACGAAAAACGCGATTAGGAAATTTTTATTTTGGAGAACTTTTTTTTTCATCCTTGAAAAGTGAAGACAAAGCTTCCTTCACCTTGGTAGACTAGGAAGCAATAGGTACATAGCTCCAAGGTCAAATCAATGTAACTCGAACAGCTGTTCCATTGAGTAGATATACCTATTGCTGTTGAATACCTGGGATAGCATGTCGCAGTGATGAATTCTTCTCTTGACAATACTTAAACCTACTAAAGTAATTATAATAAAATTTATCATCATTATTCCGAAAGTCACCGCCTTCAAAAAATATTCAAACTCAAATATTCAAAAACTTTTTATCAAAAAAACGGACCGACCTCAAAACTGATGATGGCATCCCACTAAAAAGGAAAAAATAATAACGACAACTCATTCAGATAGGTTGGTAGGTAGTTACGCATTGAAGTCGCCGCCGTGCCCATCTGCAGAGACAATCATACGCAAGTAGATTCCACTTCCATCTGGTTAGTATTACAACATGGGTCGATAGTGCAATACAAAACAGGAATGAGAGTGGTTACCTATCATTGAGGTAATGCATGTGTTCCAAAACTATTAGGTAGTAGGTCACTGCTGTCGTATGAAGGAGGATGAGAGAGTGGCAATAAGTGTGAATCCCCGTACGAAATGTTGGGATTCCAACAAACCATCTCTTGATTAGATAGTATCTAATAGTTATTTATCTAATTATACGTGATCAATCTTTGATTACATAATATCTAATTAATCTTATATTCCATGTATGGCATATTGAATGTAGAATTGTCTAGATCATGATGTGGGTTTGTGATATGAGTTCATACTCAAATGAACCAGTTAGTGTTACAACATGCGTCGATAGTGCAATACAAAACAGGAGTAGGGGTAGGTAAGTAAGTAAACAACCTTCTCATGTTGAATTTTTATCCAACTGCCATTTTTGGTGACGCAGACGTCTTCAGCTGTTATCAAAGGAAATATTCTTACTGAGATTCACACTTATTGCCACTCTCTCATCCTCCTTCATACGACAGCAGTGACGTACTACCTAATAGTTTTGGAACACAGGCATTACCTCAAAGATAGGTACCCACTCTCATTCCTGTTTTGTATTGCACTATCGACCCATGTTGTAATACTAACCACATGGAAGTGGAATCTACTTGTGTATGTTTGTCTCTGCAGATGGGCACGGTGGCGACTTCAATGCGTAACTACCTACCAACCTATCTGAATAAGTTGTCGTTATTATTTTTTCCTTTTTAGTGGGATGCCATCATCAGTTTTGAGGTCGGTCCGTTTTTTTGTTAAAAAGTTTTTTATTTTACTATTTTTGTATTTTCATAATTTTTTATTTTTTACTTTTTAGTGATTTTTTAAATTTAGTTTTAAAATTTAATTTTTTAAATCATTTGTTTTAATTTTTAACTAATTAATTTTTTCGACTTTAATTATTTTAATTTTACATAACTTACCTACTACCAAGTACTTTTGTTTAAATTTTTAAATCATTCGTTTTAATTTTTAACTTATTAATTTTTTCGACTTTTATCATTTACATTTTTTTTAAATTTTACATAATTTACCTACTACCAAGTACTTTTGTTTAAAGTCGGTATTCTTTGAGTTACCTTTTTTCTACATTTTTCGCTATTTTTCTTTTTTAAATCTTTTACTTGTATTTTTTAATTACTAATGGTTTTTTTAATTGTGGAATTAATTATTACTTTTTGAGGTTTTTTATATAGTAGGTAACTTTATTGTTTAATTTTTACATTTTATTTTAGTACCTATACCTACAGTATTATTGTTTCAAGTAGTTATTAGTGAGTCCAAAAAATTATTAAACATATTGTTTAGTAATGCATGCATTCCAGGGGACGTCCCATTGGATAAGCATTAAGTCAATTAGAATCTGTTGGTGAGCGAAAAAAACGCATTATTATTTCGCTTCCTCCTGCACCAAACTGTTTCACTCAACGTAAGTGACACGGGGGCGATGATATCCGTAGAGGAGTATCTACACTCAAATCCGCGCAATCCCAAAAATACCATCAAAATCGGATGGAAAATGTAGAAAGTATAGCTCCTACAGGGAATTCACGTTTGCGCATGCGCAGTGGCTATTATCAGTTCCTTGGCAATGCTTTCCATCGGGGACCATCTATATACCAATTTGCATGATCTCTGAGAATTTTCTTGAAATCGGATGGAAAATGGTGGAAATGATGGCTGCTACAAGGAAATTATCGTTTGCACATGCGCAGCGGCTATCAGTCCGGGGGCAATGATTTTCATAGGGGACCATCTACACGCCAACTCGTACAATCTCTGAAAATTTCATCGGAATCGGACTAGAACTTCATATTTTAGCCCGCTGCAACATGTTTTGGATGATGTGCTAGACTATGTGCTAGACCCACTTGGTAGTCTAGTGAAATTTGATGGTTATCGGAAACCCCCTCATAAAGTATCTCATTTTTTGTGAAGCTTAGAATCGGATATTAAATTTGAATGTACACAAAGTCGGAAAACTCGTCTTTCAGTGAAATGTTAAAGTTAATTTCAAAATTGAGTTCAATATCATTTTTTGAAATTAAAATTTTGCTTCACAATCCACTTTATCTTGAAGAAATAAGCGTTTCACTCTAAATAGGGAGGATGGTCCCCAATGAATGAGAGGGTGGCCCCCCTTTGTTGAGGGGCGGCAGGCGTCTGAGAATATGCCGGAGTGGACGGGCGGGTGGGTGGTGGTGGGCGGGGGTGGGACGAGCGGGTGGGTGTGGGACGAGCGGGTGGGTGGCTTCGAAGAGTCGGGCGGGGGGAGAGGATGCGGAACAATCTTCCCGAAAACCACGTTTTAACATGTTTAATGTTTTAGGGCTGGGGGTCGTTCTGTGAATTCCGACACGCAAATCTGCAACGTTTTTTTTCTTAGTTACCACGGACCGATTTCTTAGTTACCACGTTATATCGGCTCCATTTGGGGTCTAGTTGTACCAAGATGCTTTTGGTTATTGTCAGACCAACAGATCGCTCCCTCGGAGGTCCTTCAGTTTGGACTAGTGATAAATCAGAAATATGAGTGTGAATCACAAAAATAATGTTCATTGTATAGAAACAATTTTCTCTCCTATTCAACGCAGGAAGGTGAAATTCGAGATGGTGGGTCAGAGGACAGTAATGAAGGCACCTGACAGATCACTGATCAGATGAATGAGTTCCAAAGCCATTTTCTCTCCTATTCATCGCAGGAAGCTGACATTTGAGAGGAAGGGTCAATGGAGAATGCTGAAGGCGCCTGAGTGGTCACTGATCAGCTGAGTGAGCTCCAAGGCCATTTTCTCTCCTGTTGAACGCAGGAAGCTGAAATTTGAGAAGCAGGGTCAATGGAGAATGCTGAAGGCGCCTGAGTGGTCACTGATCAGCTGAGTGAGCTCCAAGGCCATTTTCTCTCCTCTTGAACGCAGGAAGCTGAAATTTGAGAAGCAGGGTCAATGGAGAATGCTGAAGGCGCCTGAGTGGTCACTGATCAGCTGAGTGAGCTCCAAGGCCATTTTCTCTCCTGTTGAACGCAGGAAGCTGAAATTTGAGAAGCAGGGTCAATGGAGAATGCTGAAGGCGCCTGAGTGGTCACTGATCAGCTGTGTGAGCTCCAAGGCCATTTTCTCTCCTGTTGAACGCAGGAAGCTGAAATTTGAGAAGCAGGGTCAATGGAGAATGCTGAAGGCGCCTGAGTGGTCACTGATCAGCTGTGTGAGCTCCAAGGCCATTTTCTCTCCTGTTGAACGCAGGAAGCTGAAATTTGAGAAGCAGGGTCAATGGAGAATGCTGAAGGCGCCTGAGTGGTCACTGATCAGCTGAGTGACCTCCAAGGCCATTTTCTCTCTTGTTGAACGCAGGAAGCTGAAATTGGAGAGGCAGGGTCAATGGAGAATGCTGAAGGCGCCTGAATGGTCACTGATCAGCTGAGTGACCTCCAAGGCCATTTTCTCTCTTGTTGAACGCAGGAAGCTGAAATTTGAGAGGCAGGGTCAATGGAGAATGCTGAAGGCGCCTGAGTGGTCACTGATCAGCTGAGTGATCATAAGCCATTATTGAGTATTTCCTGTAAATAGATGTATATAAATATAATAAATTGTTTTGGTTAATTAGAATCTTTTCTTTTTTCTTGACCTTAAAAAACTATATCTAATTTCTCCCTTGCGAGGGAAAAACATTAAACATGATTTAATGTTTTTCCCTCGCAAGGGAGAAATTGAATTTCATGACGGTTTTTTTGAACTATTTTCACAAAATTTCGATACTTTTAACAAAGCAACATCAAATCTGATTGAAACGGGACCACTATGGATACTTGTAGAACACATTTCAAAAAGAATCAGGCAGATTGGTGCCCGAATAAGAAAATGCTAGTGGTACGAACATACAGAAAAAAAAAAAAAAAAAATCGTCGCCCCATGACACACCGAACTGTATACCTCCTTCGCCGCGCATGAAGTCGGTCAAAAATCGAATACTGGTACTGAGGAATCGATAGGTACTTGACTGAGTGGCTGGTCGACTGGCCGCCATCTTCCAGTCAATCGCCGGTGTTCGTCTCATTACAGTTACAGTGCTCCCGGATTAAATACCTAATGAGATCTTCGGCTACTTCTTTGTTTCTCCCGGTTGTGATTTCTGTGATTCGCGATCGGTTTTCGAGGTCGGGAGTGAAATATATGGCCATTATCCGATTCTTTCAACTGAAAGTGAGTGATTTGAGTGCGCTGATTTTCACCTGTGTCCCTTCACAGTTTACCCAATGCCCCGTAGATTGACTACTCCAGTTCATTCTCAGGTAAGGGACCTTAGATAACCCTTGATATATTAGGCATGATAATAATTAGGTGTCTACACATTCATGTAGGTACAATAAGTTACATTTTTGGTTTCGTATGGAAACGAAACTGGTTGGTTGTGCCGTAGAACCGACCGATTCTGTCGCTCCGCACCTGCCGTGATCGCCTTCCATCCTGGTATTTTCAGGTCGTAGTTTTTTGCGATTTTCGGGGGTTGAAATTTTGACATTCGTTTTCTCCAGAAAGAAATCTAGAACTTTAGACCACTGTAGGCATTCAGTCCATGTAGTTAACCCTTCAGTGGTAGACCCCGGAGCGCGGCGCTCCTTCAGCCCATTTTTCGAATACTGTAGTTCACAGTGGCTATCCTGAGGGCTGTGATTCACAGTTCCCTCCTAGAAACCACCTCTACGCAGGACCGTACCCTCCTCTCAGTCCCCAAACCCCCTCAGGGTTATTATGGATTGGTTTCTTGCACTAAAACGTGAATGTGTCAGATCGCTCGTGAAGTCTCAGCGCTCTTCTGACCCCAAGAAGTGGCTGCAGGAAGATTCTGTCGAAAAGGCAGAACGTGCATCTGACTGAAACGGCTTTGATTAGTCACATTTTAATTGCTCAGTTATTTGTATTTCAGAGTTGAGCAAAAGGAACCTATTTTTACCAATACGTATTCCTGAGTTCAATTCTTAAAAAAACTTTTTTTTTACCAATATGTTTTTCATTGAACACTTTTAGATACACCAGTAGATGAGTTGAGTATCACACTCTGACCAAAAACATTAAAAAAATATGATAAATATTGATTTTTTCGGGAGGAAATACCGAAAGAGCGCCGCCCTCCTGGGTCTACCTTTTGCGAGATGAGATTAGGTCTACCACTGGAGGGTTAATTATGTTTAGGAGGAAAGGTGGTCAGTGAGGGGTGGACATCTTGACGGGTGATGTGTTTTCTTTGCAGCAGTTTCTTGTGATTGTGAGCTCTTTTCTTCCGCCGACAAATTTGTTCCTTTATGGCCTTTCTAAGTACGAAATAATATTGGCTACTCTTCAGCACGTCCCACAGTAAGACTTGAGCGTCCTTACGCGATCGATCTGGGGTGAAGGAGGACAACACTCAACAGAAAAAAAATAACCACACACTAATCCGTGTTAGACCATTCTGAATCCAAATCCGCGAAAAACCCATAGGTAGGTGAATGAGTGACACAAACACATTGTGTGTGTATGTCTGTGACAAAATCTTGTGCCGTCTGCCGAGGCCTTAGTATTCTACCGATTTTCGTGGTTCTTTTTTTGTTCGACGCGGAAAACTATCTAGTTGTGCACTACGTCGCCGGAATTTCGAATTTTGCCTTGAAAGGGGGGGGTTAATGCTTAGAAAAAGTGCATTTGCGAGCATAATCTTGTAACTCTGCCCTGGCCACAATTTCCAACCGATTTGCGTGTTTCTTTTTTGTGCGACTCAAATTACCATGGGGAGGGGGGAGTGGGAGGATAATCATTCCCTGTGCCACCATGAAACTAATAGTGGTGCAACCATGATGCCAGGACAACATAAACCTATTTCGTGTTTTTGTTTCTTTTTGCTTCCGAGTCTACCAAGGTAGCGGAAGCTTTGTTTTCACTTTTCAAGGACGAAAAAAAAGTTCTCCAAAATCAAAATTTTCACTCGCGTTTTACGTTTTAGACCTTCTTGAACAATTTTGGTTCGGTGTCTGTCTACCTGTCATGAAATCCTTGCCACAGCCATAACTTCTTCAATCCTCATTATTTCAATGAAATTTTCAGGGATTGTGCGTGTTGTCGTGTAGATGGTCCCCTATGAAAATCATTCCTTGCGCAAACGCTAAATCCTTGTAACAACACCCACTTGGCAAACTTTTTTCTTTCTGTTTGTCAATTTATAAAATCTTCAACATGATCGCGAAAATCAAAGTTACATATTCGGGATTTTGCCAGTGTTAGAAGCTGCTCAACGATACCACAATCATTTGTATGCTTACCTTGTCCATGTGTGTGAGGAAGCTGCGCACACCTTGGCAGAAGTTTTAAGATTTGAACGGAAACTCAACTCTGAACTTTTGGATATTTACGATCATGTTTCAGAAAATGTTGATGTTTTTAGGCAGTAACAAAAACGTGAATCACCAAGTCAGCAGGTGAGAGGGGGGGGGACCACTATTTCTTGCCTAAAATACCAAATACATTACATCGAATGAAACAGTTTTATCGCTAATCAACTGGTTTAAATTGATCTTTAAATTGACATTTTCAGGTATTGTGTGGGTTGGCATGTAGATGGTCCCCTATGAGGGTGGTGCAAAGTACCTACTCTAAGATTGATGTACTCTGAGATTAGCTACTTTGCATCGGATCATAGTATTATCAGTCATTGTTGCTATTAGTAGTTTAAATAAGTGGTAAGTTTTTAAACGACTAGTAAGTTTATTCAAGACAAGTTAGAAAAAATATAATTTTCTTGCTAGCTGAAAGGTTGCGTTAAGGTTAGTTTTTCTGATTCCCTTTGAGAAATCTTCGTGTTTTGGTTCATGATTTTGAACCTTTGGAATCGAGCAAGAAATAAAATTATATAACCCCCCTCAAAATTTGTTGGTTTACGTTTCAAGGGATGTAGAATCCAAATAAAAATTGAATAAAAATCTGTCCGTCCGCGGCACTTACCACGGACCGATTTTGTTGAAATTAGGTATGTTGGCTCCATTGGGGGTCTAGTTGTGCCCCGAAGGTTTTGGTTGATGTCAGTCACTTCTGAAGGGTGAAAAATAGGGGTTGAAATGAACAAATCGTTCTAGCTCAAACGCTTTCAATGTAACGGTATTGTTTTTTCATCAATTTAAAATAAATTTGAATTTTTAGAATCGAATAAGCTCTGTAGTTCAAACCGTTGGCTCCTTGTGAGAAGTTGAGGGACTTGCAAGTAAAATAGTATACCATTGTGTAAAGATTTGCAGTGTTGATGAGGTAGAAAGACAGAGGTATAGGGTTTGCGCGCAGGTTACCTTGTGGGAATTCTACTCATAATAGGACCAAAGTAACAAGGGTAGAGAGAGTGACAAGTATACAATGCAGGTCAAATGCTCTGAGAGGAACGGGCCAATGGAAATTTTGATTTCGGAGGACATTTTCATCTGTCTGGCAGTCGGTGTCTTCAAATCCTTGTCAAAGGCAAAACGCTGCAAATTATTACACAATGGTTTATTATTTTTATATAGATCACTCGTCTGCAAAGCCACCAACCATCCAACATGAAGAAAAACATCGATCGCATTTCTGTCAGCTTTAATTTGAACGGAGATTAAGCCTCTTTTGCGATTCACACTCGTGTTTCTGATTTATCGTACGTCCAAACTTTAAATTCTCGTAGTGAGCGAACGGTTTGTCCTACAGAGCACAGCGTGGTCTCAAAAATTTTAAAAATTCTATAGAATCTTAAATTGAAGAAAAAACAATACCTTTATATAAATTTTTTTTGAGTTAGGGCGTTTTCAAAAATGATTTTGGAACCCTTAGAAGTGACCTACATAAACCAAAATCTTCGGGGCACAACTAGACCCCAGAAGGAGCCTACATACCAAATTTCATCAAAATCGGTCAATGCTAAGTGGGGAAAGTGCCGCTTACGGCGGACGGACGGCCAAATTTTTATTCGATTTTGCTTCCGAGTCTACCAAGGTAGCGGAAGCTTTGTTTTCACTTTTCAAGGAAGAAAAAAAAAAGTTCTCCAAAATCAAAATTTCCACTCGCGTTTTGCGTTTTAGATCTTTCTGAACATTTTTGGTTCCGTGTCTGTCTGTCTGTCTGTGTGTCTGTGTGTCTGTCTGTCTGTCATGAATTCCTTGTAACGCGCATAACTATACGAAGTTATTGTCCGATTTCTATGAAATTTTCAGGGATTGTGCGGGTTGGTGGGTAGACGGTCCCCTATGAAAATCATCATCCCCGAACTGATAGAAGCGACTGCGCATGCGCAAACGTGAATTCCTTGTAACGGCCATAACTTCTACATTTTCCATCCGATTTCAATGAAATTTTCAGGGATATTACAGATTAGTATTTAGATGGTCCTCTATGAAAATCATCACCTTCAAAATGATAGTAGCCACTGCGCATGCGCAAACGTGAATTTCCTTGTAACTTCCACTTTTTCCACCCGATTTCGATGAAATTTTCAGGGATTATGTGGATTAGGTTGTAGATAGTCCCCTATGAAAATCATCATCCCCGGACTGATAGAAGCGACTGCGCATGCGCAAACGTGAATTCCTTGTAACTGCCATAACTTCAACTGTCCTCCAGGGGTCGCGGGTTCGAATCCCAGCCGAGGCTAAGTATTTTTTTGATCCAATCACATACATCTACTCACTTAATTGTTCATCCGAATTTGATGAAATTTTCTAGGATTTTCCAGATTAGCGTGTAGATGATCCCCTATGAGGTTAGTGGAAGGTACTTAGAGATTGGTGTTTTGAGATTAACTACTATGCATCGGATAATCTATATAATCGGGTTATGGATACGAGGAAGCTATGTGCCACACCCACTTGGCAGACGTTTTGGATTGTACGTAACCTTGAAACGTAAACCATAAAATTTTGAGGGGGTGTTGACAATTTTTTTTCTTGGTCGATTCCAAAGGTTCATTATTGAAAAAAAATAAACCAAAAACGTCTTCCAAGTTGGTGTGGCACATAGCTTCCTCGTATCCATAACCCGATTGTATAGATCAATCTCAAAGTACCTTCCACTATCTCATAGGGGACCAGCTAGTATGAACATTCCTGAGAAATTTTGTCGAAATAGGATGGAAAGTGTAGAAGTTATGGCTGTTACAAGGATTTTACGTTTGCGCATGCGCAGCGACTACTGTCAATTTTAAGGCCTTGATTTTCATTGGGGACTATTTGCAACCTAATGCCTGATAATTTCATCGAAATCGCATAGCAAATGTGGAAGTTATGGCTGTTACAAGGAATTTGAGTTTGCGCATGTGCAGCGGCTACTATTAGTCCGGGGGTAATGATTTTCATAGGGAACCATCTACACGCCAACCCGCAAAAACCCTGAAAGTTTCATCGAAATTGGATGAGAACTGTAGGATTTATGGTTGTGGCAAGGATTTCATGACACACACAGACACACGGTCACACAGATACGGAACCAAAATTGTTGAGAAAGGTGTGAAACGTAAAACACGAGTGGAAATTTCGTTTTTGGTGAACTTTTTTTTTCAACCGCTACCTTGGTAGACTCGGAAGCAATATACAAGGTTACTGTCCAATTTTGATGCAATTTTTCAGATATTAAGCGGTTTCGCTTGACGATGGTCCCTTATGAAGGTAGTGGTACTTAATTCATTGTGATCGGATCATTGGTAGCCTCAGCACAAATCATATTACCAATAACCCCTCCTAACCGCCATAACTTCTACATTTACGGCCAAAATTTGATGAAATTTTCAGGGACTGTAGGTGAGACTCCAAATGGTTTCCTATGAAACCCATAACGATCAGTTCAATGATACACCCTCTTCCTATATCTTCGAAAATGATGAAGCAAATGTAAGAGAGTTTTGGGATTTTTTGAATACTCCAATTTTTTGCTGGGATTGTTTTTCTTCAAGTTTTGGGATACTGCTATTCAAGGATACTAAAAAGTGTGGTGAAAGAAAACTGCATCGTCTAATAAATTACTTATATTGAGCAAAATCAACATATCAAATTATACTGATGCACTAAATTTAAACAAATATAAATATATGTACTTACAGTGTAAACATAAAAAACGTAGGTACTAAGCGTTAATTGTTGAATAACTTGCTTATTTACGTAGGTAGGTACTTTTACAATACATAGATTATAGGTAAAAATAATTAGGTAATATTTTTTCAAGAGTTTTCATCACTCTACACTTTTAATCACAAATTCAATCTGTTCATTCTGCACAAATTCATTTCGGAATAACTCAGGTCTTAAACCTACGGCTATTGTAATGTATACATATCTGGTCTACTTCCTAATAATCTATTTTACACATCGAAACAAATACCGTTGTTTTAAAATACTACCTAGAATTACAAATTTTACCATTAAATTACCACAGTGATTTGTATTTACGGTTTATCAAAGATATTTTGGTCTAGGCATAACCGCTTTATAAGCCGTTATGAGAGGAAGGACGTTATACCTACCTAGACTGGCAGATAAGTGATTGTGCATGGAGGAAAGTAGACTTCTGTTCTCGAGCCTTACCCCCAAAGCTGCAGGATGCATAGCCCAGTGAATTACCGAGTGTTTTGTATCATCCTCTTGAGAATCTTGGGATTGTTATAATTCGCCGTATCACATGTTTCATTAAATGAAACTTGTGTTTTCATTGTAAATTTTACAACGCTACATTCCAAAATTACTAGTTCATTATTCTGTGTTCTTTCGTAGAATAAAGTCTAATATTCCGAGGCAATACTTACTGTGAAAACTCTACTACCTAAGCCCTAACATGTGTATTTGTGCAACCAAGATGGACTGGTACAGTGCTACGATTGAAAGAAAGCGGCCGGCCGATTTCCCGCAGGGTATACCTCCTAACATAGACGACTACCTGTTCCAAAATCTTTGGTAGCCTGGTGAGTCAGACTGGGAAAGGGTCGAGCCTCCGTACCTCTGACCTCGAGTCATAATGGGCTAGGGAAACCCCAAGCCTCGAGGAAATCTCAAACTTCGAGTCTTGATGAGGTAGATAGCCCCCCCCCCCCTATTTACCTACCTACTTCACAATGAAATTTATTTCGAAGATCGTTTCATTAATGAACAACGATCGCATTTTAATTTAATGTTTTTCTCCAAGTTGGTTGGTGGTAACAATGGCAAAGCCATGTTCTTTGCAGACGAGTGATCTATATAGAAAAATAATAAACCTTTGTGTAACAATTTGTAGCGTTTTTGAATTCTAATTACCTTGAAACGTAAACTAATAAATTTTGAGGGGAGTTAAAATTTTTTTTCTTGGTTGATTCCAAAGGTTCATTATTAAAAATAATAAACCAAAAAATTAGTCAGTCAAAATTTTCGAAAATCGTCATTTTTTAAGACAATGATTCTCCCGTAATTAACAACGCTATCGAGGTGCACATTGAGATTGAAAAAAAACAGGATTCTTTAGGCATTTATTGCTTCTTAGTCAACCAAGTATAATACTTTTCAAGGATTATAATAAGAATACCTCCAAGATCAAAATTTCACTCGGAATTTACGTTTTAGACCTTCTTGGACAATTTTGGATCCATTTCTGTCTATCAAACAGGTCTGTGTGTCTGCAAATCCTTCTAAAATGCTGGTTTATTGCTGAATTATTTTGATTTTGCACTAGGTAGCTTAGGAATTTAACGCTCTTTCTAACGGTGTAGTCAGAATCGAATTTTCAGGAGAAATAAGGGAGTTATGACCATATCAGTGCCGTAAGGTCGAAAACGCGAAGAAAAACTTTAAAGTGAAAAAAAAAAGGAATTTTGAGTGGGTTAAAAGAAAATTGCTAAGAGACATTTTTTGTTGGAAATACCTTGTAGAATCGAACCCTGAAGTTATGCCCATCCAAAGTGTAGACACCCTGTATAATTGGGAACCACTGCCTGGAAATCAATCCCGAAACCCTGGCCGACCACGAACGGTCTGTAATAAACACACCTTCCACTTCGTCATTGTTCGGTAGTCAACACCCTCGGTCTCATTTTTCCCTGGCGCGAGTGACAGGTAGAAGAAGAACGATGTTTTTGGGACTGTAATACACAAGGACACCTAACCAAGCCAGCCGCTTTCTTTCAATCGTAACACTGTACATGGAAAGTCTATAGGTTTACCACAGAAACTTTGCATCCGTATGGAGCCCTCTAGGTGGCGACTATAACGATCGAGTCAACCTTCCATGGTGTAACCTTTACACAGAAATTGAAGCCGTGAAAAATTTTATGTTCGTGTAGTGCTACGAAATTTAAATTTTGGAAATGCACGAATTTCAAGCTGCAGTAGGAGGGAAATCAAGTCCCTTTTTAGGGGAGAAATTTCCGAAACATTATCGTTTGCGCGGGAATCTGCTTGATGATAAGAGATAATTAGTTCCATGTTCTCCAGAAGAATGCGCCCAAGGGATGCAAAGTTTCTGTGGCGGACATATAGCCCCCAACAATCCTTGTCAGGTTTCAGCACTACCTCCTGCCACTTCAACAAACTACCATTCTGAAGATTGTTGTCTCGTGATCGTTTTCGTTTCTCTTATTGTTTTCTCTCTGAACAGTTACTGACGTGAATATGATGTCAAGTGTCGTTTTATGTTGCGAAACTTTTTTTTTAACTACGCCGAGTTGATGTGGCAATTTCACCCATCAACAATGGATGCTCTTACATCTCGCAGACCCCCACAAAGCTCCAAGTGGTCCCCATCCATTTCTCCTGCCCCACAGAGCTCAAATATAGGGGACTCTTTCACACCTATATGGTGGAGATGTTTCTGAAGATAGTCGTGGCCTCTGAGGGCGCGAAAGCAGGCCTTTTCCAACCTTCGAGGAAGATTTGCCCAGGTTTCCTTATCACGGGCTCCCATTTCTTCCCCTGGGCGTTCTCGTTTGGGGGGTTTCGTTGATCCATCACCGAGCAAAGTTCACAAACTTCACGGTAATTACCACGCTCAGATGCCCCCCGGGTTGTGCTAACAGATCAACAATCAAATCACCACAAAACATGTTGCAAAACGTGCCCAGTCATTCAATTTCAAAGCTCCAAAATCGTCACTGGTTCATGATATAGAAATATGAGAAACAAAAACGATTATGGGACAACAATCTTTTAGAATGGTAGTTATGGTAATCAGGAATGGTAGTTCATTGAAGTGGCGGGAGGTAGCGCTGAAAGCCGACAAGGATTGTTGGGGGCAATACTCTCATGACTGTTACACTTGTTGATCTATTTTAGTGCGCTGCTAATTTTCTAGTTAATATAATTGTTGTAAAAACACAAAACCTTCCACTGCGTATTAAAATATTTTACTTATTATCATTAAAATTTATTCAACGAAAGATAAACATATTTTTCTCTGTCCGACACCTTTATCAATGGACCCATCCCATCATCAAGCACTGCTCTAGAGGACTATCTGCATAAAATAGCCACCAATACGACCACCATACACGGAAATCAGTAAACGGTCAATCACTTCCTACTTGGCTGTCAACACCAAGGAATGTACTGATGAAAACCCTACCTGTGCCAGAAGTGAGCACGCTCCTGCTGTAGAGATTGTGGAACTCCTGGAAGCCAACCCTTATTACTCGCATGTGCAGCTAGCTGAGGGTAGAGAAACCACTGTCTCGAATCGACACAGCACCTGATGAGGAAGCTTCACTTTTGCCTTCAACGTCGACACCGAGTCCTGGAGAACCTTCAAGATCTCCAGACAGAGATCGTGGTGAAACACCGCTTGCCATAAATTCTCCTCAATGTCGGATCCTGATCCAGATTTGGCATCTCCACTCGTTGTACTCTCGCCACCATCTTTGGACACAGATCTAGAATATCCTGGATCTCTGGATCAGGATGAAAACGAAACTCCTGATGTCAGAGCCAAGCTAGAGCTGCGGTGTTCCAAAAGACCGAAACAACCACCAAAATATCTGGAGGACTACGTTTTATAAAAAGAAGGGGAAAATGTTATAATTCGCCTTTTCCAACACTACATTCCCAAAATTAAGCCTTAAATAAAGTTAAAGTCATTAAATAAAGCCTAATATTCCGAGGCAATACTTACTATCATTACTTGGGTGGGTATTCAACTTTTCAAGTTCCGCTAAAATTCACTGGTCCAGAATTGTCATGATCAACTGATATCTTCCTCTGCTTCATATATTATGAAAAAGCTTTTGATGCTATAAGTCTCAAACGCTTGGTACGTTGTTTGAAGGATGCTGCAAAGTGCAGAATCTGCATTGGCACCAAATATCAATATTAGGCCAAAAGACCATGACTAAGGGAGAGCCGATCCATTCAGGATTCAGCAACCCCAGCCTGAAGCAGTCAGAAAAACCTCACAGCACCCAGATGGGAACTGTAGGGAGTGGAAGGAACTTCATTCAGGAGCCCCGGGAGGACCTCATCCCCACCTACGTAACGTTTTGCAATGCACCACAGGTTAGACCCAGCCATCTAGATCTATTAACAAGACAGTTTGGTACTTGAGTTCACTGGTGTATTGACATAAGCAGCTGGCAGTAAGGACGGACAACAGCACACTCACTGAGTATTTTTGAGTGTTGAGTGAAAGTCAGTAGGTTGATGGGGTTCATATGGATATTTTTGCGCCATTATGTTGGCTTTACTGACTCCCTCACTACATCTCAGGGTGGCAGTGAACTAGAAATCCAACACTGTCATCCAACGCTGTCACTTGTCTGTCAGACTACAATAAGGGCAAATGATACAAACAAAGAGAAATACGACAACTAGGTGTAGGTACAAATTAAGTAGTTAAGGTACATTGATGTTAAATTTACATTTTTCCTTGACGATTTAACACAGACACTTAAATACGAAAGACTATACGCGTTATGACTAGCACAAATTCATTTTCTGATTTTCAAAACAATTACTTAGGTAACGATCACGTCCAAAAATTACAAAAATGCAACCCAACATCCAGTTTGACAAACACAGTACAGATGATCTCTAAAGTTTGGCACCGATATTGAAGAGATTACGATCCTTATTTTACAAGTGAAAACATAATTTTGAATAAAATAATAACCTACTAACCTAAAGATAAGGAATGCAGCCAAGGTGGCTAAAATAATAAGTTGGTAACTTGCCTAATACTTGGGGTCTGAATTTCAGATCAAATACAATACATTTGACGTTGAAATCAGTTGTCTTCAATGAATATTATTGATTAGGTACGTACCTATCGTAAAAGCATGATTGGTTTCTAGGTCTATTATAATCTAAGGGTTAAGATCTAACTAGAGAAAAGATAGGTAGATAGGATTGAAAGAGTTGGAAATATCAGGTACAAATGGTGTCCTTGGTCCGAGAAACTTGAAAGTAGTAAAGAACAACATCCACCAGTTCATCCCTGAGAAGGAAACATTCATCTTGAACAGTTCATTTCTCCGAGAAGGAACCATGTTCAATCGCTTGCTGCAGAATCTGACCTACGTGGATGACGTTGCCATGTTGGCTAGAACTGTGACATCTCTCGGTGAGGGATACCAAATTCTTGGGGAGACAGCTGCTTATGGGTTGTGTATCAATTAGGACAAAACCAAGTACATTATAAGCAAAGGTGATGATTCACTTCTTCTAAGTGTTATCCTGGGGCCCTATTCTGATTCACTAAACGCGCCCGCAGTGGCTTCGCGAAGCAACTGAGTGGTTTCCCGAAACCACTGGGTGGCTAATTTTCGGAGTTAGCGATATGGATATTATAATAGCGACCTATTCTAATTCACTAAACGCACCTTTTTCTCGTTTCAGTGGTTAACTGAAGCAACTCAGTGGTTTCGAAGGCTCATTTCTTAGCGACTGGTCCGGAGCAGTCGCTTCATTTATCAACCAAGTGGTTTCAGTTATCAACCAAGTTGTTACTCAAAATCTTTCGGTTTTCTGAATTTCTCGTGTTTTTTTTCCACGTTAACATTTACGTGTTATATAGGGGACCATTTTTCTGCATTTAGGGGTACTATATCTTTTACCCCCACCTCAAACATACAGTATGTTAGGTATGCTAGTACCAAATCCTCCACATAAATAATCGTGTAGGTACTTTTTGGAAACAGGGTGATCAGGAGATTCACATTTTGGTAGAAATATATTTTTTACCCCCACCCTAACATACAGTATGTTAGGTATGCTAGTTCCAAATCCTCCATATAAAAAATCGTGTAGGTACTTTTTGGAAACAGAGTGATCAGGAGATTCACATTTTGGTAGAATTATATTTTTTACCCCCACCCTAACATGCAGTATGTTACGTATGCTAGTACCAAATCCTCCACATAAATAATCGTGTAGGTACTTTTTGGAAACAGGGTGATCAGGAGATTCACATTTTGGTAGAAATATATTTTTTACCCCCACCCTAACATACAGTATGTTACGTATGCTAGTATCAAATCCTCCACATAAAAAATTGTGTAGGTACTTTTTGGAAACAGGGTGATCAGGAGATTCACATTTTGGTAGAATTATTTTTTTTTACCCCCACCCTAACATACAGTATGTTAGGTATGCTAGTACCAAATCCTCCACATAAATAATCGTGTAGGTACTTTTTGGAAACAGGGTGATCCGGAGATTCACATTTTGGTAGAATTATATTTTTTACCCCGACCCTAACATACAATATGTTAGGTATGCTAGTATCAAATCCTCCACATAAAAAATCGTGTAGGTACTTTTTGGAAACAGGGTGATCCGGAGATTCACATTTTGGTAGAATTGCATTTTTTACCCCCACCCTAACATACAGTATGTTACGTATGCTAGTACCAAATCCTCCACATAAATAATCGTGTAGGTACTTTTTGGAAACAGAGTGATCAGGAGATTCACATTTTGGTAGAATTATATTTTTTACCCCCACCCTAACATACAGTATGTTAGGTATGCTAGTTCCAAATCCTCCATATAAAAAATCGTGTAGGTACTTTTTGGAAACAGGGTGATCCGGAGATTCACATTTTGGTAGAATTATATTTTTTACCCCCACCCTAACATACAGTATGTTACGTATGCTAGTACCAAATCCTCCACATAAATAATCGTGTAGGTACTCTTTGGAAACAGGGTGATCCGGAGATTCACATTTTGGTAGAATTATATTTTTTACCCCCACCCTAACATACAGTATGTTACGTATGCTAGTACCAAATCCTCCACATAAATAATCGTGTAGGTACTTTTTGGAAACAGGGTGATCCGGAGATTCACATTTTGGTAGAATTATATTTTTTACCCCCACCCTAACATACAGTATGTTAGGTATGCTAGTACCAAATCCTCCACATAAATAATCGTGTAGGTACTTTTTGGAAACAGGGTGATCCGGAGATTCACATTTTGGTAGAATTATATTTTTTACCCCGACCCTAACATACAGTATGTTAGGTATGCTAGTTCCAAATCCTCCACATAAAAAATCGTGTAGGTACTTTTTGGAAACAGGGTGATCAGGAGATTCACATTTTGGTAGAATTACATTTTTTACCCCGACCCTAACATACAGTAGGTATGTTAGGTATGTTAGATCCAAATCCTCCACATAAAAAATCGAGGGGGTACTTTTCTTTTTACTGAATGTTAGGGTAGGGGTAAAAATGTAATTCTGCCAAAATGTGAATCTCCTGATCACCCTGTTTCCAAAAAGTACCCACTCGATTTTTTATGTGGAGGATTTGGAACTAGCATACCTAACATACTGTATGTTAGGGTGGGGGTAAAAAATGCAATTCTACCAAAATGTGAATCTCCGGATCACCCTGTTTCCAAAAAGTACCTACACGATTTTTTATGTGGAGGATTTGGAACTAGCATACCTAACATACTGTGTGTTAGGGTCGGGGTAAAAAATATAATTCTACCAAAATGTGAATCTCCGGATCACCCTGTTTCCAAAAAGTACCTACACGATTATTTATGTGGAGGATTTGGTACTAGCATACCTAACATACTGTATGTTAGGGTGGGGGTAAAAAATATAATTATACCAAAATGTGAATCTCCTGATCAGCCTGTTTCCAAATAGTACCTACCTACACGATTATTTATGTGGAGGATTTGGAACTAGCATACCTAACATACTGTATGTTAGGTTGGGGGTAAAAAATATAATTCTACCAAAATGTGAATCTCCTGATCAGCCTGTTTCCAAATAGTACCTACACGATTATTTATGTGGAGGATTTGGAACTAGCATACCTAACATACTGTATGTTAGGGTGGGGGTAAAAAATATAATTCTACCAAAATGTGAATCTCCTAATCACCCTGTTTCCAAAAAGTACCCACTCGATTTTTTATGTGGAGGATTTGATTCTAGCATACCTAACATACCTACCTTCTATATTTACATTTGTGGTGGGGGTAAAAAATTTAATACTTCCAGATTATGAGCCCTCACATCGCCTAGAATCTCATGAAAAAAGAGTACTCACATGAATATATTTGATACATTTTCATTTTTCAACTTTTTTCAATTCCAACTTATTACATTATAAGTTCGAATTTTCGTTGTTTATGGAGGGGGTAACAAATAAACCTAATCTATTCATTTATACATCTATTCCCCTCCCTCTCCCGTTTCCAAAAAGTGTTCATTCACCTTAATTGGTAAATGTTATTGGTACTAATCTCTTGGAAAATGAATCGGAAACACTATTGAGTTTATAATATCCATGTCGCTTCAGTTAGCAACTCGGTGGTTAAGTTAGCGACTGGTGCGTTTAGTGAATCAGAATAGGGCCCCTGGATAGTAAAACATTCGAAAGGAGTAACCACCTTTAAATACCTGGGAACTAGATACAGTCTCAGGCGGAGGAATTCTGGGAAACAATCATGGCTCGAAATAAATGCAACTTTGCACTGAGCAAATTATTTAAAATTAAGCGGTTGGGTGGAGCTACTAAAGTCAGATTGTACTGTACAGCGGTGTGGCTGTATTGTTCTGAAGCCTGGACTCTCACATGTAGAGAAGAAGAGCTTTCGTGACAGTGAAAATATAAGATGCTGCGCTATTTGTGAGGATGGATCGTGGCGAATTCACACAAGTCACGAGATTGCCCGTCAGTACGAAAATGCCAAGAGAGCCAGGATCAGGTGGGCTGGACATGAACAGAGGATGCCCGATACCAGAACAGCACACAAGGTCCACGAAAACAAGCCTGAAGGGAGGAGACACCTGTGCTGGTGTGATGAGGTGATCTCTGCAGAATTCAATGTGACCTCCGTTGAGGTATTAGTGGTTGCAAAACTCGCAGAATTCATGAACCCAAGAAAAAAAACTTCGCAGTTTCCCTGATTTGACCTTGGTTATGCAGCACTAGTAACCATGGCAATGACGTCATGTCTGCGCCAGACAGGGTTTCTTATTAACAGTTATCGGCAAAACAAGATGGAATTTCGTGTATAAAATTGGTACAATTACTTCAATTCAAATTCTGAGGAAATTAAAATGATTAAAAAATTTTTCAAAGAGAAATTCCTTACTTGTTTGGTTAACAAAATCACAAGTCTGTTTCATGATACCAGCACTGTTTTCTTCCCTAATGTTTGTTTTAGGGTTCCCTATTGCTTCTGCTCTGAGAGTTCTGTTTGCAATAACGCAGCTATTGTTAAATCGGGGTTATGTGTAACTAATGTACAAGATCTGTTTTTAAATCCTGGTGAGTAGTAGGGGAGAGTGGGGTATTGTAGGGTATTACTCATTAAGGTTTATCTTAGAAGGCGCCTTCCGACAGGATTCCAAACCCCTATCGGCACCCCTTGGGACTCTAGCGAGTTAAGGGGGTCTCAGTCGGTCGCCGCTCGTTCTGGGTCAGTATTTCTGTAAATTACAGGTGCTAAAACTTCGAAAGTTGTACCTAAGTTTGAAATTGAAAAACTAAAATATTGCCGCTGGAATAATCAAAATCGAACAATAATTGCCAGAGAAAAATGGGAAAAACCTAACTGAATAATGGTAATTATGGTTCGATTTTGATTATTCCAGTGGCAATCTCTTAGTTTTTCAATGGGGAATTTGCCTCACATTTTTTTTTTTCGAATGAGGGTTTATTTTTATGGAATGAAACCATAGTGGGCTGCTCGAAAATGCATCCAAAAAATTTAGAGAATTTAAGGAAGATGGAAATTTTAAATGTGGTGGCAATGTGTAAGAGGCAGCCATGTTTGAAACGTAACAGATATTCTACCAATCTGACTTCAAAGGAGGTTCTGTGGCGCTTACCACAGAAGCGGAACATACACGAACTTTTAGCTTCCAAGTAGTGCGCACAAGAGTGCGCCGCGAACTGGCAGGTAGAACCCAGACACAAAAGTGACCAAAAGAAACAATATTACTCACTTTTTTACAATACGATTCTACCTACTAGTTTATCAAGCATTATTATTCTTCATCTTCTCTTATTTAGTTTCAAGATTTGAATCACATTATTCGAGTAGCCATTTCACTGGATCGTTTTGTGTGGCGGTGCTAGAACTCTGTCTGTTGTCGGAGTAGTTTTCGCGTCGTTTTTTTTTCGTATGACGTCAACAATATTCCTCGATTTTCGCGGTGTTTTGTAACAGAGGCTTCACTTGTTTAGTCATTTTCTCCTACGGTAATTTTTTTCCCCTTGGTTATTCCTAGTGTTAAACGTTATTCTAGGGCCCTATTATAGGATTTGACTTGAAATTCCAGAATCTAAAATTGAGGCAAATTCCCCATTCCCTAAACTAGTACACTTTTGATTTTTGAAAATTTCAACTTTAGGTATACAACTTTTAAAGTTTTAGCGCCGGTAATTTACGGAAATACTAAACCAGAACGAGGAACGAACGGCGACCGACTGAGTCCCCCATAATATTTGTGTCCATACTGTCTCAGTGAACCACAGGGACAGTATGGCGGTAGATTGTTTATTTGAGTGGGTGCTCTGGTTATATTCAAGTGAAAGTAACTTGTTTTCTGTTTGTTCTGAAGGTTCTTCATTCAAAGCATGTATCCAATGACATTTTCCCGAAGTAACAGTAAAATATGCATGAAAGTAAGGTAATAGCATACATTCTCGTAAAACAAGTCAATTTGAGCTAGAGGTGTGTCAGTCCACGTATTTCCCTGGAACGGTTCCAACGGTTACAGTGACAAAGATATAACCGTTGCAAATTACCGGTACAGTTCCATTACCCTTACTGCCTACCTAGGGTGGTACAATCCCACTCTCATGACATGGAAGAAGATAGCAGTTAAATCCCAATCTTCCTTCTTCCATGCTTATGATCTCAACTTGCAATACAAAAGGAAGTAATTCGAACAAGTGTTACAAAAGAGACTATTAACCTTCATCCGCTCGCGTGGGCGGCAAACTGCCGCCCGCGATGAATTTTGCTCGGCAAAACATAACTGGTACGCAAGAGAGCGGGAAAGTGCAGTTGTATTCTCTAGTTGGACTTTCCTCCGCAAGATGTCGTTAACCTTTTCCTCCTCCGTTACGTTGGTGGCTGTCAATACACGTTCAAAGTTTGAGTGACTAAGTTCGGCGGCTAACTGCCGCCCCGCGATCGGCAGTGCAACATTTGTTTGAACGTCCACGGTGAAATGTAAGTATATTTTGGTTTATTATTTTCAATAATAAGCCTTTGGAATCGAGCAAGAAAAAAAAATTTTAACCCCCCCTCAAAATTTCATGTTTTACGTTTCAAGGTACGTAGAATACGAAAATCGAATAAAAAAATTTCCGTCCGTCCGCCGTACGCCGTACGCCGTACGCGGCACTTTTCTTAGCAACACTGGACCGATTTGGTTCAAATTTGGTATATAGGCTCCATTTGGGGTCTAGTTGTGCCGCGAAGCTTTTGGTTGATGTAGGTCACTTCTAAGGGGTGAAAATTAAGGGTTGAAATTTTCAAGAGTGCCCTAGCTCGAAAACTCTCGAAATAAAGGTATCGTTTTTTCACCAATTTTAAATAGTATTGAATTTTTAAAAATTTTTGAGACCACCCGGAGCTCTGTAGGACAAACCGTTCGGTCCCTACGAGTACTTGAAGGTTTTCCTTCGATAAAACAGAATCATGAGTGTGAATCGCAAAAGAGGTCTAATCTCCATTCAAATTTTATCGGACTAAAATGCGATCGCTGTTCATTTCTTCGATTTGTATACAGTTTTGCCTTCTGCGTAACCAGTAATCAAATTTCCATACGAAGCTTTCTATTTTTCCAATCGAGTGTGAAGCGTTTAGTTCTTTCTAATAAACTTGATTGTGAAGGTGTGAAGCAGTATGGTGTGGTAGGTAGTACCTAGCTAGTAGGTAAAAAAAAAGTTGGTAGGTAAAAAAATTGTTGGTGGGTAAAAAACGCTGCGAATTATTGCTCAAAGGCTTCTTCACTCCTCAGATCACTGATCAGCTGAGTGAGCTCCGAAGCCATTTTCAATCCTATTGAATGGAAGTGCTCTTCCAGGCGTCTCCAGCATTCGAGGAGATCTTCTTCACTCCTCAGATCACTGATCAGCTGAGTGAGCTCCAAAGCCATTTCTATTCCTATTGAATGGAAGTGCTCTTCCAGGCGTCTCCAGCATTCGAGAAGATCTTCTTCACTCTTCAGATCACTGATCAGCTGAGTGAGCTCCAAAGCCATTTTTACTCCTATTGAATGGAAGTGCTCTTCCAGGCGTCTCCAGCATTCGAGGAGACCTTCTTCACTCTTCAGATCACTAATCAGCTGAGTGAGCTCCAAAGCCATTTTTACTTCTATTGAATGGAAGTGCTCTTCCAGGCGTCTCCAGCATTCGAGGATATCTTCTTCACTCTTCAGATCACTGATCAGCTGAGTGAGCTCCGAAGTCATTTTCAATCCTATTGAACACAGGAAGCTGAAATTTGAGAGGGAAGGTCAAGGGAGAATACAGATGGTGGTAGGTGCTATTGATGGAGAACCAGTGATCTATACAGAAGGGTGATCTATACAGAAAATAATAAACCTTTGAGCAATGATTTGCAGCGTTTTTTTACTTCATTCAGCCTCGTTATGAGTAGCTATGTATGTTTCGGAAGAAATGCCGATAAAAATCTGAGTTTCATTTATCATTTGTGATGTTTGCTTTGGTACCTACTCGTGATTCGCTTTTTTCGTAAGTACGTTATTTTTCTAGTTTTCTACCAGGTACCTACATACCTACCATTTTTATCCTTAGGTATTATTTCGTAATTTTGCATGGTTTCTTCTAAAGATTTGATATCTTCTGCTATGAAGGACAATTTGATTTATCGAAGAAAATGTGATACTTTAGTCACTAGGCAGTAAGCTCAAGAAAAATATTTAGACGTTATTTCTTTTTTACCAAAGTTTATAATAAAATTTTTTGCATGGTTCCTTCTAATAATGTGATTATATATCTTCTGCTATGAAGAACAATTTGATTTATTGAACAGAGTGTGATAGTTTAGTCACTAGGCAGTAAGCCCAGAAAGAATATTATGACGTTATTTTTTTTAATTTTTGTTTACCAAAGTTTATAATTATTTTCAATAAAAGTTTTTCATTCTAAATAATGTGTATGAACTCACTTACAAGATGACCAACCCAAATCCTTGTCATTATCGAGTTGAAGTACCAAAAAATCCATTGAAATAAGGAAAAATGTGACGGGCGGCTATCAGCCGCCCCGCGATCGCTAGTGTGACTCAGGGGGGCGCGAGCGGATGAAGGTTAACAATGATAGTGAACAAACAATTCAAGGAAAGAATAATTTTTCCTTGCAGTTTAAGAACATAACTTAAGAATAATAATACTGGAGACAACTTCCATGCTAACCAGTCCAGAAGATCCCTTCCCAGTCCAGAGCCATTCCATGATATCTTATCAGTCTGTGGAACTGGACCAGTAAGGGCTGAGTTTTTGTCACTGCATTTAGCCGTTACTCAGTTCCACAGTTCAGGTACAGCTGCACCAACACACCTCTCATTTGAGCAGTGGGGCTCATTTGTATTGGGAAAACGGGCTCACGTGTTGAAAGTGAGCCCCACAACCCCAGTGCTGAGAAATTATTCATCTTTTCAACATTATATATATGTGCTCGAGTCTAGGATTTTGGTTTATGTAGGTACTATTCACTCTAAATAAGACACCTTTGTTTTCGTGCAGTCGAGTGAGGTGCCTATCGTTTTCGAATTCCTTCTTGAGGGGGCTCTGACCTGCCCCATTGATCACATAGGGACTCAGCTGAACCCTGATAAATTAAAAACCCACTTGTAAAACTTGCAGCGGTTTTTAAATGCTTCAATAGCGTTTTGGTGATGAGTATTTTTAAATTGCTACATTTTTATTACACCCATTTTATGTCAAAGTTGAATTTTCAAATTGTTATTCGGGAAGTTCGATTTTGATTTATGGGATTACAAGTTTGTACAAAGTAAACTAATACATTATTAAGCTCCCATTTTCCCGAAATGTGTAAATATTTGAATTTTTTTGATTTTACATCTCGAGATCTGGAGTAATTAGGCTAATTATTCCAGATGTGGAAGAGGAGGTCAAATTTCAAGTTTTCTGATATACCGTTTGGGCGAGTACGTCGACTCAAAAACGGGTATGGATTATAAAAATACATTCGATTAGCTCAAGACTGTTAAGAGATAATCAATTTGAAGCTAAATCCGTGTAGGTGATCCCCAATACCCCACTCTCCCCTGCAACATTAAAAAAAAGGGTTCCCAATAGAAAAAACGAAGTTAAAGTTTGAGTATTTTTGAAGGAGCACTGCGTGAAATATAGCTAATAGATTACATATTCTAAGGTAGAATATCAGGCCTATCTTTTCTCGTGCTAGAAATTCAACCATTTTAATTTCGTAAGTAAAACGAAGAAATTCCGTCTTTGTGTAGACTAAACATATCGAATTTCGTGATTAGGTACATATCAATTTTTACAATTATGAATATCGACTATCTGTAAAATACACAGATATATTAGCTCTAGCTTATTCTTCAACCAACTTTTAAGCATCAGTCCCATTTTATTAGTTAATTACAAAAATTTTCATTGATGTGCTCTTTTTTTTCTTTCTATTTTCAGTTCCTCCTTTGCTTACAGCTTTGTACAAATACGTTCGAACCACTACCTAAATTTCATATTCATTTGTTAACAAAATGAAAATTAATATACGACAATGTTGAGACAGTATGAGCTTCTAGGCCGATTCCTTCTCATTCAAATCATTCCCATTCTTCACTATAACGAAATAGAGAAGCAGGTAATCTAATTGAGCTTGCTACTTGGTAGAGAATGTTTCCTATTTATCAGCATTTTTGTACTACATGGTTTTCACAGGTTAAAGTAGTGAAGCAGGCAAAACAGTTCGGTAAACTTTTAAAACTCAACTCCCGCGACTTCTCCACCAAGTCTTCGCGATTTGCATGCTCTTCCCCGTGCGGTGCACGGGTGATGGGCTAATTAAAAATGACTTTCCGTTCCCATCGGTGACTCGTGTGATGGGGGGAAAATAGCGTGAAACCAAGATGGGTCTGAGCAGATAGAGGCCTAGCTCTGCACTACAAGCTTGACCTTATATGGGTACGAGTATTTTGTTCTGGATTTGAAAATCCACGTTTTCCCAAAAGCTCCTCTATTATCAGAGTTTTAGCAAGCCGGTAGTGGGAAGTGTATAATATTGGGGGGGGGGGGGGGGAGGGGCTTCAGTTAGAGCGAGCATTTGCCGATGCTAACCAGCATGAGCCAGGAGGGGTGAATATTGGGGTGAGAGCTAAAACTTTAGTTCATCTCCCAGAAATACACTCTGGGGTAGCAGATGTTACACAAGGTGATAGCTAACTGCCAATCATTAGCTACAGGGCCCCGACCCATAGCATCCTGCTGTATCAGAGTGGTATGGATTGTTTCTGAGGCCTGGCCCAATACAATCTTTGCAAAATCTTTATGTGGCAGTAGTGGTCTCTTAATCGTCACTCTTTCTTCTCGATACAGCAGGCACTCCTGTCCCCTCTGGCGTTAGCCACATTCATTCTGAATGTGCCCGGGTTGTCCCAAGTGGAGGTGCCAGGTTTTAGCAAGATGGTATTTCTAGGGGCAGCAGTGAGCAGCACCTAGGTACTCTTCCCCCTCGTCTTCTAGCTTGAGGATAGCTAACTGCCAATAATTAGCTACAGGGCCCAGATCCATATCAACCATGAAGAAGACATTGGCAGGCAGTTGTACCAGTCTGCAGCTTGTTAAAACTATCTTACAACTCTTTCTGGTGATTCCCCACATAATCCATTCCATTAATACGAGTATCATTCCTGCACGAGTTTTAGCAAACCAGCAGTGGGAGCTGTGGAGGGGGAGAGCTCTGCTAGAGTATTACTCGATGATAAGTTGAAGAGTCATAGCACTAGAATTGTATTAATTTAGAACAACAAAGGGCGAAATGCCATTGAATCTTCGTTCATTATGTTTTATGAAACCTCTTAAGTAGTGGTAAGTCGTATCTACTCAGTTTCACTCTACTTTCCCCTGCAACACACTTTGACATACAATAACATCAACCTTATTTTAACATCAAATTCAAACAACCTCCTCGACATTCTATTTAGACACCTAATACAAACATTTAACATAATAAATCTATCTATAACAAAATCACATTCTTCGATTTAAAAAATCAAAAATAACACACATTTAAAATCTAATAATGAAAGTAACGTTGGTTTAAACCATCTTGGCGTTCTGATTAGACTGTACGATGTACATCACAACTCGTGGAAACTATCCAAGGATCATTTGGATACAATTAATTTTGTAAATCTGGTTTTAGATTCGATTTTGAATCGATACTGAAATAATCATACTCATCTCTACTCTATTCATACGAGAACTCATATTGGTCCAAATTCTTTATTCCTTAGGATTTAAAAAAAGTATAGTTGTCTCAAGCAGACAGGTTTGTGTTTACTCTCGATGTCTATTCATAGGAGAGGCTGGAGGTAAATTGGTGTTGTTTATAAAAGATGTTGAATATTTCAGGATTTTCCCCCTCAAAAATGCTTATTTATAGGTCAGGGGAAAGTGCTGACGAATTAAGTAAGTAAACAATCATCTCAGGTTGAATTTTCGTCCAACAGCCATCACTGGGTTCGCAGTCGTCATCAGTTGTTTTCCCAAGGGATGATCAGATTGGTTCTTTCAGAATTTCGCTACTGATGGTAGAATCCGAATTGTTTATCCGAAAAAATGATTTTACACAGTTGGAAATTCTGATGATACAAGTCTACAGGAAGCTAACGGAAAAAGTCCTTGCGCAGGTGCATACGGGTGCACATCCCTGCCCATTCAAGACACTCCCAATATTATTAATTTTCTTGTTATACAAGGGTCATCCAGAAAGTTAGGGTTACAGACTTCAGATTCAGAGCCGTAGAAGGCATATGCTAACAAAGGGGGTCGGCGCTACTCCATGACAACACCAGGGGCCACACTGCGTGAGTCACCCAAGAACTTATGACTTCGTTTTAGTCCAGTCAAATTAGCAGTTAGGGTTTGCATTAATTCCGGACAAAGCGAAACTTTTATGGGTGACTTGTGGGTGCCTATGGAACATGTTTTTAGTATATTCTACTAGATTCTCCTTGTGCTAACTTTTTGGTGCCCGAAAAACCGCGATTTTTCGGCACTTGTTTCAGTTTTTTGCCTATAACTCGTACACGATGCATCCTACGGAAAATTTTACTCTTTCCTTTATTAAACAGGATGAATTTCTGCGTCGAATGACCACCTGAAACGTTAAGATCGGTTCAGCCGTTTGGCCGAAATCGATCGTTGAAGTTTGGCGATTTTTCCCAAATTGGTTGAAAAATGGGTTACGCTCAAGTTTCAAGGCCTGTACATCAAAAACGGCGTATCCAACCAAAAAATGTCACATAATCAAAGTTGTAGATAATCAAATTTTGTGTAAGAAAAGCATCCCCCCTTCCTCCCCCCTCCCACCCGCCCCTACCAAATGATAGAATAATGAAACAACTTCTGAGTAAACGAAATTATGAGTATTGAAAACGGTGTTGCAATAAAAAAATGTCATATAATCAAAGTGAAACGTCTGTTGTTCAACTTACTAAGGCACTGAGGTACTTGTAATACTAGAAAAGGCGAAAGAAAAAACATTCTCCTGGTCCTAACTTTTTGGTGCCCGAAAAACCGCGATTTTTCGGCACTTGATTCAGTTTTTCGCCTATAACTCGTACACGATGCATCCTACGGAAAATGTTACTCAATCCTTTATTAAACAGGATGAATTTCTGCGTCGAATGACTACCTGAAACGTTAAGATCGGTTCAGCCGTTTGGCCGAAATCGATCGTAGAATTTTGCCGCTTTTTCCCAAATTGGTTGAAAAATGGGTTACGCTCAAGTTTCAAGGCCTGTACATCAAAAACGGCGTATCCAACCAAAAAATGTCACATAATCAAAGTTGTAGAGAATCAAATTTTGTGTAAGAAAAGCATCCCCTCTTCCTCCCCCCCTCCAACCCGCCCCTACCAAATGATAGAATAACGAAACAACTTCTGAGTAAACGAAATTATGAGTATTGAAAACGGTGTTGCAATAAAAAAATGTCATATAATCAAAGTGAAACGTCTGTTGTTCAACTTACTAAGGCACTGAGGTACTTGTAATACTAGAAAAGGCGAAAGAAAAAACATTCTCCTGGTCCTAACTTTTTGGTGCCCGAAAAACCGCGATTTTTCGGCACTTGATTCAGTTTTTCGCCTATAACTCGTACACGATGCATCCTACGGAAAATGTTACTCAATCCTTTATTAAACAGGATGAATTTCTGCGTCGAATGACTACCTGAAACGTTAAGATCGGTTCAGCCGTTTGGCCGAAATCGATCGTAGAATTTTGCCGCTTTTTCCCAAATTGGTTGAAAAATGGGTTACGCTCAAGTTTCAAGGCCTGTACATCAAAAACGGCGTATCCAACCAAAAAATGTCACATAATCAAAGTTGTAGAGAATCAAATTTTGTGTAAGAAAAGCATCCCCTCTTCCTCCCCCCCTCCAACCCGCCCCTACCAAATGATAGAATAACGAAACAACTTCTGAGTAAACGAAATTCTGAGTATTGAAAACGGTGTTGCAATCAAAAAATGTCATATAATCAAAGTGAAGCGTCTGTTGTTCGACCTAAGGCACTGAAGTACTTATAATAATAGAAAAGGCAAAAGAAAAAACATCTCCTAGATTCTCCTTTTGCTCACTTTTTGGTGCCCGAAAAACCACGATTTTTCGGCACTTGTTCCAGTTTTTCGCCTATAACTCGTACACGATGCATCCTACGGAAAATGTTACTCAATCCTTTATTAAACAGGATGAATTTCTGCGTCGACTGACCACCTTCATTTTTTAGATCGGTTCAGCCGTTTGGCCGAAATCGATCGTTGAAGTTTGGCGATGTTTCCCAAATTGGTTGATCGCCAAAACTTCAACGATCGATTTCGGCCAAACGGCTGAACCGATCTAAAAAATGAAGGTGGTCAGTCGACGCAGAAATTCATCCTGTTTAATAAAGGATTGAGTAAAATTTTCCGTAGGATGCATCGTGTACGAGTTATAGGCGAAAAACTGGAACAAGTGCCGAAAAATCGTGGTTTTTCGGGCACCAAAAAGTGAGCAAAAGGAGAATCTAGGAGATGTTTTTTCTTTTGCCTTTTCTATTATTATAAGTACTTCAGTGCCTTAGGTCGAACAACAGACGTTTCACTTTGATTATATGACATTTTTTGATTGCAACACCGTTTTCAATACTCATAATTTCGTTTACTCAGAAGTTGTTTCGTTATTCTATCATTTGGTAGGGGCGGGTGGGAGGGGGGGGGAGGAAGAGGGGATGCTTTTCTTACACAAAATTTTATTCTCTACAACTTTGATTATGTGACATTTTTTGGTTGGATACGCCGTTTTTGATGTACAGGCCTTGAAACTTGAGCGTAACCCATTTTTCAACCAATTTGGGAAAAAGCGGCAAAATTCAACGATCGATTTCGGCCAAACGGCTGAACCGATCTTAACGTTTCAGGTGGTCATTCGACGCAGAAATTCATCCTGTTTAATAAAGGATTGAGTAACATTTTCCGTAGGATGCATCGTGTACGAGTTATAGGCGAAAAACTGAATCAAGTGCCGAAAAATCGCGGTTTTTCGGGCACCAAAAAGTGAGCAAAAGGAGAATCTAGGAGATGTTTTTTCTTTTGCCTTTTCTATTATTATAAGTACTTCAGTGCCTTAGGTCGAACAACAGACGCTTCACTTTGATTATATGACATTTTTTGATTGCAACACCGTTTTCAATACTCAGAATTTCGTTTACTCAGAAGTTGTTTCGTTATTCTATCATTTGGTAGGGGCGGGTTGGAGGGGGGAGGAAGAGGGGATGCTTTTCTTACACAAAATTTGATTCTCTACAACTTTGATTATGTGACATTTTTTGGTTGGATACGCCGTTTTTGATGTACAGGCCTTGAAACTTGAGCGTAACCCATTTTTCAACCAATTTGGGAAAAAGCGGCAAAATTCAACGATCGATTTCGGCCAAACGGCTGAACCGATCTTAACGTTTCAGGTAGTCATTCGACGCAGAAATTCATCCTGTTTAATAAAGGATTGAGTAACATTTTCCGTAGGATGCATCGTGTACGAGTTATAGGCGAAAAACTGAATCAAGTGCCGAAAAATCGCGGTTTTTCGGGCACCAAAAAGTTAGGACCAGGAGAATGTTTTTTCTTTCGCCTTTTCTAGTATTACAAGTACCTCAGTGCCTTAGTAAGTTGAACAACAGACGTTTCACTTTGATTATATGACATTTTTTGATTGCAACACCGTTTTCAATACTCATAATTTCGTTTACTCAGAAGTTGTTTCGTTATTCTATCATTTGGTAGGGGCGGGTGGGAGGGGGGGGAGGAAGAGGGGATGCTTTTCTTACACAAAATTTTATTCTCTACAACTTTGATTATGTGACATTTTTTGGTTGGATACGCCGTTTTTGATGTACAGGCCTTGAAACTTGAGCGTAACCCATTTTTCAACCAATTTGGGAAAAAGCGGCAAAATTCAACGATCGATTTCGGCCAAACGGCTGAACCGATCTTAACGTTTCAGGTAGTCATTCGACGCAGAAATTCATCCTGTTTAATAAAGGATTGAGTAACATTTTCCGTAGGATGCATCGTGTACGAGTTATAGGCGAAAAACTGAATCAAGTGCCGAAAAATCGCGGTTTTTTGGGCACCAAAAAGTTAGGACCAGGAGAATGTTTTTTCTTTCGCCTTTTCTAGTATTACAAGTACCACAGTGCCTTAGTAAGTTGAACAACAGACGTTTCACTTTGATTATATGACATTTTTTTATTGCAACACCGTTTTCAATACTCATAATTTCGTTTACTCAGAAGTTGTTTCGTTATTCTATCATTTGGTAGGGGCGGGTTGGAGGGGGGGAGGAAGAGGGGATGCTTTTCTTACACAAAATTTGATTCTCTACAACTTTGATTATGTGACATTTTTTGGTTGGATACGTTAACGTTTCAGGTGGTCATTCGACGCAGAAATTCATCCTGTTTAATAAAGGAAAGAGTAAAATTTTCCGTAGGATGCATCGTGTACGAGTTATAGGCAAAAAACTGAAACAAGTGCCGAAAAATCGCGGTTTTTCGGGCACCAAAAAGTTAGCACAAGGAGAATCTAGTAGAATATACTAAAAACATGTTCCATAGGCACCCACAAGTCACCCATAAAAGTTTCGCTTTGTCCGGAATTAATGCAACCCCCCCCCCCCTTTTTTGGCTAATTTGACTGGACTATTTGGATGGGACTATCAACCATACATACCCATACCATATTACCTGTTAGCTCCACCTGACTTCCGCCTGATCACTAAATTGAAGGGATTTAAGGGTGGAAAACGATTGCAGACGTTCAAGAGGTCCTGGAAGCTGTTGAGGAGTGGTTAAAAGAGACAGAGGTCTACGACACTGGCATAATAAAGCTGATACCCAGGCCACAGAAATGTCTCAAACTCAATGAGGACTACGTGGGAAAATAGTTTAATATAGAAATAATCTGTAAATAATTGTAAAATTAATTTGTAAAAGTCATTAAACTAAAAGCATTTTTGGTTTTTTTAAATTTTTGATGTTAACTCATTTTTTGGATGACCCTCGTTAGGAAACATGTTTTTGAGCCGGAGGGGATCAAATCGTATTTATCCTCCAAAATTAATGTTTAAATTATACAACAATTTATCAGGTAATTGTATTGACTTTTGTCAATTTAGATAACAATTACCCTGTTTTATGATATCTGTAGATTAACTTATCAATTAGATAATACGTAGGGGAGCTATTTACTCCGCATCAAATTAGGCAGACAGAGCTTTAAAAGATGATCCCTAAATATTTTCCATTCATGCGAGTGCTTGTACATTAATATAACAGAGATAGTTTCTACGTCCTGCATAAAGCGCTATTTTCCTCAATTCAGGCCGCTTTCAAAAGAACGAAAATATAATTTTCAAATTAGAGCCAATTCGTACTATCGAACAAATTACTCTCCCACGCCTCATTTTTGTTCTCCGCTCCGGGAACTTCCAGCTCATGGCTGCTCTGGTGTTCAAATACATCGTTTACCTACCGTCCTCTCTCGTCACCCGACAGACCGACACTACGGGATCGGATCTCGTGACACCTACTCGTGGTTTTCTTAAGCTACGATAACATCAATTTTGATTCAAAGGTAGAAGAGAGGGGAGTTTAAAACGAATAAATTTCGGTAAATTATTGTCCCTTATGAAGATTCCGCTGTAGTGATCTTCAAGATAATCGATGCTGCCACAACTGAATATGGTCACTGCACTCCGACAACCCTCTAAATTTTCATTCCTACATGAAAGAATTTTTGTTATGTACAAATTTTTCTTCAGCGTTTTTCGCCATCTCGCTGTAGTTTTATAAATATTTTAAAAACACTAAACCTAGGTCGGTAACTAGAAGATAGCTTTTTTTGGTATTATATTTGGAAAAATAATAGGATTCTTGCGAAATGAGCAGGTTAAGGAAGCTTCTCGCTGGATAACCAAAGAAATCGCTGAATCAACACATCAACTTAAAAGCACAAAAAAATAAAATGGCCTCAATTTATCTATTCAGTAATAAGTCGTAGTAAGTTTTTAAAAATAATAGTCACTCATTTGTCTTCAATACCCGCGTCCGACAGTCAAAACAGCTAATAAATATTGAGATCTAAACCCCAATTTGTTTTCTATCAATAATGGACTTGATTTGACTATTTTGTACAGTCCGTCGTTTTTAACATATTTTCTTTTATAGGTTAATTATTATCTACTTACAGAGAAGTTGAATCCATACCTCATCTCGTCTTCGAATAAAAATATACTCTGAAAGCCGTTAAACAGTTCACAATTTTTAGTTCTGATACCCTGTTCTACACTGGCTTTACTTCGTCCAGCTTGACTGAAAGAATGTTCATTTACAAAACGTAAACATCATTTCAAAAATATACGTCATTCCTTTGTTTCAAAATGGTGAGATTGTTTTTAACAAGAGATTTCAGTGTCTTGTTTTAGTGTGGAGGACACAGAATAGACCAAAGGGTCGCTCCTAGAGTTGAGATTGTTGAGATGAGGTTTGGATATGGGCGGGACTGTCGAGGGGTTGTTGTTGTTGTTGTTTGAGTTGATGTTGATTGGTTGCACGACCGGCGGCGAGGGGACAGGCTCGACGCCGCTCTCGATGAGCATCTGGGTGGACCTGGAGGCGAGGAGAGGGTCAGGGTAGTCCCACTCCTGAGGACCCGGCAGGGGTATCAGGTAGTCGGGTTGGATGCAGTCGTCCATCCCAGAGGGTCTCATGATGGTCGTGTCTCGTTCTGAAGAGGGCGGTTTGGTGTAGACTGGCAGAGGTGCTCGCTTAACATCAGGGTCCTGCAAACAAATATGTATTAGAGTTGTGTGAAATCAATGAAGGGAATTGAAATGAGAAGAAATACTCCACTCATCAGTTCTCCCTTCCTACCAAAAGCGTGACTACCCCTTCACACATGGAGGATTTGGATTGAGCTAGAAACAGTGAAAGTTGTTTTTGTAGGAGTCCCATGTGATCAGAAAGCAAAGAACACTCAATGAAGACTCAATAAAGGCAACAGATGGAGTCACAGTTTTCCCATCAGCAATGCAAAAGCCTTAAGGAGGTCTCTGTTGGTCGTCATTCTTTCCTCGTTGCGGGTTAGTCTAATCTCTTATGAACCGGCGCTCAGTTGTTCCTTCCCAGCCACCCGTCTGAAGGGCAACATTGCCACCCACCATCCCCAGCGCCTTCCCCATCCCCCTGCCTTCTCATAGCTGGCCAGTTTTCATCAACAGTTTTTCCCAGTTTTCTCAGGAAATAATCAACCAATTTCCATGTCTTGTGGCATTCTTCTTACTTTTATAATCTCTACTCACACTACACACATCTCTCTCACTAGTTCAATTCTAAAAGTAAAAAATTGTACCTAAATTTGAAATTATCAAGGATTTTTGAATTCACTAGTGCATCTACCTAGGGAATTGAAAAACTAAAAGATTGGAGCCGGAATCATCAAAATCGACCAATAGTTGCAATAGAAAAGCGGGAAAAACATTTTATTCACTGACTGAGACCTCCAATGGATCGGTACGCTGGTGCTGGTGGTGACGTCATCTTTTAAAGTAACTTCAAATTTAATTTTCAAAAGTTGCTGACAATGGATGGAGCTCCGGTGGGTAGGTGCTGATGGAATAAAATTAAGCGCGATTAGGAATTCGCGCCGCTTACCTCCTACTGTTTTAGATGAGGAAAGTACTAAGTAAGTGATTTCAGATGTTTTGCGCTATTTCCCCCACGAAATGGCCTCATTTATGAATTTTCCCCATCAGTTGGCATTGTCGTATCGAAGGTGCTGGGGTGAAGTTTTGTGGATACAGTGAGAAAAGTTTCAGTTTCGGTGTTCATGAAAAGCTGGTCTGTTTTTTTTTAAAGAGATTTTGGAGTTTACAGTGACGAAGTGATGTGCTATATATCAACGGAACTCCTGCTGGTGATTCAAAGATTGGGGGTGTCGTCATCTTCCTATTCAACTTAAAATTTAATTTTTGAATGTTGCTGAGAACAGGTGTAGGAATGTGGGTATGAGCCAATCGAATAAAGTTCAAGTGTACGGCGTATGTAAAAGCGGTCCAAAGGGAAATTGTCAGCTAATGATGAGATGCGTCTCTGACATGTAATGGCTAAATGTGAAGAACTGACAGGAATGGCGTTTTACCTATAAGCCCATGTTTTCTTCGAAGTGCTCGTAGGGGTTCAAGTTAAGACTCGCCAATAGTAAAAGCCACACGCTCAGAATTATCCTAACATAAATACTGCATCAACCATATTTATTGTACTTTTGATAATGTGACTAACATAACTAATATGTATGTTGGAAGCTGGGTGTGAAAGGGCACACTCACGGCGGGTGAGAATGGGACTGATACTTAAGGCCAACACCTCGACTTGAAACTCCTGAGGCACGAGGCAGCCTCCTAGTTGCAAGGTCGAGGTCAGTCTCTTGGTGAACCTTGCAATAAATTTATGATTATTGAAAATTCAAGATCTAAAGTTGAAAAAATCTTTCTTATTACTATTATGATTTCATAATTGGATTCATGGAAAAAAAGAAAAAAGAAGGTTCTGTCAATGTAAAGTTGTTTGATAGTTATGTAATCAGGGCCCTGAAAGCCAAGGCTGAGAACCAGAGTTGCCTTCTGATTGGCTGACAGCTAGAGCAACTGTGTGACAGTAGAGGTCTAGGCATAAAATAAGGTCTGCTGGATCTTCGTTTTTCTTCGTTCCACGGGTCCATTGGCCTCTTTGCGGTCCCTGCTGTTCTCCCCCCCCCCCACCCAGGAAAGTGGTAGGATAAAGACTTCCGGGATCGAATGGTGAAGTGGAGGAGTTTCAAATATAACTGCATCAATAATAGTGGTTAGAATAGAAGCTACTGGCTCTAGTCACACCTGCATCCAGTGCAGTGGTTCTAGATTTTCGAATACTTCCTAGTATTAGAGAGTTTTTGCTTCACACGGTGGCGAGCTCCCGTGAACGTGAAGCTACGGAAAACTAGAGTTGGTGCTAACCTCCCCACTCCTCTTTACCACAGGACGTGACTGTTACCATGGAAACGGGACGCTCCGTGGATTCTGTCATCATAACCTGACACCGAGACACGTTGACTCAGAAGTTCGCCACCATTTTCGTTTTTGCTGAAGTGGACGGCTCAGAATGGAACCAACTACAAAAACCTAGTTTAGTTTGTACTGTTCGTTGAATATGACGTTGAGCTCACCTGCATGCAGTAGCCTAATCGCTCCAAGATGAGTCCAAAGGCCGGTCGCTCTTCCGGGTTCGGCTGCCAGCACTGAGTCATGACTCCATACAGCTGCGGTGGACAGTTCGTCGGCGGCGCTAAACGCCCTCCGTTGGTCACCAACTGCATCACCTCGCGGTTGGCGCACCCCGTATAGGGCATGTACCCCATCGAAAGGACCTCCCACATCAGCACCCCAAACGACCTGAAACAATCGAATGGGAAATGCGAATGTTTGAAACACGGAAAAATTAGGTTCAAACTAAGTTTTAGTTGAAAATTAGAATGCCTAGAACAACCATGCGGGAACAATTTTCAAAAAGTCTGCCAAGTGGGTGTGGCACATAGCTTCCTCGTATCCATAACCCGACTGTATAGATGATCCGATGCACAGTAGTTGATCTCAAAACATCAATCTCTAAATACCTTGCACTGCCCTCCTAGGGTACTCTACACGTCAACCGGCACAATATCTGAATATTATTGGAAAGTGTAGACGTTATGGCTGTAACAAGGAAATATACTTTTGCGCATGCGCAGCGGCTACTATCAGTCCGGGGGCGATGATTTTCATAGGGGACCATCTACACGCCAACTCGCATAATCCCCGAAAATTTCATCGAAATCGGATGAGAATTGTTGAAGTTATGGCTGTGGCAAGGATTTCATGACAGACAGGCAGACACGGAACCAAAATAGTTCAGGAAGGTCAGAAACGTAAAATGCGACAACAAGTTTGTGTTGAACAATCAACAAACAACAAACTTTGGACTTGACAAACATAGGAGACAGACACACAACAAACAACAATCAAGTACCGAACCTAACTTCAACTATTGAATTAGTGTTGAAAACGGAACAGAGAGAAGAAATGTGGCATATCGAAGGAATTCTAAGTTTATCGGTGTTTGTGCACTACAGGTAATAGCAATATTACTTAGCATTAAAAACCGTAGGGAGGAATTCAAATATTAGATAAGTATATTTTCAAATGCATTTTGTACACGCCTAAATCGGGAATTTTTGCACTAACCTAGAAGTAGCATAACAAGTAATAGAATCCCTACTTCCATCAAGCTATTTGTCATCGTATCAAATAGTATAAGAGTATTACTTGTCTATGGAGTCAATTCAAAAGCCCCCCGTTAATTTCCGTGACGAGATGACGAATGAACTGATGAGAACACTCGTGCTCGTTTGGGAGCAAACGGTCATCTTCTCCAAGTCAAGGCCGCGACTTCTTAATCGCCTGGGAGCAAAGACGGTCTTTATCGATTGCCACCCGAGCCCTCGTCTACGAATTTACCACAGAGACTCTGGCCCCAGTAGTCTGTGACAGACTACTGGAGACAAGTTACGATTAAATTTACAATGGGGAATTTGCCTCACATTTTTTTTTTTTTTTTCCGAGTGAGGGTTTATTTTTATGGAATAAAACCATAGTGAGCTGCTCGAAAACGCATCCAAAAAATTTAGAGAATTTAAGGAAGATGGAAATTTTAAATGTGGTGGCAATGTGTAAGAGGCAGCCATGTTTGAAACGTAACGGATATTCTACCAATCTGACTTCAAAGGAGGTTCTGTGGCGCTTACCACAGAAGCGGAACATACACGAACTTTTACCTTACAGGTAGTGCGCACACTACCTACTAGTTTATCAAGCATTATTAGTCTTCATCTTCTCTTATTTAGTTCCAAGATTTGAATCACATTATTCGAGTAGCCATTTCACTGGATCGTTTTGTGTGGCGGTGGTAGAACTCTGTCTGTTGTCGGAGTTGTTTTCGCGTCGTTTTTTTTTTTTCGTATGACGTCAACAATATTCCTCGATTTTCGCGGTGTTTTGTAACAGAGGCTTCACTTGTTTAGGCATTTTCTTCTACGGTAATTTTTCCCCTTGGTTATTCCTAGTGTTAAACGTTATTCTAGGGCCCTATTATAGGATTTGACTTGAAATTCCAGAATCTAAAATTGAGGCAAATTCCCCATTGCCACCAGTGGGGTCCGGGCTTGAAGGGGTGACCATCAACTGTCTTCCAGAAATTTTACAATTGCTCCCCACATCGATCGGTCGAGCGAAATGAAAATTCACGATTGCCTCCCGGAAAAGAAAAATCTTCCCGAAGTACTTTTTGGAAACGATGTGGAGGTAACTTTTAATTGTTTGAGCTGTGGTAAATTTTATCAGAATAATTTCACGGCAATTTTCTCCATAGTCGTTATTCGATAGATGACCTTTAAAACGGTTCCTTTGAAATGCATACAAGTTCACAATATCATGGATATCTAGCATTGTTGGTGTACAAATTTTCATTGTCGATTTGGTAGGTATAAGACGACCTTACATTTTGCTTCCGAGTCTACCAAGGTAGCGGAAGCTTTGTTTTCACTTTTCAAGGACGAAAAAAAAAGTTCTCCAAAATCAAAATTTTCACTCGCGTTTTGCGTTTTAGACCTTTCTGAACAATTTTGGTTCCGTGTCTGTGTGTCTGTCTGTCTGTCATGAATTCCTTGTAACGCGCATAACTATACGAAGTTATTGTCCGATTTCAATGAAATTTTCAGGGATTGTGCGGGTTGGTGTGTAGACGGTCCCCTATGAAAATCATCATCCTCGGACTGATAGAAGCGACTGCGCATGCGCAAACGTGAATTCCTTGTAACGGCCATAACTTCTACATTTTCCATCCGATTTCGATGAAATTTTCAGGAATTGTCCAGATAAGCGTGTAGATGGTCCCCTATGAGGGTAGTGAAAGGTACTTAGAGATTGGTGCTTTGAGATTAACTACTATGCATCGGATCATCTATATGATCGGGTTATGGATACGAGGAAGCTATGTGCCACACCCACTTGGCAGACGTTTTTTGACTATTTTCAAAAGGTCAAGTGACGCTCTCATCAACCCACCCTTATTTATATAATCATTGAATCTCGTATAAGAGCGTAACTTTTCATTTCCCGATAAAATAAAGAAACAGCATTCTTTGCTTCGTATCAATCGTACAAGGGTCATTGCACGATTGTAATTCGTTCTTCACCTTTTCTCTCCTGGGTGGTGGCAATCGATAGTCCATGGAAGAAGTATATTAGGTATACATATAGTATTTCTTCCATAGAAAGTCGTTCAGTAAAGAGTCTAAGTCTACCAACAAAATCTAACACTGGCACTTTTGCCAGCCAGGAGCAAACAGTAATACCCCCCCCCCCCCCCCGAATGCATGCATTATTAAACAATAATATTGTTTAGTACAACAGAAAATAATTACTATCTAACATATTATGTTAGATTGTAATTATTCTCTGATCATTCTCATAAGTCAAGGTTATTATAACCAGTCACCATTACTAAGTGATAGTAACTGCATATTAATTATATAATGTATAGTCATGGAAGAAGTATGAGAATACTCCATATAAGAATATTCCACGGTTGGTAAACTATTCAGAATCTGTTGAGTAGGGACAGCGCGTACGCAGTCCCAACTACCAAAAATAATGTGCCCGAGATATCCACATTTGGGATATTCGCAGGGGTCAACCCAATCGAAGTGCAATGACTGGGCCTCGCCCTGGGGTAACCACCTTCCAGATCATGGTTAATCCCCACACCAGGTAAGTATGACATGTTAAGTTTTTGTAGAGATGGGTATGTGGCTTCAGTCAATGCTCCACTTGACAAGAGAGAATTTGTTAGCTCCAAGAATACGTAGCCTGTCTCGTATCAGTTCGTTAACGTGCAAGACACACGCGCCAGAGATACATGGTTGATTTTAAATTAAATAGATACAGTAATGCTGTCAAAGTTTAATTAAAGAATTCTCGCGATTAGAGAGAAATATGAGAGAATTATGTGCCAATTATTGGGCGATCCAAGGAGCAACGACGGGGCTGCTCTCTAGCGGTATTCGGCGGAACTGAGCAGCTGTCCTGAGCGAACCTTTATCGACGAGTGTTGGTTGTGAGGGGAAAAGAGATTACTCCGCGAGGAATGAGACAGGCAGATTCAACAATAGTAAAGCACCAAAGTAACATTGTGACAATTATTGTGGGCTGGAATTCACTCAGAATCGGATGTGGCTCCAAACCTCAATTTTCTAGTCCAAAATTAGTGTAGGTTGAAGAAACAGCGACAGTTGGGGCAAGTGAAAATCAAATAACGTCTTAGGTATCCTACCTATGGAATGAAGTGTATAAACAAAATACAAATAATAAAACAGAAGTGTATACTTCAATCCAACCATCTGAGCCGAGAATCCCTTAGTTCCGTATCGAGAAATCTGACAGATATTTTATTAAAATTATTACTCGGCTCAGATTTCACCACCACAGGATTTTCACATATCTAGGTATATAAAATAGGAATTTTGGACAATCCAACGTGCATGAGCTGCGACGAGTCGGAAGAAGGAGACTCGCATTTATTTTTTGGGCGTAAAAACTAAAATATTAAGAATAAATACGTCATTACTTACCAGACGTCAGTTTTTGTTGTGAAAATGCCATCTAAAAACGCTTCTGGCGGCATCCATTTGATGGGAAGCATCGCTTTACCTCCTTTTCTGTAATAATCCGCACTAGAACATGAAGAAAGTGCAATGTAGACTAGAGCTTCCTGACCAGAGCGATATCAATGAGATTTATCTCATACCTAACAAATTACTAATCTTATAAAAGCCCATATAAAACTGACCATAAGATCCACCATTTTCCACCTACTTGAATAAAGTGGTGGTGAAATTAATACCTACAACTACCTACTTTTTACTAGATCGCAGAAGAAAGGATGAATGTTGAGAATTAGACGAGAATTTATGACAACTTCAAATCGGGATCAATCTTCGTCTCCAAATTTGTATATAAAAAATTGATAATTGACTCGCTGAACACAATTTTCAGTGGGAAAATCAGTTAATAGCTGAGACCGAGGAGCTCTTTAAGTGACTTTCGGCCAGCACTCATGCATTTTGCATGGTAGTTGCTCTTACTGTTGGTATATCTACATATCTGCACCTGAGACTCAAGGGGCCAATCTGAATTTCTAAGGGTGAAGGGTCGCCAGGATCTCCTAAAAATATACATTAGGGCCAATCTGCACGGGCGAATTTGAACTTTTGACGTTGTTTCTCTCCTTGAATGATGTGTACAATGACATCAACAACTTTTTGTAATATTGGAGTCTGACTTCAACAACAAAAACGCTGCAAATCATTGCTCAAAGGTTTATTATTTTCTGTATAGATCACCCTTCTGTATGGATCCCTCCCTACCAACCGTAGGTACCTGCTACCTACTAGGCCATTTTTGAAAATTTCAACCCAATCAAATAGAAATGAAGGGTTGAAATTTTCAAAAATGCCCTAGTAGGTAGTAGGTACTTATGGTTGGAAGGGAAGGATCTATACAGAAGGGTGATCTATACAGAAAATGATTAACCTTTGAACAATGATTTGCAGCGTTTTTTTACCTAACAACTGTTTTTACCTATTTTTTACCTACCAACTTTTTTTACTTACCAACCATTGGTAGGTACTACCTACCTCACCATAATGCCTTCACACCTTCACAATCAAGTTTATAAGAAAGAACTAAACGCTTCACACTCGATACGAAAAATAAGAAGCTTCATTTGGAAATTTGATCACTGGTTGCTCAGAAAGCAAAACTGAATACAAATCGAAGAAATGAACAGCGATCGCATTTTAGTCAGATACAATTTGAACGGCGATTGGACCTCTTTTGTGATTCACACTCATGATTCTGTTTTATCGAAGGAAAACCCTTAAGTACTCGTAGGGACCGAACGGTTTGTCCTAAAATGTTTAAAAATTCAATACTATTTAAAATTGGTGAAAAAACGATACCTTTATTTCGAGAGTTTTCGAGCTAGGGCACTCTTGAAAATTTCAACCCTTAATTTTCACCCCTTAGAAGTGACCTACATCAACCAAAAGGTTCGCGGCACAACTAGACCCCAAATGGAGCCCATATACCAAATTTGAACCAAATCGGTCCAGTGTTGCTAAGAAAAGTGCTCGACTGGAGCAAATTCTCCTTGCTGAGCTAATTGACGTTGCTAAGTATGTTCTCGAATGCCTTAAGTATTTGAAAAGTAGTGGAATAATTCCACTTATTATTAATTATTATTCCTCTTTTGACAGGTGACGACCGTCACGGACATGACACCAGAAATAAAAGTGATATTTGTTGTATACCAACGGTACGTCTTGATCTGTGGAACAAGATTCTTCTTTCAAATGTCCCAGCATGTCCGCCACGTTATTGAAACGATTGAATAAAATTCCCATTGACAAGGCACTTTATAGTGTCCGCGATTTTTTGATGTACCTCGCGAGTTATTTTAAAATGTTCCTAAAATTCCTATTCTACCTATTCCTACCTATTCCTTTTATTTCTACCTATTCCTAATTCCTATTCTCCTACAAATAAAAACATTTGATTTGATTTGAAATTTGTTTTTGACGTGCTGCTTTCTGTCCAAGCTGAAACCTACGCCAAACTTAATTCCTTCGACAAGACTTACCTACCTACCGAAGCCGAGCAGGGTTGAGCAGCCACAATGGGTCCAAAAATGGATTGCCAACTAGCATCAAAAGATGTGGATTTATGGAAATTTGTGAAGGTTAATCAGCATCTAAAGATGTAGCATTATGGAAATTTGTGAAGGTTATTTCCTTCGATCTGCGGCCTCATCAAAATAGAATGAAGTCCTTCCCCCACTCCAGCATGATCTGATGACTGTCAGGAGCAGATGTCAAGTCTGGCCAAATGACCAATCAGGCACTCTTTCTCATTTTTCTTCACTACATACTTTCCACTCCACAAATGAACTTTAAACATGTTAGGATTGAATTTCAGATAAATTTACCCGAATAAAAGAATCATAACATAATTTTTACCAGGGGCTTCACTACTGCCGATGGAGTTTTCAAAATGGTATTTCAAAATCCGTTTGGCCCTTTGTGTTCTCTGGTGTAGAAGTAATTTTTGATAAGTCAATTCAATTCTTCTATTCCGATGGGTTTTTTCCATTAAACATTTTTAGAGAACTTAGATGTCCTAAAATTTCCGCCTTGATGGTTTGTAACATACCAAACGTATTCATTCGTTATCCACAATAAAGTGAATATTTCCAAATAATCAATAACATATACATTTTTGTACCTAATTGGAATTTTATCTCACATTCATCATTTTAGTAAAATTGCAAATTTCTAGGTTCCGTTAGAGGGTAACAACTGGAAATTAAGAGGGTAAGATTGGTAACTGACTTACCGATAAATGTCTCGAGCCATACCAAAATCGGCTATTTTGACTACTCGTCCGGGACCTTTACTCGTCAGCAAACAGTTTCTTGCAGCTATATCTCTGTGTATAAATCTATTTTCTTCCATATATTTGCAACCTTTGGCAACGTCTACGATGCAACTCAACAAGTCTTTCATCGTGAGAGGGACGGCTCGATCCTGTAAATGAATTTCACGGTTATAAATGGAATGTTTATAAGAACATCTTAGACTGGCGTGGGTGTGTGTTTGATCAATTGGCGGCTTTGGTTGGTCATTGGTGATTAAGCGACAGACTTTAACTACTATAAAATAGTGGGGGTGTAGACGATAAAATAAGTGAACTCGCCTAGTTGCTGGTTGGGTTGAAAATGACAACAAGAGGGTTGCAGAAAGCTCTCCAAAATAAAAGTAGTCGAGAAATCAAGGACTTTTACTGTCTACATCTCTACTACATTGATTTGGAAAACTCAAGTTCGAATCCGCAAAATATTAATACCATGAAATAAGTAGAGTGATTCTAAGTGCTTTCACATGCAAGGTTGTACAAATCCAATTATTCATGTATTAAAATTTAGGCTTCTCAATGTAGAATAACCATATTCGAAAAAAACGAAAATGACAAAATTTTGAAGAAATTTGTGTTGTAATCAGGTCATAAAAATCCATGTGAGTAGTGAGGTACTCTCAGATCTATGAATGTTTTAGAAGGCAGTCATCTAACGTATTTATTTCAGGCAGATATTTTCTATATTTCTATATTTGCCTTCCTTTTTAAACATGAGCGAAGAAACAAGAATTAATCTAACTTTTTGCGATAGAAAGATCATATTTTGGATCATATTTTCGAACATTATCACTTAAACACGATTGGTTCACTACCTTTCTCCCACGTGTTCTACAATTAATTTACGACAAAAAGTGCCTCGTGTCATTTTTTAGTATCCCTATCCAAAATGCCTTTTCTTTTCACTGAATTTTTCTTCTCGTGTTTTTGATCTTTGCTCAATAAATCTACCATAACCCCCTCAATTCAAGAGTTAGCTCAAACCTAAATAAATGCGTTAAATTTGCCTTCTTTTTGATGCCCAATAACATTTTTTTAAAAGGAGTTGAGATGTGCAAACGACGCATGAAAAGCAAAACTCGTCAAAATCTTGAAATCGCTTGTTTTTCAGTCATCTGGTAACCATATCAATTCTTGACGCAGAATTGTGAAACTTCCCTAAGGCTTCGGCTACGATAGGAGCGTCGAGCGTCAAGCGTCGAGAGTCGAGCATCGAGAGCCGAGTGTCAAGCAAAGAGGGGTGGCTACAGTACGAGCGGAAGGTGACTAACTAGATGGGGAGTTCCAGTCAGTTCACCACCATGCCAGCGAATATGCAACTTTTGCTCCTTGCACTAAGCGACAATTCAGCTATTTAAAAAGTTATTTACTGATAAACCGTGTCTGTAGAAGTTTTAGAGTTCATCCTATTAATGTGCTTAGGAATTGTGAAGGAGAATACTTACTACAAACTTTTTCACAAACTAAAAGAAGACACGAAAAGATTTTTTGAATACACCAGAATGTACATTTTTGCTGCTATTTCATCCTTCTTGTTTTGGTTTATTATTTTCAATAATGAACCTTTGGAATCGACCAAGAAAAAAATTTTAACCCCCCTCAAAATTTGTCGGTACGTTTCAAGGTACGTGGAATCCAAAAATAGAATACCTACGCGGCTCTTTCTTTAGTTAAAATGGACCGATGTTGATGAAATTTGGTATATGGGCTCCATTTAGGATCTAGTTGTGCCCCGAAGCTTTTGGTTGATGTAGGTCACTTAGGGTTGAAGAATAAGGGTTTAAAATTTATTTGAAAACGCCCTAGCTCAAAACTTTTTATATAAAAGTATTGTTTTTTCATCAATTCAAAATAGAATTGAATTTTTAGAATTTTTAGAGACCACGCGGAGCTCTGTAGGACAAACCGTCCACTCCATGCGAGAATTTAAGGATTGGGCTTTCAATAAATCAGAAACACGAGTGTGAATCGCAAAAGAGGTCAGCTAATCTCCGTTCAAATTTTAGCTGACAAAATACGACTGTTGTTCGTTTCTTCTAGTTGTCTTCAGTTTTGCGTCCTTAGAAACCAGTAATCAAATTTCCTATTGAAGGCACCCACAACTCTTTATTTCTTCCAATCGAGTGTTAAGCGTTTATTTCTTCCAAAAAATGAACTTGATAGTGAAGTAGGTTGGTAGTACCTATGGTTGGTAGGAAGTGACAATGGTTGTGACAAAACTGAGTTGTAGTACTCAGTTTTGCGTCCTTAGCAACCAGTAATTAAATTTCCTTTCAATTAAATTAAATTAAATTAAATATGTATTAATTCAGCGAATATGCAACTTTTGCTCCTAGCACTAATAATTATTGACAATAATTAATTATTCAGCTGTTTCAAAAAGTTCTTTACTGATAAACCGTGTGTGTAGAGGTTTTGGAGTTCACCCTATTACTTAGTGTGCTTAGGAATTGTGATGGAGAATACTACAAACTTTTTCACAAACTCGAAGAAGACCCGAAAAGATTTTTCGAATACACCAGAATGTCCATTGTTGCTGCTATTTTATCATTCTTGTTTTGGTTTATTATTTCCAATAATGAACCTTTGGAATCGACGAAGAAAAAAAAACTTTACCCCCCCCCCCCCCCAAATTTGTTGGTTTACGTTTCAGGGTACCTAGAATCCAAAAACCGCTGCAAATTATTATTATATATTTCGTGTATTTGCCCTAGAAGTCCGTCCCATTTCATTCTCTAATAATATTTTCCTCTCAAAACCGAACCATGAACGAATCACGTGTACACAACATGCTAAAAGCGTGTACCTACCTGGAGGGCCTAACTGCGACGTTAAAAGGGGAAGGGGTGTTCCCCCTCCCTTCGGTCAGAGTGGTACCTTATAGCCCTTGATGCTTTTTCTCCAGCATTCTAGAAGTGACCGTCCTCTCAAAAAGTCAAGCTAAAATATAATTCAATATTTTCCCATTTCAACGAAGTGTTATTATTTTAATTATAATTTCCAAACCTACATTCGAAATCAGAAGTGGGATGAACTTTCCCCACACAGTGACCGCGAGTGCTTAATATCAGCAGTGTTATAAAACGTTCATTTAATCTTCAAAAACAGGTGCCGCAAAATCAATTATGTCGAGTGTTTGGAAGGAGGAACCAATGGACCCTCAACCAGATCAAGAAGACTTTCCTCAACAACCAGACGTTCAAGAAGAACCACCTCTACAACCTCAGATGGACATTTTGATGAGACCTATACAACAATTATTAGGTATTCAATCAGAATTGATATCCAAAATTATGACGCAGAAAATTAAATTGGCTCCATATGACGGTACTACAACTGATCCAGAAGCATGGCTCAAAGCTGCTAATCTCATTGTACAAAAATACAAGCCTGATATTGCCGATTTGACTGTTGCACTGATGGAAGCCCTCAAGGGAAACGCATCCCTCTGGCTCTCATCCGTAATTGACGACAATTTAACATGGGAGAGATTCCAGTTGTTATTTACGCACAAATTTTGTCGAAAGTACACTCCAGCCGCCACAGTATACCGATTGGTTTCGGATTATTTCCGCGAAGACATCGAGGATAAATTAATCGAACATTATCCGCGCATTCGTAATGCCTTCAAAAACCGCACTTCAGACCAATGTGCCGACCTTCTCATAGCTGCAGTGGCAGGTCGCGCTGAACCTGAAATGAGGAAATGGATTTTTAAAGAAGAGAATCCAAACGAACTTTCTATTTTCCAAGAACTTGCATCAATCAAGGCAACAAAACCTCGAACGAGTATGATTAAAAACCTTCAGAAAAGACCTACACCATCAACATCAGGGTACAAACGTAAATTCGAGGAAGACGAGCCAATCAAAAACAAACATCAACGGACGGATACAAATCAACGAAGGATTGTAAGAAGCGAGACAAAATCACGATATTGCCCACGATGCATACTGAACAATCATTCATGGGCATATTGTCGTTTTAATCCTGACAGAAAACAACAGCAAATTCCTCGAAATGGAACCCCTTTTCGACATCCTGGTCAGCAGTCTGGTGGAGTTCAAACTCTACCAAGCCAACATCAACATCGAGGAGGACATCAAGGAGGCTTCAGAAGAGGCCACAACACCCGGTTTCAAGGACCCCGAAACCAGAATCCCCAGCAGCAGAAGAGGGTGGACCTCTGCCGATCAAACCCTACCGGAGAACTCACCCATCAAGGTAAACGTTTTAATTACACTTTTGACAGTGGATCAGAAGCCAGCTTGATTGCAGAACATCTAATTACGCAGTTTGAAGGCCAAAAATACAATAATCCGACAATTTTAACAGGATTAGGTAATAACAAAATAACCATTAATGAACAACTTTCAACAATAATAACAATCGATGGCATAGACATTCCAATAACGTTCCATATCATACCAGATGGTTTAATTCCTTATAATATTTTGATTGGACGCGATATTATAAACTCAGGTGTAAAAATAACGATTTATCATGATAAATATGAAATTACACGTATTGAAAATAAAAATAAAAATAGAGACACTCAATTAAAATTTTTAGCTTCTCGTAGATTAAAATCACGACCATCACTGGAAGATTCTAAAGATCATGAACCAATAGAAAGTAAAATAAGTCCTGTACCGTGCCTTCAACCTGTAGTTGACCTTCGAGTAGAATCACTAAGGGCCACAGAAAGTGAATCTGGTCTAACCCAGCTACAGGGTTCAATCACCTCAAACCCCAACTGTGAGTATTTCCGACCTGACGTGGAACTTTTGAATACAGACTTACAACATGAAGAAGACATTAATAGACTTAGACAATTATTATTGAAATTTAGTGATAGCTTCACAAGAGGTTTGCCAAAGAAACCCGTTCAAACAGAACCTTTCGAGATAAGATTGATAGATCCGAGTAAAATTGTTTACAGAAAACCATATGCTTTACACCCCCGTGACCGTGAAGCTGTACGAAAATACACAACAGAATTACTTAATGCCGATATTATAGAGGAATCAAATAGTCCTTATTCTAGCCCAATTTTGCTCGTACCTAAGAAAAACTGAAAACTCCGCATGGTCACAGATCTACGCGAATTAAACGCTAACACAGTTCCGCAGCATTTTCCTATTCCGCTCATTCCACAACAAATAGCTAGATTAGCCGATCAAGTTTATTTCACATCGTTAGATGCAGCTTCAGGTTTTTACGCAATCCCAGTTGCAGAAAATACACGCGAGTTGCTCGCATTTTCAACTCCAGACTCACATTTTCAGTATAAACGTCTACCGTTTGGTGTTAGGAATGCACCAGTAGTCTATCAACGCGCTATTGTAAACGCTCTAGGAGATTTAGCAAATTCTTACTGCCTGGCATACATCGATGATCTTTTAATAATAAGCAAAACCAAAGAGGAAGCATTTTACAGACTAGAACGAGTACTTGAAAAATTAGCTGCCGTAGGTTTTTCATTAAATCCCGATAAATGTTCTTTTATTAAAACATCAGTAATTTACCTGGGTTATAAGGTAGAAAACGGTACTGTTCAACCTCACAATGAAAAACTGAGAGCTCTTCACGACTTACCACCTCCACACAACAGAACAGCGCTTCGATCATTCATTGGATTATGTTCATATTTTAGAAATTTTATTAAGGATTTTTCAATCATTTGTGCACCATTATACGAATTAACGAGATTAACGATTCATTTTGAATGGACCGCTAAACATGAAGAGGTCAGACAACATTTAATTCAATTATTAACCAATGAACCTATTTTGACCATATTCCGACCTGAATGTCCGATTGAGGTATGGACTGATGCCTCGTCTATTGGATATGGGGCAATTTTATTCAATATTGTAGATGGTAAACGCAAGGTAGTAGCCTATTTTAGTCAGAAGGCTACTCCAGCACAATCGAAGTATCATAGTTATGAACAAGAGACGCTCGCCGCCGTTAAAGCTTTTAAATGTTGGGATTATTACCTATTGTATCATAAGTTTACTCTCATTACTGACTGCAAGTCTTTACAAGCTAGTTACCTCAAACAAAATTTGATCCCAAGAGTACAGAGATGGTGGGTATTCCTGCAAACATTCAACTTTGACATCAAGTATAAACCAGGATCCAAATTAGAAACTGTAGACTTTTTGAGCCGCCATCCAGTAGGCGACTCATCCGAAATGAATGTATTTCAGACACAAGTTAGTGATTATTCGCCTAACCCCGTCATATCAGACTCAGAAATAATAACCGATAATTTACAAAACGTCACAGATTTTGAACATCAACGTTTAATGGAAAAACATGTAAATTTAGTCGAATTGACAGGCGAATGGTTGCTGTCAGCTCAGCATGATGATACTGACATTCAACAAATTATAGAGAAAATCCAAAACGACACATTAACACCATCATTATTGCATACTTATGAAATAAGAAATGGCATTTTATTTAGGAAATTTCAGGTCAACAAAAAGACCAAAGTTGCACCAGTCGTACCTAAAGCTTACAGATGGATCATTGTAAACTCGGTACATGAATCGATTCTTCATTCTGGAATAAACAAAACAATCGATGCAGTGGTTGGAAAATTTTGGTTCCCAGGAGTTCGTAAATTCGTTAATCGATTTGTAGATAATTGTATCACATGTAAAATCGCGAAAGCCCCTACAGGACCACAACAACGAAACCTGTTTATGATCCCAAAAGAGCCTATACCATTCCATACCATCCATATTGATTTTTCTGGAAGACTCAGTGGAAGTTCCGGACCACCGGACTATTATTGCGTTATTGTTTGTGCATTTACAAAATACGTTTTATTACACCATAGTCGACAACTTACAGCTAATGTCGCTGTAAATGCCTTAACCGAAATGATTGGTTTATTCGGTTCACCGACTCGAGTAATTTTTGATCAAGCAGGTAGCTTTACTGGAAAAGCATTTATTGATTATTGTAATAAGAACAATATCAAAACACACGCGATCGCGACAGGCGCAGCTCGCGCAAATGCTCAAGTTGAACGCATTATGCTGACAATTACCAATTTGATAACCGTTGCCCTAAGTATTAAAAAACAATCAATTAAAAGTTTAATGCCTAGAATCCAATTAGTTATCAATTCCACCGTAAACCGAATCACCGGAAAATCACCCATAGAACTTTTGACAGGAAAACAACCGATTATTCCTTCATCCATTCAATTATCCGATGATGTCATTCCGCCAACGCGATCAGATTTGAACGAAATAAGATCAATTGCAAAACAAAATATCGATAGTTCGGCCGTGTATGAAACGGAAAGATACGCAAACCGAGGTGCCCCTGTGGTACGTTTTCAAATCGGAGATCTAGTTTTGAGACATTTGGAACCTCGATTGATCGCAAAAACTGATCAAAAATTTAAAGGTACTTATAAAATAGTACAAGTTCTTGATAATGATAGGTACATTATCGAACATTTATTAACAGGTCGCCAACTCAAATACGTACACGAACGTTTACGCAAAATCGAGTCACATAATGAGGTCCTTCCTCAAATGATCTGTTCGTCAGATTCCGAGCAAAGTGATGTAGAATGAAATCATGTGATGTAGAATGAATCATTTTTTTCTTCAGTGGAAGACATTTTATTCAAATCTTGCGAAAAAGACTGTTTATCGAAATCAAAATTTGACGTTCGGATGTTCGGAGTGCACGCCGTAATATCCCTTGTTATAACAGGACACGCGCATGGAGATTCTTCCGCCTCTATTATGGTGTCACAACGATTTTAGTGGCGAGACCACCTGCGTAGATTGTCTGGATAACCTGGTCTCCCTGATCTTTCTACATGAATATTATATTGTCGTCACGCGGCTATGTTCAATTTAAATTGTTCCGTGGACCCGGACGGCGGGATAAAGTCGAAAGGTTCGCCAACTTCTCGCTTTAGGCGGTCATGTGGAATGCCCTAGACTGAAAACCCACATTCGTGACATATGTTTTGGTGGCATATGGGACACGAGTTCGTATGTTTTGGTGGCATATTGAACTATAAAACAATAGAAGTTTGGTGCTTCACAATACTATTACGTGACCTATGTTTTGGTGGCATATGGAACACGAGTTCGTATGTTTTGGTGGCATATTGAACTATAAAACAATCGAAGTTTGGTGCTTCGCAATACTATTACAAGTGGTACTTGACGCCACTTTCCACATTCCCACTTGATTTCAATAAATGGAAAATTTCTGAAAATGTTAAATTCATTTCATTGGCTAAAATAGCAATTGCCATTACTCTGCATTTGATGCAGATATTTATCTAGTTGTAGATTTATACAACCTGAATCATGAGCAGTGGATAAGCTCAGCTAATTCGCAATGCAATAGTTAATTTTAATGTCACTAATGATTCATTTTATTTCCAAAACCGAATTTCGTCTCAAATCTTCAAACCCGAACTCGGATTTTACTTTCTCAAACCGATCTCTAGTACCTGCCGACTACTACGCACAACGCGTCACGTAAATAGGTCATCGGCTAGTTTCAAAAAGGGTACAACACATAAACCTTCGACAAGTCGAGCTCGGAAGGGTCCCAGAATTATACCTGTTTCATCCAGTCGAAACCTGAGTTCATGACTTCAGAGCTAATAATTTTTCCTGTTTTCCTATTTTTGCCAGGATAGGCCGAGGGTCATTGAAGGGCAAATCCTTTCTCATTTTTCGAAACTCAAGTCTACCACTTCAACTTCACAATACCTTTCAAGGACCTTCGACCATTTTTCATGCATTAACCTTTTACTCATACCTTTCATTCTGTTCACAGGATCATCTCATTAACAGGCTTCTGCCTTGAGTTTATGTACCTACGCAATGGACTTTTGGCGAATTAATTTTTTTGCCACTACCAATAATTAATTTATCTAAAATTTGATTTTTACATTTGTTTTTTGCGATTACAAAATTGATCCCTTTGTATATTACTTTGAAAAATAACAATGAATTTGTTAATTTGTAAATATTTTACTAGAACCTGGAGAAGCATCACCTCAGGAATCTTAGCACATCCAGGCTTATCCCACTGGGTTTCCTGGTGCCCAAGTGCTTAGGTAAGGACTTTTCATCACCACTCTAGGTAACTTCACGGGCGTGTGTCTGTTAGGTTCTAGGCTGTTAGCCTCAGCATCTAGGAGATCTACTAGTTCAGATCTACTTAGTGCATGCCCTACTTTTAAGATTTATTATTTTTCTTTTGGGGGGGATATCAACATTTTTTTTAACCGTTTCCTCCGTGGGACCGTCGGACATCAGGATAGGCCGTTTCGTGTATTTGCCCTAGAAGTCCGTCCCATTTCATTCTCTAATAATATTTTCCTCTCAAAACCGAACCATGAACGAATCACGTGTACACAACATGCTAAAAGCGTGTACCTACCTGGAGGGCCTAACTGCGACGTTAAAAGGGGAAGGGGTGTTCCCCCTCCCTTCGGTCAGAGTGGTACCTTATAGCCCTTGATGCTTTTTCTCCAGCATTCTAGAAGTGACCGTCCTCTCAAAAAGTCAAGCTAAAATATAATTCAATATTTTCCCATTTCAACGAAGTGTTATTATTTTAATTATAATTTCCAAACCTACATTCGAAATATATTCTAATTATTATATTTTTATATAGATCACTCGTCTTCAAAGAACACGGCTTTGCCATTGTTACCACCAACAAACTTGAAGAAAAACTTCAATCGTATTTCGGTCAGCAAACATTTGAAAGGATATTAAGCTTCTTTTGCGATTCATACTCGTGTTTCTGATTTATCGTACGTCCAACCCTTAAATTCTCGTAGGGAGCGAAAGGTTTGTCCTACAGAGCTCCACGTGGTCTCAAACAATTTCTAAAATTCTCTAGAATCTTAAATTGAAGGAAAAACAATACCTTTATATGAAAATGTTTGGAGTTAGGGCGTTTTCAAAATTTCTAAATTCATTTTTGAACCCTTAGAAGTGATTTACATCAACCAAAATCTTTGGGGCACAACTAGACCCCAAATGGAGCCGACATACCAAATTTCATCAAAATCGGTCAATGCTAACATTAAATAAAGAAGTGGACAGGGAACGTTAGGAGCTGAGCGTCAAGCAAAAATATTACTCGGGACTGAGCGTCGAGCGTTGACCATTTTTTCACCCAAGCTTCAATGACGCTCACCTCTCCCACCGTAGCCACCCTTACCTGAACAAGGGCAAACTATTTTTAGAGCGTCCATACCTGACCCTTTTCGCTCGCTCGACGCTCCTATCGTAGCCGCGGCCTAATAAGTGCGCCAAAATCTCAGCTTTCCAACGGTGTAATCAAAAAATATTTTATAATCAAATTTAAGGGAGAAATTTGTGTTTGAACGCGGAAAAACGTGCATTTTTTCAACGAAATCGACGTTTAGACTGGAGGACTCGGTGCTTCGGAGGAGCCGCGGCGGTGAAGACTCCGGAGTCCTCCCGTCAAACCGTAGATTTCGTTGAAAAAAAAAGCACTTTTATGGTTTTGATTCGTATTCAAATAAATTCCCGTATATAGCTTTTCTTGCTAGGGGCCTAGGGGCCTACATACGCGCCAGAGTTGGGCAAAATCATACTCATGAATTTGATTGAGGTTTTCACAGGAGTATGTTTCTGTGATTATGAATAAGATTAAATTAGTATTCACACACTAAGAGTATGATTAAAGTCGTAATCACAGGAAATCTGTTATAATCACAGGAACGATAGGATTAATCATTTAAAAAAATCGGATTAGTCACAGGATTTTTTTTTATTAATTATGAGAAAATTGTGATTAATCATGACAAAATTGTTGCTAATCATAAAATTCTGTGAATAGTCATGGGAAAATTGTAATTAATCCCAATTGTTTGAAATGATTAATCCTATTATTTCTGTGATTAAGAATGTACTCTTAATCATACTCCGTGATTATGATTTTATTCCTACTCTTTGTGTGTGAATACTAATTTAATGTTATTCATAATCACAGAAACATATTCCTGTGATTAAAAATCTTAATCATATTCAAGAGTAAGATTTTGCCCAACTCTGATACGTGCGTGAGAATCCTGTTAGTTTTCTATGATACTTGGCAATATTATTCTGCCTCTCCAGAATCTTACTTGGAATCTTCAAGTGTTGCCACTTTGGGTGGGTCGGATAGCTAAAAGTGTGAAAATGTACTCACCGGTTTAGGTCGAGACTCCCTCAGGAATGTTTTGAGGTCCCCACCGGCTAGCAGCTCGATGACGATGAATCTCGGGTGCTGATCGAAACACACGCCGATGAAGTGGACGATGTTCGGGTGGTTGAATTTACTCATTATGAGGGCTTCCATGAGGAAATCCGTTTCCGCTTGGCTCGTCGAAAGGTGAGGCAGAGTCTGGAAAACATTCGAAGATCCGAGATATGAAATAATTTCGATTTGTATGGTTGGTGAGGATATTCTTTGAGGCCGTCCACCTACTGGGTTGGTCCCAGAAATGTACTTTTGTCTCCACCAAAGATGGCCAGAAATTCAACAAGGTATTTCCAACAAAAGTTTTTGTTTCAACTCCGTATTTTTCCAAGTTTGTTCAATTGCAAGATTTTTTCTCCTGTGTTTGACCCTATGTCATTAAAACTACCATAACTCCTATTATTTACCAAGTAAATTCAAATTTGGGGATATCGTTGGAATGAGCGTTGAACTCCCAAGCCACCTAGTGCAAAACATTATAAATAAAACATTTAAAAACGCTGCAAATCATTGCTCAAAGGTTTATTATTTTCTGTATAGATCACCCTTCTGTATAGATCACTGGTTCTCCATCAATAGCACCTACCACCATCTGTATTCTCCCTTGACCTTCCCTCTCAAATTTCAGCTTCCTACGTTCAATAGGATTGAAAATGGCTTCGGAGCTCACTCAGCTGATCAGTGATCTGAAGAGTGAAGAAGATCTCCTCGAATGCTGGAGACGCTTGGAAGAGCACTTCCATTCAATAGGAGTAAAAATGGCTTTGGAGCTCACTCAGCTGATCAGTGATCTGAAGAGTGAAGAAGATCTCCTCGAATGCTGGAGACGCCTGGAAGAGCACTTCCATTCAATAGGATTGAAAATGGCTTTGGAGCTCACTCAGCTGATCAGTGATCTGAGGAGTGAAGAAGATCTCCTCGAATGCTGGAGACGCCTGGAAGAGCACTTCCATTCAAAAGAATTGAAAATGGCTTCGGAGCTCACCCAGCTGATCAGTGATCTGAAGAGTGAAGAAGCCTTTGAGCAATGATTTGCAGCGTTTTTTTACCCACCAACATTTTATTTACCTACCAACTTTTTTTTACCTACCAGCTAGGTACTACCTACCACACCATACTGGCTTCACACCTTCACAATCAAGTTTATTAGAAAGAACTAAACGCTTCACACTCGATTGGAAAAGTAGAAAGCTTCTTATGGAAATTTGATTACTGGTTACGCAGAAGGCAAAACTGTATACAAATCGAAAAAATGAACAGCGATCGCATTTTAGTCCGATAAAATTTGAATGGAGATTAGACCTCTTTTGCGATTCACACTCATGATTCTGTTTTATCGGAGGAAAACCTTCAAGTACTCGTAGGGACCGAACGGTTTGTCCTACAGAGCTCCGGGTGGTCTCAAAAATTTTTAAAAATTCAATACTATTTAAAATTGGTGAAAAAACGATACCTTTATTTCGAGAGTTTTCGAGCTAGGGCACTCTTGAAAATTTCAACCCTTAATTTTCACCCCTTAGAAGTGACCTACATCAACCAAAAGCTTCGCGGCACAACTAGACCCCAAATGGAGCCCATATACCAAATTTGAACCAAATCTGTCCAGTGTTGCTAAGAAAAGTGCCGCGTACGGCGTACGGCGTACGGCGTACGGCGGACGGACGGAAATTTTTTTATTCGATTTTCGTATTCTACGTACCTTGAAACGTAAAACATCAAATTTTGAGGGGGGGTTAAAAAATTTTTTTTTTCTTGCTCGATTCCAAAGGCTTATTATTGAAAATAATAAACCAAAAAATCAAGTCAGAAAGCAAAGCTTAAATTTTTTCTTTCGAAATTTGACTTTTTTGATCGAAGTGTTCGTTCCAAATCTCTGTACATTTCGATGGGCGCTCTTCGTGGAAAACATGCTCAAATGTTATGAGCTTTCCAACGGTCCAACTTTTTTAGATTTACCATGAAATTTAAGGACGAAATTAGTGTTGAATACGAAAAAATCGTGTTATTTAAGCGAAAATTGAGTGTTTTTCCCCCACTACTTTCAAAGTAAAGAAAGTTGCATTTTAGGCGAAATAAAAAAGTATTAGGAGGGAAAAATTGTTGCAAATTTGTTGTATAATCGATTCCTGAGGTATTGTTGATTGGTTTCGGAATAATCTGTATATCAGTTTACCAATAAACCTTGTAAGGCGAAAATACCCCAATTTTCGCTAAAATAACAAGTTTTTTTTTTCATCCAAACACATTTCTGTCCTCGAAAGTCATAGCCAGACTAAAAATATCATGAAATATGATCATTTGGGCTAGTTATTTTCCCGAAATATACGGAAATTCAGATTAAAAAAGTTTTATAAAAAAAGTCAAATTTCAAAAAATGTTGAAATTTTGTTTTTTGACTTGATTTTTTAAAATGTTTTATTTTTAAAGGTCTTAGTTTTGTATTTGGTAGCTTGGACATTTAACGGTCTTTCCAATAATATTTTCAATTTTGAATTTACTTGGTAAACAACGGGAGTAATGGCAGTTTCAAACAAAGGAGTTGGAACGAGGACAAAACAAAGAGTTGGAACAAAATTGCTAGGAGACTTTTTTAGGATCACTTAGTAGAATTGACCCCTGGATTTCTTCCCAGTTTTAGTGCAGACTCCCTGTATAAAAAGTTTCTGTAATCTACAATGAATTAACAAAAACATTTATTCACAAAACCATTTTTTTTGCTTCCTCACTACCTGACGACAATTATCAAAATTTCCACTCGCATTTTACGAAATTAACTTTACTCCTCGAAAATTTGGTAACTTGATACGAATTACAATTTTTCGTCTAATGAGAATAAAAACACCTTTAGGCTTTATTCTTTCGGTTTTATAAAATTAATTTAACTGTTTACAAATTTAGTAGATGATTACTGTCAATTTATTTTTTATTAGTGATGATGACTGTCAATGATTATCTAGGGTCTCAACAACAAAACGCTGCAAATTATTACACAATGGTTTATTATTTTTCTATATAGATCACTCGTCTACAAAATCACCAACCATCCAATATGAAGGAAAAAAGTAATATATAAAAAAATAAAAATAAAAAAAATCAAAAAAAATTCAAACAAATTCAAAAAACGCTGCAAATTATTACACAACGGTTTATTATTTTTAAATAGATCACTCGTCTACAAAATCACCAACCATCCAATATGAAGAGAAAAAGAAAAAAAAATCAAAAAAAAAAAAAATCAAAATTACCAACCATCGATCGCATTTCGGTCAGCTCTAATTTGAACGGAGATTAGGCCTCTTTTGCGATTCACACTCGTGTTTTGATTTATATATATATATATTTCAATATAAACCCTTAAATTTTCGTAGGGAGCGAACGGTTTGTCCTACAGAGCTCCGCGTGGTCTCAAAAAATTCTAAAAATTCTATAGAATCTTAAATTGAAGGAAAAACAATACCTTTATATCGAAATTTTTTGAGTTAGGGCGTTTTCAAAATTTCAAAATTGATTTTGGAACCCTTAGAAGTGACCTTCATCAACCAAAAGCTTCGGGGCACAACTAGACCCCAAATGGAGCCTACATACCAAATTTCATCAAAATCGGTCAATGCTAAGTGGCAAAAGTGCCGCGTACGGCGGACGGCGTACGGCGTACGGCGGACGGACGGCCAAATTTTTATTCGATTTTTGGATTCTACGTACCTTGAAACGTAAACCATCAAATTTTGAGGGGGTGTTAAAATTTTTTTTTTCTTGGTCGATTCCAAAGGTTCATTATTGAAAATAATAAACCAAAATCAACGAACCAAGACATTCGTCCCAGGAAAATCACTTGAAATTGAAAAATCTCGGGTAAGAAGCCGCGGTGAATTCAAAATTCAATTTCGAAAAAATAAAAAAATAAAATGAAAAAGGGTTTTTTATGTAAAACGCTGCAAATCATTACACAATGGTTTATTATTTTTCTATTTAGATCACTCGTCTACAAAACCACCAACCATCCAATATGAAGAAAAACGTCGCATTTCGGTCAGCTAAAATTTGAACGGAGATTAGGCCTCTTTTGAGATTCACACTCGTGGTTCTGGTTTATATGTATATATTTAAATAAAAAACCCTTAATTTCAAATAATTCAAATTTTTTTGAGTTAGCTTTTCAAAATTTCAAAATTAATTTTGGAACCCTTAGAAGTGACCTACATCAACCAAAATCTTCGGGACACAACTAGACCCCAAATGGAGCCTACATACCAAATTTCATCAAAATCGGTCAATGCTAGGGCATCCAGTACAGCATTTGGTACAGCTGTAAATGCAGCAAGTACAGCGCCTTTTTTGCCCCCCTGCTGTACCGAGGTACAGCGCCCCAAAATACAGCTGTACTGGCGGTACAGCACCCTCTTTTCATTTCTGTGAATCACGCTTTGGCAGAGCGGCATCGACCTCATAATATGTACAAAGTCCACTACTAAGCTTGGTTATGTTTACCCCAAAACTCCATCAGGCGCATGCGCTTCCCCATCCGTCCTCCCCCTTCTTGCGAAATTTGCGTGATTCACAGTCACTAAGTGACTTCTTTGTTTACCTCCTAGCAGTTTTTTCCTGATATGATGTTATTGTTTTGCTGCGAGTTATTGTTCTTCGTACTCGATTATTTACTATAATTTTCTTGCAAAAATGTCGGATTCAGATTCAGACGACGAACCACATGAGAAGGTGTTGAAGAAGAACGTGTGGGAATACTTCATCAAAGGTAATGACAAAACCAAGGTTAAGTGCAGTATTTGCCAAAAAGACTTGACTGTTGCCAATAGATCGTCTACTGGAATTAAGAAACATCTTAGAATGGTGCACAAAATTGATTTCGCCGCCTCTTCAAGTGTAGTGCCTTTATCATCTAAGAAAGTGGTTCAAAAAACGGAAGATTTCCAAAGAAAAATGCCACAATTTTTCTCCCGTGAGAATTCAGTGGAGGTAATAGTGTCCCGAATGGCAGCTAAAGATGGATTTGCCTTCAGCAAATTTTGTACATCCGAAGATCTACGACGTCTCTTCATAAAGAGTGGATATAAATTACCAAATTCACCAACCACTATTAAATCAATGGTTATGAATTTAGCGGAAACTGTTAAAAGGAGCTTTGTTGATGAATTTGCTCGCTTAAGAAAAGATGGTTCACGATTTTCCCTCGTATTTGATGAATGGACCTCAAGGAATAATAAGAGGTACATGAACATAAATGTGGTTTGTGGGACACCAAAATTTTATAACCTCGGGCTTGTGCCCATCCATGGCAAGTTTACGGCTGAAGCTTGCGTTGAAACAGTCAATGGGCATATCAAAAACTTCGGCCTAACCTTGGAACAGGACATAGTTGCCATTTGCACAGATGGACCTTCAGTAATGATTAAAGTAGGTGGTCTGATGCCTTGTCTACACCAGTTATGCTTCGTGCATGGCATTCAACTCGCAGTAATCGATGTTTTGTATAAAAAGAAAACAAGCACGGAACCGACTGAAATGTCTGACTCTGACATACCTACGTTTCCAGAGGAAACCCTTGACCCGACTGTGACTGAAGAAGAGGATGAAGAGGATGACGAAGAATATGGGCTGGTAGTGTGCACTACATCTTCACCTCTTGGTCAAGTTGACATTATTCCCGACTACCTCGAATTGATTGAAAAGGTTCGTAAAGTTGTTAGAAAGTTCAGGAAGTCTCCTACAAAAAACGAAATCTTACAAAAATATGTTGTTGAAGAGCATGGGAAAGAGCGGGAATTGATTCTCGACTGTAAGACTCGCTGGAATAGCTTA